>JAXIVH010000021.1:5840597-5869908 GCA_036785325.1 Urophycis tenuis | reverse complement strand
ACAAAAAAACACTTTGTGCAAGAAGATGAAGCTTTAAATATAAAAATAATCCGGTCTTGTTTCCCATCAGGCCAATTCTCTGCCGGTAATTTATTCATGAGTTAAACGTCCTCTGCAGACATTCTCAAACATATGTGTCCTACACCTCCCGTCTCCCTTCAGCTCAACCTCCTCCACCTTCACCTCCACCTCCTCTTCCAGCCCCACCTCCTCCACCTCCTTCATCTCCTCCTCCTTCACCTCCTCCTCCACCTTCACCTTCACCTTCTCCTCCACCTCATCACCCTCTGCCTCCAACACCACCTCCGCCTTCCACCTCCACCTCCTCCCTCCACCTCCAAAGCAATTCATAACAAGTCAATGAGAGCCATGTTTTCCTTCCCGGGGAGAAGTAGGTTTCATTTCAACTCAATTGATTCTGCCAATTCTGGTTGCTCATCTCTCTCTCTCTCTCCCCCCCACAGTGCCTTTTCATTCTTCTTCTCCTGGCAAGAAAGTGCATGCATTTCCAATGTTGTCAAATAAAGGGCAGTCATTGGTATGGACGAGCAGCTCCCCTCCTCGGAGGCAGAGTGGGCGGTGGTGTGCACTGGGGGCCGGGCGAGGCACCAGCGTTGTCACGAGGCACGAGATAGAAAACACCCAGGACAGAGGTAGCCGGTGACCTCAAAGCACAGTGTGTGTGTGTGTGTGCGTGTGTGCGTGTGTGTGGGCATGTGTGTGTGCGTGCGCGTGCGTGTGTGTGTGTGTGTTTGATAAGAACTCCTTTGTGGACGTTGAGAGGAGAGAACAGACAGGAGCAGCCGTGGTCAGGGTTGAATTAAGAGTCGATTCCGGACGCATTAGGAGTCCTTAAACAGCCTCGGCAGACACGGGGGGGGGGGGGGGGAGGGGGGTTGACGTGAGGTGCCGAGCGAGGCTCCCCCCTTCTTGCTGGTGGTGGTGGTGAGGTTTGTGGTGGGGTGGGGGTGAGGGTGGTGGTGGTGGTGGTGGTAGTAGGGGTGGTGGTGCGGGTGGCGAGAGGGTGGTGGTGGTGGTGGGGGTAATGGTGGTGGGGGTGGTGGTGGTGAGGGTGGAGGTGGGGGTGAGGGTGGTGGTGGGGGTGGTGGTGGTGGTGGTGAGGGTGGTGGGGGTGGTGGTGGGGGTGAGGGTGGTGGTGGTGGTGGTGGTGGGGGCTGTGGTGGTGGTGGGGGTGGTGGTGGTGAGAGTGGTGGTGGGGGTGGTGGTGGTGATGGTGGTGGTGGTGGTGGTGGTGGTGGGGCACTTGTCTGACATGACTGGATTCACAATAGCAGGGCATCACAGAGGACACTGCAGGCCTGGCTGTGGCTGTAAGTGCTCTGGGGCTCCAGATGAGTCCCGCGCACGGCGCCGTGACAACCAAAGGGCTCAGGCTAGCTTTGTGCCCGGTGCCTCGGAAATGGCCGAGTCGTATGACGTCATGCACGTTGTGAACGGCAACAACTGTTTCGCTTTTTTATTTCGCTTTTTTTTCTTTTGGTTTTCAGTACAACCAGAAACCTCTCGTCTCAGTAAATAATTACCCGCGCCAATAATATACCCACCGTTCGGTTGTTTTTGCATTTCATCGATTTGTGGACTACTTAGAGAATACACAAGAGTACGCGTGACCCCAGAGAAAACAAGAAACGTCAGCAGAGATATCCTTTAATCAATCTCCCACCCCCTACACCCCCCCCCCTCCTCCCCCCCCCACACACACACACAAACACACACACAGGCAGACACACACACACACCCGGGTGCGCACACACACACACACACAGGCTTCAAAAGGTTGTACACAGGAGGAAGAGAGGGAGAAGAAAAGCCTTCATTACGCAGCGCATAAAGGCAGAAGAAAGAGGGAGCCGGCGGACCGGCTGCCTGTGTGTGATAGGAGAGAGAGAGAGAGAGAGAGAGAGACAGAGAGAGAGAGAGAGAGAGAGAGAGGACCAGGCTCCCTGACGCCCAGGGTGCTTTCTGCACTCAGGGCTAACGCCGCTAACGCTCCGCCATACAGATTGCAGCCATTAGGGAGAGTGGTCCGGGGGGGGGGGGGGGGGGGGCTCGGAGGTGGCGAACAGAACCTAAGCTTTTAACAGACGGCATACGTCTGTCTGTCTGTCCGACCGCCGCCACTGCCCCTCGGTGTGTGCGCGTGTGTGTGTGTGTGTGTGTGTTTGTGTGTGTGTGTGTGTGTGTGTGTGTGTGTGTGTGTGTGTGTGTGTGTATGTGTGTGTGTGTGTGTGTGTGTGTGTGTGTGTGTGTGTGTGTGTGTGTGTGTGTTCTGAGGTGAGAATACACACGCTCTGCGCTCCGGCATTCGACATACGCGGTCGAACATGCAAACCCCACCACCGCCCCCCCGTTTGTTATTTTGTTTATCCTCGACTGCGTTAGCGCGCCGCTGCGGGCTGTTTTTATGTGTTGTGTGGCAAGCAGAGCGCTGGCGTCCAACCGACGGTGGGGGGGGGGAAAAAAAGATTGAAGTTAAAGAACTTTGCGGAGAAATAAAACGCTCCCAGGCAAATCTGCTGGTAATTAATACAAACCCCCTGTGTGTTCGTGTTTACCCTCCCGAGAAGGGGGGGGGGGGGGGGGGGGGGGGTTGTGTGTGAAATAAACCACTAATGGAAAGGAAGGTAGCTAACCACGGCTAACACATGTGGGCGGCGAGGCGAGGCGGCGGGAGAGCCCCGACTCCAGCTCCCGTCGGGGCCACGAACCACCGCCAACGCCGCTGCCGCCACCAACGTCATCATCACCGCAGTCATCACCGCCGCCATCACGACCATCACCGCCGTCACCGCCGCCGTCACGCAGGCCACCGGGAGGAGTCGCGTCCGGGGCGCCAAGGGGCGGGCTCCCCCCTGGCGCCCCGGGCCCGGCGCCGTTAGCGACTAAAGCGGCGCCCGTCGCAACGGCAGCGCGGGGGCGAGAACAGGCCGAGGTCCGCTGAGCTCCGAGTACACACAGGGGCGGTATTTACTGTAAAGGTCAAGAGACCCCAGGGGGGCGGGGGGGATATTAAAGGAGACGCCCCCCCCCCCCCATCCCCCCCATCCCACCCCCAATGAAGAGGTCTTTTGCTTTGGCAAATATTCCAGAGAGCCGCGTTTCTCATATTCATTTCATGGAACATTGGATCCGGAAACCACTTCTCTCCCCGGGACTTTGTTTTTTTTTTTTTGTCCAAGAGCTCATATTTTATTTTGTTTTTGTTTTTTGTTGTTTTTTGCTGTTTTTTTCCCTCCCTCCATTGCAAATGCTCTTTTGTTGTCGTGAAGGAGATGTTTGTAATGGCAGCCATTGGCATTTAATAGCCCTGTCCTCCATATGGTATTATTGCTTTTATTTTAGTTTTCTCTACCTCTATTTTCATGTCTTTTTTTAAATCTTTATCTAAAAAAAGAAAGAAAATCGGGCTAACAGCCAGAGGTATTAAAGAAGGAATAAAACATTGCCAGACAGGAGGTAATTTAATAATGTTTTTCCTGACTTACAGAGCAGTTTGTCTGTGACCAAGCAGACACGTGAACCCACTATAAGTCTGACAGCAGCTGCAGCGGACATTTGCTCTGCTTTAATGTTTCCAGGTTATCAACAGCTGTCGCTTTTTTTGTTTGTTTATTTACGACATCAAATCTCAGAGACTTTATTACGCTGGTGTGTGCTGCTGTGTTCAGGTCCCACGAGGTAAAAAAAACCAAACAACAGGTATTTGTGTAATTGTGTAATTTTATAAACCGCTTTTCTGAAAGGTCAACTGACCGCGAGAATAAGCCGGGCCCCTGATAGCTGGTGGGGGGGGGGGGGGTCACGTTGAAGTATATTACGACTGCCATAAACTGTCACATGCATTTTGTTCCTGTGGTTTTGATTGTCCTTGTTTATCCCTGGGACATTTCCTCTAACGCAAAAACACACACTTCACCCCGTGTGCACTCCCACAATGCAATTCTTCCTGACTTGTGGCAGCAGCTGAAATGAGACATTAACTAGGAGCAGTGAGAGGTCGCCCAGCAATATCAATGGGTGGAATCATTTACCAAGTCTCCACCTTGAATACCAACACTGCTTATTTATTTCGGTGTCATTGGTACTAAGTAAACCTACTTATAAATTCTACCTAATTAATGAACTTACTTGCAAGGGGCCTTTACAGTAAAACACCTTGGAAATCATTTTAATCCCCGAGAATATAAAGTCTTGGCTCAGCGACTCGTGTAAACATTTCCCAAAGTAGGACGGTCAATGACTTAAGCCTTAAATTTTGGCTTCAATTTTAAGCTTTTCAATTATTGACTTTCTTAAGCCTTGCTGTGAAGCTGAGGGCTCTCTGGTCACCTGCAGAATATTTTGTGCTGCAATGGTGGTTTTACAGCCTCTGAGATACAGATTTAACACGTGTGCTGCCATGAAAATAACCCCCCCTGGGCTTATTCAGTGAAGTGAGGCGATAATTCCTGCTTCATACCCCGTAAGTGTGTGTTACAATTTTATATGCCCGTAGGCCATGCGATCAAATTAATTTATGGTTCTCCAAGCAAATTCTAATTTATGGGTTTGATATGACTTGATATGACTTGTGGATTGGCCTGATGATTTTCAACCTTCAATAGACTTAAAACATTATAAGCTTCCTTCCACTGTAAAATAGCCAAAACAAATTTGTGAAAACCTTTCATAATGATAACTACGGCTAATAACAAAAATAATCTTTCAAAATGTTTAAAAGCGGTATGGTTGTGCTCTCCTCTCAAAGGCCTGCCCGCTCCGCAGCTGTAATTGTAAGGTCCATTCGATCTTTGCATTTAAGTTTGAGAGGCGACTTGAAGTCGCACAAAGAATTGTCACAAAAAAAGTGTACGAGAACCATGCCTGTCCCCATAGTTTGTAGAGGCTTATTGCTCACCCCGCCTGGCTGTCACACAGCAACCAACAGTACAAACAAATCTATATTTCATCCATCTTGTGTTCATAAAGCAAGTTAGAGGGCTAAAGCTCACACACACTCTTTCGGATGGTGTGGGTTTGCCTCACTGAAGGTTCAATCTAACTCGAAATCACATCACTCCTAAATATTTTCTAATCCACTGTGGGAAATCAGAGCCTGTGAAAAAACGATTTAATTAAGCTATTCTGTATCATAATATAAAGAGATCAAAATCGCCCTTAAAGGACTTGAATTGATTTAATGCTTATTCCAAACAGTTAGCTATGCTTGGCAACATTCAATGTTGAGTTGTGAAAATGGGTGCAAGCTTTTTTTTCTTCTCACTCAACCTGTCAAATGCTAATTGGCCCATTGGCAGGTATTTAAGTAGAGCCAACAAATATTTATACGCTAACCTAGGAAATGCATATGCGACTGCCGCTAAAGATTCAAAATGGCAAACAAAAAAAGTCAATAACATGTTCTCCTCTCTGTCCCGCAGGGTACTGCTGTGAAAAGACAGACGAAGAGAGGGGGGAGACAGCCGCGTAGAGACACCATGATGCGACAATTGAACCATGGTCGCCTCCCAGAACAGAAACACAAACCAATCTGAGCCCGTGAGACGCTTAAGATCAGCAAGCCTTCACCTTGAATTTGACTGCGGGCAAAACTCACTGAATGGAACACCTAATAAAGCGAAACACCCACCCCTTGTTGGCAGAGGTTCGGCACGCGAGGACGCAGCGATCCTTCCATGAATGGGACAACGACACGGGGGTCGTCACTGGCACTGAGCACGGCTTTACGTCCGGCTGAATCTCCGATCACATCCGCTCAACTGTATTGACCGCGCTTTGCCCGTTTGCCCCTTTCTCGTGGGAATTTTGGACGCTGTGCAGATCTCAGAGAAGCACCAATGGCCCGCAGTGTGGGCGTGGTGATGAGTGCCTTTTTCTGGTCTGTGGCTTTTGTTTATGTGACTCACGTCGGCGAGGTCAATGGAGACTGCTGGTTAATTGAGGGCGAGAAGGGCTTCGTCTGGCTGGCGATTTGTAGCCAAAACCAACCGCCATATGAGGCCATCCCTCAGCATATCAACAGCACCATCGTGGACCTTCGCCTCAACGAAAACAAAATCAAAAGCATCCAATACTCCGCCCTGAGCCGCTTTGCCAACTTGACTTACCTGAATCTGACAAAAAATGAGATCTCGTACATAGAAGACGGGGCTTTTTCTGCCCAATTCAACCTACAGGTCCTTCAGCTGGGCTTCAACAAGCTGCGCAACCTGACAGAGGGGATCCTCCGGGGGCTGGGCAAACTGCAGTACCTCTACCTCCAGGCCAACCTGATTGAGACTGTGACACACAATGCCTTTTGGGAATGCCCCAACATCGAGAACATTGACCTCTCCATGAACCGAATCCAGCAGTTAGACGGCTCCACCTTCGCCAACCTGAGTAAGCTCACGACCTGTGAGCTGTACACCAACCCATTCAACTGCTCCTGTGAGTTGCTGGGCTTCGTCAAGTGGCTCTCGGTCTTCCCCAATCGGACAAATGAACGGATGGTGTGTGACTCCCCGCAAGGTGTCTCCGGTTACAGCCTTCTGAGCACACTTCCCAACGACCACACGTATCGGAATGCTCTTTACATGCTCACCACTGTCTGCACGGACGACTACGTGACCCCGTACATTCCCATTCCCCCAGAGCTCACCACCCCTCACCCAGACACGACACCGTGTCTGCTGGATGATTGTTACTCAGGGACAGAACCAGACGACATCATAACCACCACAACATACAACAACGACGTGGAAGTGAAGCCCGAGATGAGGCTGAAGCAGGTGTCAGACACAAGTGCGACCATCAGTGTTCAGATCCCTCACCCCTTCAAAAAGATGTACATCCTGGTGCAGTACAACAACAGCTTCTTCTCCGAGATAAAAAGCCTGAAAGACATCAAGGAGGACATTGAGCTCAAACACCTGAAACCCCACACTGACTACATGTACTGCGTTGCGTCCATACGGAATTCTCTCAGATTCAACCACACCTGTCTGCAAATCACTACAGGCCCAAGGGATGGAAAGGACAGAGGAGCAAGCAATGCGGCTGCGACCCACTACATTATGACCATTCTGGGATGCCTATTCAGCATGATCATCGTCCTGGGGGTGGTCTATTACTGCTTGAGGAAAAAGCGCCAACTAGATGACAAGCACAAGAAAACGGAGAGCCTGAAGAAGAACTTGATGGAACTCAAGTATGGACAGGACCTAGAAGGGGGAACCATACCACGCATGTCCCAGAAGCAGATGATGGCTGGAGAACCCATGGGCCGCATGCAGTACATGCAGCCTGGAAGCGAGATGGAGCAATACAAGTTCCAAGAGATGAGTGACATGCCTAAGATGGCCAAGGGAAACTACATGGAGGTGCGGAGTGGGGACCACCACGAATGCAGGGAGTGTGATATGGGAATGCCCGGCAACAGCCAAGGGTCTGTTGCAGAGATTTCTACCATTGCGAAAGAGGTGGATAAAGTCAATCAGATAATCAACAACTGTATTGATGCTCTGAAGTCAGAATCCACCTCTTTCCAGGGAATGCATTCCGGTGCTGTGTCCAATGCAGAACCCCAGCTGGTGCTACTATCAGAACACCCCCAGAGTAAATCTGGCCTGCTGTCGCCAGGGTATAACGACAGCTACCACCACTCGTTGCAGAGACACCGCACCTCCGACGTGTCCCCAAAGAGGCCCAGCACAGCCACGGGGGGGCCCATGAGAAGCCCCAGGCCGTACCGCTCGGAGTCCAAGTACATAGAGAAGACCTCCCCCACGGGAGAGACCATCCTCACTGTAACGCCCGCCGCCGCCATCCTGAGGGCCGAGGCGGAGAAGATGCGCCAGTACAGCGACCACCGCCACTCCTTCCCCGACCCCCAGATCGAGGAGCTGGAGGGACCCGACGGCCACAAGTCCTCCATCCTGGAGCCGCTCACCCACTCCCGCAACAGAGACTTAGCCTACTCCCAGCTCTCCTCGCAGTACCACAACCTGAGCTACTCCTCCAGTCCCGAGTACTACTGCAAACCTTCCCATAGCATCTGGGAGCGGTTTAAGCTCCACAGGAAAAGGCACAAGGATGACGAGTACATGGCCGCCGGGCACGCGCTGCGCAAGAAGGTGCAGTTTGCGAAAGACGAGGACTTACATGATATTTTAGACTACTGGAAAGGCGTGTCTGCGCAGCATAAGTCGTAACCTTTTCCGGGCGGACGCCACAGATGCTGGCAAAGGCGTAAAGACTTTGTGTGACAAATATTTCAAAGGATACTTCCATATTGCTACTCATTTGTGTGTATCACATTCGATTTTGATTGTGAGGAGGATTAATATTTGACTTATCATACTAATTACAACATTAACGGGAAACCTTTTACTTAGTAAGGATAAAATATATTGCAAATTGAGAACGTATTTGTTGCAATGGATTATAGGTTTTTGGGTAATGCATGCCCAAGTCCTGTGACAGTGGAATTTGCTGTTGTGTACTTTTGAGAATACTATATGAAGAATATGTGTGTACTGAAACATCAATATTTTTCTTGGAAAAACTATGTGAACCACAAAAACATTAATTTACTACCTTCCTACAGTATATTTCAAAAATATAAATTGTACAGAAATGGTTTCCGTATTTGCTGTAAAAAAAAAAAAAGAATTGAGGCATTGTAGAGAATGGTTTAGGACAGTAATGCCAACGGAGAGCTGGGGGTATTAAAGGAAGCGCTCTCTCCTGAATGCCATGTCTTATTTTAAACCCAACAGAGAGCGTGTTACCATCTTCACTCATGTAACGCCCTTTTCCCCATCGCACACTCTTGTTTCGTATTTCTTTTCACCATAGAAATGTGTACATCGACACTTTGCAGGAAGCCAGTCCCATTTCTTTTTTGCAATTGCCCGAAAAGTAGTGCACAACACTTGGTACACGGCTCTGTTAGACTTTACACTTTTAAGTCATTTTACCTGCCATCTCCGACAAAGACTTTATGAACCACCAGTTGTATTTGTAGTACCAAAGTAGAGAAACCTCAAATGTTTACAATATTTCTAGATGGTATTGAGAGTCTTAATAGCATCAACACAGATTCATATTCAATTTACTCAATTGCTCCTTAGCAATTCCGAATATTGGAAATACTCACGATTTTACCATATATTTTCCTTGCCGCAACATTCATAAATTTGTATTCAAGTGGATTAATCATGAATTAAAGACTTGAGCATATAATTTTAAACACTTATTGAGGAAACAATGCAGTAACATCCGACCCGTTGTTTACAATAGGTGTGCAGAAAACTTCGTCCTACAGCTCGATTAATGAATGTACTAACATTCTGTATATGGCAGCTTTTACGTATCTTTTCAACAAAGACAACGCTATTAAACACACATTTTCTTTTCTTTTTTTTCCTTTGCTCCGGTATTTCATTTTCCATTGTATTATATTGTAAAGATTAATGTTTAATCCATGAAAGAAAAAAGTGTAGTCTATTTTGATAGCTGGGCCTTGTTGCTTGTTAAAATGTTTCATTTTCTCTTTATGGCTAGGTTGTTCTAACTTTTTGTATATTATGAAGCTACCAGATAAATATAAACATGCTATAGTAAAATTTGAGAATGTGAATTAAATCCTCTGACTTACTGGCTGTGAATTTGTATATCATATACAGTTTTTTGAGTAAATACATACATAATACACTTAATTATACTTTCTTTGTAAGATGTTTATATTGCTCGTTCATAACAGGCTCAGGATTTTTAATACATTCATGAATGAGAAATCAATGCTAACGACAACATTTACAAGTGGACTAAGTGCAACTTTCAATCAAATGTGCATGTGAAATGTTCATGGCTGTCCTAGAGGAAGAAACTAGAGTCTGGTGGCCTTGTATTTTCCTCTAATGTCAATTAATAACACCAAACACAGCTCCACGTCATAGAAGAGACAAAATACAAGTTAATACTGCAAAACAAGGTCATTCTACACTCCACTAGGGGGGCGTTGTACTTGATGGCTTAGGGGGAAGTGGATCAAAATGTTATTTCTGAAATGTAGACCTTGTTTGCTCTTTGAGATTTGTTTTAGATGTATTGCAATGTAAACATGTTGCATATGTTTTGCATATACTGTGCACCAAGGCTGTTGTTCTTCATGAATGTGCTGAGAGTCATTGTGATCGGCCTGACATGAATGTGCAATGTAAGCACCTTGTATTGTGGTAAAGATTTAACTTGGTTGTCTGACCTAATATTTCAACCGCCTTAAAACTTTTTTGCGATGTGTGTGTACAAGTGTAAAACTCCTTCTTTTTCTTTTGTTTTACTTACAATGTTGATACTGTTTTCCTGAGTCTTCATTTGTTGTTTTTATAAACCCATTTCAGTATATTCTCCGACTGTCAAGATTTTAAGTTATTTTTACAGTTAGCATTGTGTTTTTATACTGCAAACTGTAGCACTTCCATGTCTATTAAGAAGAGCTAAAGTTGCCAAGAGAGCATTTGGAAAGATGAATGGCTGTTGTTCAAGTGCATCAAAAACAAACAAGAGCACAAAAACTGTGTTGGTTTTCCTTTTTCGTTTATTTATTTTATTTCTCAATACTATGTTATCTGCTTTCAGACAAAGTACTGTGAAATAAAGATAAGGGTGCATCCATCCATGTAATATTGTCATTATGGCTCTTCACTCTTAGTCCCACCTCACAATCACAGCAGATTGGCTGACATACAAGTAGCTAGTGGCTTGGTCCCGAAAACAAATCATAACCGAGTGTCACCTGTTTTCTGTCTCCAAGATTACTTCAGATATGATTTCTGAAATATTGATAGTGAAAGTGATGGACAACTGCATCTACGAGATTAAAGTAAAAAATATCAAATATAAAAATATATATATATACATATAACAGGGATGTAGGCTTTAACCCTAACCCCAACTTTCCAAATATCATGTAAATAATGTCAAAAAGTATATTTATTTAAACCCCAAAGGCAGCTGATAAACTCAGTTTTAGGATTACAGTGGCGTAGTCTGAATGAAAAAAATGCTAATCCTTCAGCATCTAAGAGCATGAGGAGCACTTGAGTGTTGAAAGCCACGTCCAGTCCACTGAAGAACGTAGAGAAGCTTATACAGACCAAACAGACTACCGTGATCAGAACAAACACTGTCTGCAGTATATTATAATTTGGTCCTGCTTCTGGGAGTCCAATTCTCTATGCAATAACCCAGTGGTTATCTCTCTGTCGATCTGTCTGAAGGTTGCCATGCTAACACATGCAGGTGCATCTTTGTTTTCCTTGAGAGAACAGGGGGACTGACATGTCTACTTATTAGATGGCATGCAGTATTAGGATTATACATTTTAATTTAGCATGAAGAGATTTAAGTTATTTAAGTAATAATTTAAATCTACTTTCATTGCATTCCAAGATCACCTGTATTTTTTTCAGTTACCACCTGGTTCTTTTGACTTTGACTATTTTTGCACTGAAAGAGCGCAATATATTTAAAATGTAGAGAATCAAGGCCATTTGTAGCTACTATTTTGGGCCACTATTTTGGTAAACTATGCCTGTGGGATTCCAATTCTTCCCGCATTTATATAGACACATACCTCAAGTATGTGTGAGTAAGTAATTAGTGTAATTTAAACATTTATTTTAATAAACAATAATGTAAAACATTTTTTTACCAGGTAGGGCTGCACCCTAGCACACAAGACACAGCCTCCCGATCCATTGCAGAATCTTAATAAAAACGTTTTTACTGTTTGTACCTATTTTTCAAATCTCACATTTACATTTTTTGGAGCATGAAACACAGTTGAATACCAAGAGAGACTGTCATTTAGATTAAATGACAGGGCGGCAGTAGCTCAGCAGATAGAGCCACTCTATCCTCCCGCTGTCGTCAACTGCCGTCCACTAACCGTAGGGTCGGCGGTTTGATACCCTCAATCCCCACCTCCAAACTGCACTGCATGTCGAAGTGGCCTCGAGCAAGACACTGAACCCCCGCTTGCTCCCCGGGCGCTGAACATAGCAGCCCACTGCTCCTATATACCATAGGATGGGTCAAATGCAGAGAACAAATTTCATTCCCATATCTGAAAAATACTCAGAATGACCAATAAAGACCGAAAGGTCCTCACTCTCTCTATATATAGAATATATATAATATAGAATTAAAAGGCTTAAATTGCAGCTTTGGGGCCTCCTGGTGGCATTGCCGGGCCTATGCAAGCACATAATCCGCAGATAGCAAGAAATCGGCCTGTTTAGCATATTTTAAATGAAACTACAAGGGTCAGTCCTCTTCCCGTTGCTAATGCAAATACAATATGCATTAAGTAATGCATTAATGCATTGTTTGCCATACAAAGATGACCTGCATTTGTTTTTGTTTTCTCTCGGCATCCCCTTCAATGGGTAGCTGAAATACGCGTAGTGCCAAATGTTAATTCCATTTGATTGATTCAATCTCTGTGGATGAATTCACATCATCTGCCATATGGCTGTGTTTGCCCGGCGAAGCCCCCTCTCCACTATAATATACAAAACGTCAGTCTGATGAAACGATGCCAGCAAATTAGTGTCATCTGGAAGACACGTCTCTAAAAATTCCACGGGGGAAAAAAAAAAAAAAAAAAAAAAAACGAAGCCTTTCCAAAAAAAGTACTGAACAGTTGCTCACGGTCTCGAAACGCCGGCACGAGCACCAGACACAAACCCAACACCGACAAACCACAACAACACGTCAACACAACATGTGAAAGGAGAGGGGCTCTCTCTTAAATTCCCTCTCTTTGACGCGGCGTTCACACAGTCGGGAGACGGGAATAAGCCACTCCCGGACACGGCGTGTTAATCAGCAGTCTCCGGAGCGCGGCGGCCGTCTCCAGGCTTTTTAAAACCCCAGGAAACATCGGAGCCGCAGCGTCGGGCAGCCGTTTCCTCGGCGCTTGTCAAATGCGGTGTCTAATTGGATACGGCTGATCAATTACAACGTGAATGAGTTCTTCGGTGGTCTCAAAAGATAAAGACCCCTTCGTACATGCCCCCGGAAAAGATCAAGGCTGGAGTAGAGTCACCGGATCCCATCGCCCGTGACCCACCACTTTTGAAGTGCGACAACGACACACACACACACACACACACACACGCTGTTGGCTGAAAAGAGTTGGCTTTAAGCAGGGAATAAAAAAATAAACAGGGTAGTGGCTGAAGGATCACGCTGCACCTGGATCACAGAATAATCAATGAGAATGACAATATGACACACGAGTGGAATTTGCATTCAACACAAACAACAACAACAACAGCAGCAAAATGTAGCTCTGAGTGGCGATGAAGTGGCCAAAGCAATATTGAAACCCCTGTGTTGAATAGGCACCGCTTGCTGTTGAAGAGCTGAATGCTAAAAAGGGGGATTCATTTTAATGTAACGTTTTTGAATAACACAAACATGTCCGCCGTTCATTACAACGTGTGTCATGTGATGTGAGTGGAGCCCCAGCAGGCGATCACAGTACAGACACGGTGTTCAACACGGAAGCTCTCTTCGCAGGTCACAGGAACCAGCAAGACATTCACACCGCCATCGCTTGCATCCTGAGGGAAAATGGAGGGGAATTTGCTGAGACACGATCGCCCCACCATCACCACCTCCAGCACCACCACCTCCACCACCACCACCTGCACCTCCGCCACCACCAACACTACCTCCTCCACCTTCACCTCCACCACCACCAACACCACCATCACCACCACCTTCACCACCAACACCACTACCACCACCACCACCACCAACACCACCACCACCAACACCACCATCACCACCACCTTCACCACCCCCACCACTACCACCACCTCCATCACCACCACCACCACCATCACCACCAACACCACCTCCACCACCACCACCAACACCACCTCCACCACCACCATCACCACCTCCACCACCACCACCAACACCACCTCAACCACCAACACCACCACCAACACCACCACCACCACCAACACCACCTCGACCACCAACTTCACCTCCATCACCACCACCTCCACCACCAACACCACCTCCACCACCATCACCACCACCACCACCTCCACCCCACCACCACCATCACCACCTCCACCACCACCACCACCTCAACCACCAACACCACCACCAACACCACCACCACCACCAACACCACCTCGACCACCACCATCACCTCCATCACCACCACCTCCACCACCAACACCACCTCCACCACCAACACCACCACCACCTCCACCACCTCCATCACCACCATCACCACCTCCACCACCACCACCAACACCGCCTCCACCATCACCACCTCCACCACCACCACCACCACCACCACCTCCACCACCAAACGGCCGTGCGAGGTGGTGGTGTTATTGGCCGTGTGTTGCCCATAGTGACATGAAAGAGAGAGAGCAAATCAAAGGTTCTCAAAAACGGGTCGCATGATGAGTTTTGTTTCAGGAACTTTCTTTCTTCTGGTGATAATGAAGCAGCCTGTTTTGTGTTTCTTCACATCTTTTGTCCTTTTTTTTGGTATTTTTTTCCTTAGCCTCCCCCCCCCACCCCACCCCCAACCAACACCAACACCACCAAACAAAGAGTGCTCTGATCAGAGGAGAACAGCTACACATGAGAGGAAGCGAAGGGAGAAAAAAGAACTCAATGGCAGGAAGATAAAAAGCATTTAATGCTTTAATTATTCCTTGCTGGTAGCTCTGTGAATCTGCTTACCACTCCGCTTAGAGGTGAGCACTTTGATGCAAACACTCAAAAGCCGTCTGTGAAACGGCAACAAAGGCTGCAGTTCTTCTTAATCATACAAAGTCTTGTCATTTCACAGCCAGACAATCCAAAAAAAAAAAACGCAACGGCCACGTGTAACAGGCATGTCCGTCACTGTGCACGGCGATCCACAAATGCTAAGACATCTTCTTCCCCAGCCCCCCAACAGATAGCATCATCTCCTAAACGCCTTGCTGCTCATTTAGAGAACGCATCCAAACCAGTCAAACCTACACACACGTGTCGGGGTCTCAATAGAGGACCTTAAATCACTTCCGTCGTGTCGCTAAGCGTTCGAGTCACCCGGACAGTAATTACCATGCGAAACTCAAACGAAAGCCACTGCGGCTCGGCACAGAATCATCTGAAATATAATGCGTCGGCATGAAGGGAATCCTTTTATGTGAGGAGCGATACAATGAAGCCGCTTGTTAAATGTCACTCAGGTATAGAAACCGCTTAAGGCTGCACTTCACGCCCCTTTTAGCATCAGTGTGTGTCTGTTTACGTGGGTGCGTGTGTGTGCGTGTGTGTGTGTGTGTGTGTGTGAGACACAGACGCTAATGCGTCGAAGCCAATGCAAAGGTGAGGCGAGATGCGCACTGCAGGGGCAAAAACCCGGCCGGCGAAGCTGTGCGTGTGTGTTTGTTTTGCTGTTGACCCTGTAATGGACTGGAAACCGACTCAGGCTGTCTCCCTGCTTCGCTCCACGCTAGATTAGATACAGCCTACGTCCACGTGGGCTGGCTTGGTGTCTCAGCCCACTCATGTGCTAAGCACTTAGGCAATATGCCCTGTAGCAGCAAACCCAGGTTCGATTTCCAAACCGCGCTCCGCTTTCCACCCCCGGTCCTCGCCCGGTCTGTCTTTCTCGTCCGGTGCCGTCCACAAAACATAGCAAAGAATCAGACTCAGTGCACAAGGGACGGTTAAGAAGTGTGGATAAGGCAATGACAAATATGCCGTGTTCAATAACACCGTTGGGGTTTTAAGGTGTCTCTCGGCTGACAACGTGCCCATTTCTGCGGTTGGAGATTGAACACGAATACAGTCCTTTGTCACAAGAATGTGTTTTATAGTCTTAACACCCCTGCAATCAACCTCTTCGTTTTCACTCTGCGTTTGATTGCGGAGGCACTTGGCTGATAGACTCTGATCTGTATCAAAGTCCTTCTAATCTCTCTCGCCTTTCTACCAAAGTATCCAGAAGGTGTCACTGATTGTGTGATTGCATAAAATCACTGTCCAAGGTGATTCCTTCTCCGGGCAAAGTACCCAGAGCTCGCGGTGGCTGCGTCTCCAGCAGGCTTTCATCAGCTTTTAAAACCCGGGGTGAGACGGAAATGACAATCCTTTGAAATGCGGAGAGTATTTGGTTGTTGACAAGGTCAGCTCAAGGAAAACATTCAGGATCGAGGATTTTTGTCACAATAAATCCCATGGCTCTATTACGATGCAAATGTTCCGCGATGCGTATCATGATGAAAAAAAAAAAAGTGTCAGTGGGATATTTAACACTTTGGAACGCAAAGCGCCTGATTTCACTATTTACCAGGAAAAAGGCCTCGCTTTTTTTGTCTTGATTTGCTATTTATTGAGCATGTTCTGCACATTCACGTTTATACTTTTCATAATTTGCGTATTCCGCCGGCTATTGATCTGAGGAAATGGAAACATACTATTCCGTTCTCTATCTCTCTCTTTCTATCAGCTCACAAAGTCAGTTCCATCCCACAGGAAGGAACGTTGAGGTTCTCCCAGTGTGAGACATCCTCTACGGCTGCGCTCATAGCGTGTTTAAACAAAAAAAAAAACATCAACTCCTGCCTTTTAATCTCCCCTCTTCCCCCTCACGTGTGAGCCAACGTCAGGAGCAGGATTTCAACATCGACTGCATCGGATCTGAGCGAGCGAACGCAGGAAATGAATACGACATCTGCAGTGTTTAGTTTATTACGTATGTTGACGTGGGTGTTGCACCTATTATTCCAGACACCTTTAAATATTGTTTTTAATTGGCTATAATACAAACGCATAGCCGCTGTTACATATTCATTATTGGCCTACAGTCAAATGCAAAAAGAAAAAATGCAATAAAAGCTGAACATTTCAAAGACCCCCACGCAATGGGGGGTCAATCTTTTCTATTGGGAATTTGTTTGTGGCGATTGTGTATTCATCCTGTTCTATTTGCTTTCCTCATGAGATGGGGGTCATTAGAGTTATTTATTTAGCATGTTTTACTTACCAACTACTTTGGTAAACTGATGAGGTCACAGTGATCTTGGTAAACAATCAAGGAGGCTGTGAATAATATATGGGTCTGGGCTCTCTCGGTGTCTGTCCTGTTAGCCGACACTCCCGCTGTGATGAGGCACAGATGTACAGTTTTATGTGTGATTTCAGCCAATAAGAATACAATACTACGATCTACCCTATAGATGTATCCAATCAGACAATAGCGTGTAAAGAAAGCACCAAAAGCACTATGAATGTTTTAACATGTTTTAAATGTGTTCAGGTTTTCATGAATTAATTATCCATGCAAGGCTGTTTTTCATTTACTTTGGATGAATTCACATTTTCCAACAAACTACATTTTTCTAAATGTCCCTTTTAAGGTGCTGCACTTAAAGTGGCTACTACATTCATTGTTTTTTTACAAAACAGAATATACTAATATATGTATTTCAATGGTAGCCTACAAACAAGCTGTGCTTACTGGCTGAAAATTAAAAGTGCTGTAATTTTTTATTACATCATACAAAATAATAACGTTGGAACGATGTGGTTTTAGCCCAGTAGCGCAGCAAAAACTGACTATTATGTTTCTTTCCGAACCTGGATTCGGCTATCATTATTTATAACTATAGTTTACTGCTATACTGTTAAATAAACAAATATAAATGTTAACTTGGCTAAGTACGTAGTGTGTTATCTTGAAGTAGATGAGCTAAACTTGTGTAGTGTAATATAAAAATAGCAACAGCTCGGCAAAATAGTTGTGCATGTGCCCTGCTACTATGTGAATCACAGTTTGGATAAACCTGGCGTCACAATGTGCAAGATTGAGCACTTCCAAGTAAGTAGGTGGGAGACTTTCAGAACCAATTTCAGTCCACTTTCCAGTCCACACTGTCTGTGCATCTCTGCGTCACCATTGAGCAGATTGCTGTAAACAAAGAGCGAGGTACTCAGCATTTTTTATTTGCAAAATATATAATTAATAGGATGTGCATTTTAACATAATGGAAAACAATGCCGATCAGCATTGACAACAGATATTTTCAGCTATGAGCTGGTTGAAATGTCACACATTGCAACTTTAATGTTGATTGATTGCGATGCTAGAAAGGCAAACACAGGCAATACGTGGGGCCAATGGGTTCTCAAACAGAGTAATTTCAGACCCTTTACAGTCCACGATGCTGAATTAGCCGACGTGTGGAGCGAAACAAAGTTATCGTAGCTCATCAGGCCGACTGTCTCAGGTTGTCATAGCAACACATGCGAAATCAAAGCAGAAAAGCTGATGTTTCCTTTTAAATCACTTTAACTCTGTTAAATTATTCCAGTTCATTCTGGGACGTGCTGTCTGTATACAATATAAAGGTCAAACTGAGGTAGAGGTTTTACTGTGGCTTAAAGAGAGCATCCAGAAATGAATGGGAGGAATAAGCTACAGCGCAGAGATTCATTGAGCTGTTTTTTCAATGAGAAGCCTGATAATATATTCAGCAGTCAAGTAATACCTGAGGTTTTTTGGTTCAGTTCTATCTGTCAGCCTGAAATAAGTGCTGCATCTCCCTGGTATGTTTACATGTCTGGAGCGGTTAGGTTTAAAATAGCAGAGCAGGACAGATGGTAAGGACACACAGGGTATTTTTTAACAAGCAAAAGGATTCTAGCATGGTCTACTCAGTAAGTGCATTTAAGTGAGATGGATGAATATTAATTGTAGAGACTATCAGCATGCATTTTTCTGGTGACCTGACCAGTAAATAATGTGTGCGTTCCCGATATCATGATGGTATTCCAGAGAGCATGCCATTCTTGAGATTATGATAAGCTATATTGGGGTGACCCAACCGAGCAAGATGAACAGCATTGACCTCATTTGATCCAACTGTCTCAGAGCGCCTAACAACTCTTAAACACAGCCACTAGGAACGTATTTTTGAAAGAGCTTCTGCCAGAGGCCACGGTGCAGACTGAGGGCTTGAAGGGTGATGGAACGATTTCAAATATGGATCTGGTTCACTGGGGGAGACGGAGAGTGGTGCAGACCAGGCAGACTGACAGACGCTGATTGTCTGTTGAGTCTGTACTGTCTATTTGTAGTGTCCTCATTACCTGCACCGACTTCCACACAGTGGATGACTGCAGACAGGCTATTTATAATTGATCTTCTTATACAGGAAGATGGGCAGGCACATGGCTACATTATGGAAGCTGTGCGTATCCATGAATATCCATTGGATATTTATTTATAGTATGACCCGTGATATAACTGGCCCTATTTCTTTTATGCATATATTTTTTGAGCTGTTTCTACTTATATACCTAAAAACCTAATGTATTTTCACTTATGATTGATGTCCTTGTCTGATAATTATCTACATAAACATGAAAATGGTGACAATGTGAATGCAAATCATAATAATTATATCTTGACAAAATACCTTGGGAAGCAATAGTGACATTTATAATTCGGTATTTAATAAATGATGAATACATGATGAGTCATTTATTCATCAATTCTGCGGTTATTGTTCTGGGTTCATGTGTATAGGCAAAATCTCTGGGATAATGAAGAGACATCACAATTAATTCATACCTGTACAAAACCATCATCAATGTGAAAAATAAAATACATAACAAATGGCAGAAGTTAGATGTATGTTCTCACAACTATTTATAGCTACAACATTTTTTTTCAACACAATCTTAATTTCCATGATGGATTAGATGGGTTCATTATAAGTAATAAAAGTTGATAGAAAGTGATAAAAGAGATCCATTAAATTGTTAGTATACGCAATCATCATTCTCGACTCCGATTGGCCGGCTGCCGGAATTCAGCTGTTCTAAATGACGGGTGAAACGGTGGAGTGGATGATGACAGAGTGGGGCCAGGAGGCGAGTCAGTGGGGTTGGCGTTTCAAAGAATACTTTAATTTGTCAATGGTTTAGTGGCAAGGTCGCTGTAATGACACGCTTCTTTCATTGCGTTGTCTCGAGGTGATGTGATGCTCCTGCTGCTGTCATAACAATGTCATAATATTGTAACAAATCACGCGTTTCGAAGTAGATTGATTCGTAACGTTTTATTAACAACCACACTTGCTCCACACTTCCGGCTTAAACCCCAGCACTTATTCCCCAACCTCACTCCTTAGCATATGGGTGAGTCCCATTATGCGTGGAAGTGGTAATATGCACCGCACCCACTTCCACAACACTTCCACAACATAACGCCAACACAGACCCATTGAACTTGCAACAATTACAGTGTATCTGCAGAGGTGATACCATGTGGCATTCTGGGAGTCCAAACCCCGGAACCGCTAGGCGCGGTTCGTTACAATATTCTCAAACATTACACCGTAGCATATTTCATCATGATTTACGGAAACCCATGTTGATCATGTCTGTTGTTCACAATGAACATTATTCCATTGATTTAGCCTGGTTATGTGGTAAAACATAAATGTCCTTTAATGAGTGACAGCTAAATGGCTGACCTCTCTACAAACGCACTGTCAGTCTGTCCACACTGAAAACATTCAGTGTAGTTTGAGACGCGTCGTTTGAGAAACAGTTGGATTGAACTGTTATAATGATGGGCCCCACTTATCAGTATTAAGATGCAATCTTATTGCAATAATATCATGATCAAAAAAAACCCCACAATGTTTTGTCGTGTTCACTTCTCAATCCGTAAACGCTTCATTCGTCACGTCCAGGCGCGTAGAATACGGTGGGGACGGTGGGGACACGTACCTAGCAGTTTTCGTCATGAGTCATTTTGTACCCACCACTTTTTATGAAAGAATCCCCCGTGTGGGACTCGCACCGGTGTCTTTCACCACTACGTCAGTAAATGCAGTCTGAGTTACGTCAAGCTCAACGAAGAGAGATGAACTCTACTCTTACAAGTCGCTTTAGTATGACAGGGTCACAAGCGGACTTTTCACGCGATCATTAGCGGAGTGGTAGTGGTATGACAAGATGCCATAGTGCGTTGAGTAATGGTGCTCCCTGACTCATCCCAAAAACAACAGTCAACAAAGTGAACGTAATGAAACAGTGAAATGCAACCCAACATGTCCTGAACATTCGCCTCCAAACCCTATCTAATAGCAATAAAATGTAATGACACAGAATGCCAGAATGTCGCAATGCATTCTGGGAAACACTCCCCCAACACGTTACAATATCCACGATTTCCTCAGGCAAGTACAACAAGTTGAACTGATAATACAAGAAAACACAAAAGCATTAACCTAATTTACACAAAATAGAAACAACATTTAATTTGATTTGTGTCCGATGACGAGAGAGAGACGGAGAGAGAGCTAGCACTTTGGTAGAGAGACATAGAGTAACAATAACAGAGAGCGAGCGCCGGTCTCGATAAAGCCGTTAATCAGAGAAATGAAACGTTATTTCTCGATTGTTTCACAGCGGTTACATTCAGCAGGTAGACACGGCCATGAACTGCACCTATCTGAATCACATTATCCAATGAAAAGTATTAGAGCTCTGTGCGTGAGCATAGTCAAGACATCGCGTCTGTGTGTGTGTGTGTGTGTGTGTGTGTGTGTGTGTGTGTGTGTGTGTGTGTGTGTGTGTGTGTGTGTGTGTGTGTGTGTGCGTGCGTGCGTGTGCGTGTGTGTGTGTGTGTCATCATCACATTTTTGTATACATTTTTATTAATTAACATGACCTGCGCGAAAGGGGGAAAAAATGAATGCGCGTCATTGTACCCAGCACTTCTGAAAATGCACTTCCGAATGCGTCTCTGTCCCCAGCACATTTCAAACCAAACCTACGCCCATGGTCACGTCAACAGCAATGACAAAAACGTCAGCTACACATCAGCGTCGGTACAGTCCTCACACCTGACCTATTCAGACCCATATTCAATACAACGAAAACACACCCACACCGTTCCCATTATAGGACCCCAGGGCCAATACCTCGCACTTCGCTCAAAGCCCCCCGGTACAACACGCCGCCATCCGCATGTCTGCAGCCCCGACAACAACAACAACAACAACAACAACAACAACAACACAACAACAACGTCAAGCGGTCGAGAGCAACGGCAGCCCGAGGCCAGCGTGGCGCTTTCCATTGGCCCTGCACCAGCAGGGGAATGAGGGGAACCAGAGGTGTGTCATTAACTGTCCCTCTCGCCGCACCTGCATTCCCCCCAGCGGTCGGGTGGAGGTGGAGGTGGAGGTGGGGGTGGGGGGCGGCGGGGGGGCGGGTGGTGTTGCTCTGACAAAATGTCAAGTGTCAATGTACAGCAAGACCTTAAGTGCATTTGTGTGGACAAAAAGACACAAAACAACCAAAACTACAACGAATAGTGCAAAAAACTATACAAAAAATAATTGTATTTCATATACCCAAATAATGAGCTCGATACAAATGTCTCTACTTGTGTTTGCCTTTCTGTGATGATTTGAGCAGCAGTCAGGGGTAATTGAACTCCACGCAGCGAGGCTGAGACAGGGCAAGCGGTTATTAGTTGACTGGTAAAAGATGAATGGCTCGGCTCCGGCGATCTCGACCGCGCCGCCTTCCATCCTGAACCCTGGAACATCCACACGCTCTCACCCTGGGCTCGAAGACTTCGGTGTTCACCGCGTTGTTTTTTCGTGTAAAAGATTTGCGTTTGTAATAGTTATCTGCAGGAAAGCGGTCGGAATGCCTTGACTCGTGCAACGCACGATTCTGTAGAATACATCACAGCATGGCCCTGATCATGGAAACTCCGGTTTGTTTTTCATTTCTATTGAGTTAGGCTATGTAATAACTTTTACTCCTGCGTTCACTTAAGGCTTTTCATTGTCACACACGTTTTCAGAAATAACAAGACTACATCTGAAAAGCATGTATATCTCAAATGTATGTATTCATGTACGTAATAGTATTATCTTTATGAAAATGATGATATTATAATTAGAAAATGTAAATTATAATATAATAATGTAAATATATAAAATGTATATATAATATGAAATATAATATATAAATAATACAATAAATGTATACAGTGTATATATAAAGAGAGAGAGAGAGAGAGAGAGAGAGAGAGAGAGAGAGAGAGAGAGAGAGAGACAGGTGTCAATATGGGACATTAAACACATCTCTTAACTGTCCAATTATCTTGTCAGTTTAATCAATAGCTCTGTTGGGGGCTTGTAACAGAAAAGGGACTGATGCTGGCTGTGGGTGTGTGCAAACAGTTGTTTTATTATTTTTTTTATTTTGGAAGGTTTACAAGCCAGTAGCCCTATTAGCGACCTTGCCAACAGCGATATTTCAAATCCCAATAACAAACAACAAATGCCATAAAGTGTCAATCGAATTATGAGCTGGGGTTGCTTCCTACTCATTTTGTTAATAGGTTTTATTTCATGGGGCTAAATCACGTTGGCTTTGTTGGACGTATACTGCGGGAGCAGGTAGCGTTGCCCTCTTCCCGAACCCTCTAACAAATGTGTGTACAAAAGGCTCTGATGTTGCATTACAACAAACAGACTCACGGTAGGTGCGTATTGATTTGTTTTTTTCCAGTCTGGCAATCCAGGCAGCGCGGCCGTACTGGCAGCGGTCTGATTGAGTTCATGTCTCCGCAACAAATTAAACAAAGCAGGCGTGGGTATTTTCACAGTCTACTATCTAGTTAAAAGCAGAAAACAAGAAGTGGTTTTCAAATCTGAGGCACTCCCGCCCCAAGCCCCCCCCCACACACACACACACACACACACACACACACACACACACACAGTCACTCACTCACTCACTCACTCACTCACTCACACACACACACACACACACACACACACACACACACACACTCACTCACTCACTCACTCACTCACACACACACACACACACACACACACACACACACACACACACACACACACACACACACACACACACACACCCCCAATTAATAACTTCACTTGAAAAGGTTTGCAGGCCCGGTCTCCATTGATTCCGTGTTATTCCAGAATCCTCCGCGCGCTGGCCGGCCCTCGGAGTCCGAGACGCCGGGAGACTGTCAAGCAGGGACCCCCTCGCCGCTCAGTGGCGCTCGTTTGCGGGCTGTTTGCTATCGCTATTGATTGCTTCTTGATATTCCCCTCCCTTTGGCTGGGCCCGTCTCTGAAGCTCCCCCACTGTACGTCGTTTGTCAACCGCATGCCAATTACGCTACAGACCGGCAGATCCATGTTGGATTTTAATGACGGGACGAGATGGAAGGGTTTGATCTGCAGTGGGCAGCGTGTCTCCGGAAGATGAACTGTGATTGGGTTCAGGGGGTTTTGCATGGTTACACTCACCGTGTGCTGACTATATATAGTATATAATGTGCGTGTCGAGAGTAGAGGTGCATGTGGCAATCTGACATTGGGCGTATGATACACATCGCGGTAACAATTTCTCTCACATTAATGTCTAAATGTCTAAAGACAAGAAAAGGAGCGTTATAGGCCATAATATGACAGAGAACTTGCTGAATTCCCTTCAATCAAAATGTAGAACATATGTCTTAAGCGTGTTCTCAAATGTTCCGCTGACCGTCTGACGTTCTCAGACGATCTCAGCGCAACGTTGCCCACGCGTTATGCTCTGAAGTCAGCGTGGCTAGCTTCCTGCGCGGTTCGCGCACGCCACGAGAAGCTAGGCTGCAGTCCTCAAGCCTTTTTTCGACACTCATCCTGGACGACTGTATCATCGGGGGGCATGGAGTGTAAGTCGGCCACGGCCCTCTGTGGTCCAGGTGCTGGGGTCACTGATTTGATGTTTGAACTCCCCGGCATTCTGGCACTGACTCCCAAGAGTTGAAAAAGGTCCTCACGCACATCGGCGCTAATGATGTCCGCCGGCGGCAGTCCGAGCAACTTAAACGATGCTATGGATGTTTTAATATTTTTTTTGAGATAGACAGATCGGGAAGACATTTTCATATCCGGCATTCTTCTGAGCAGACTCGGCAAGCAGACTTCCGCAGGATGTCCTCCACACTCTGGTCCGGTAATTAGCCTTCTAATTGAGGACCATGAACTTGAACTTCTCTAACAGAGGCATAGCTGGACAGTAATGGTCTACCTATACTCAATGAACGCTCCCCCCCCCCCTTCCCCCATCTTTACTTCTTCAGTGCCAGAGGGAATATGCAAGGTGGTAGAGTGGCCTGTCTGTATCTCAGTACTTTACACTGTAAGCAAATTTCTCCAGGGGAATGAACATCATTCAAATACATTGGTATGCACCTGAAGGGCAATCAGCCTGCTCTCATGCTGGTTATCACCCACCAAGACTCAGCATAGTTTTTTTAGATGAGCTTGGGGATTTGCTATCCAGAATTCCGACTGACTTTGACCATGTTTTAATCACTGGAGATGTTAATATTCATGCGAACATCCACACAGATCCTGAAATGTTGATGTGATGAGCCCGCTCATAAACATGGACGTACTCTAGACTTGGTCATTTCACATGGTTTAGACGTCAAGGTCACTGAAATAGCTGATGTATCAAAAATCAACCATCATTGTGTCTTCTTTGGAACGTCACTCTGTACCAACACAAGGACTGATAATGACATGAAGCTAGCAAGAGATCTTAATTCTTAAGGAGGATTGATAATCACAAAATTAACCTTGATTAGGCTCTGACCTGATTGATGACTAAATGTTGTACACACAAAGAGCAGATTTGTTACCCTACTTAGACAGCATGCATCTGAAGGCCAAAAACCACATCAGAAACTAAGCAATATTGGTTGAAGATTCAATAACCACCATCAATAGCCTCTGCAAAACTGAATTTCATTACCTCGGTTGTGTCTCCAAAGCCTGTGACATGATCGCTATTGGCGACAGTGAAAAGCTGTCTGGCATACTTGATTACTGTAATGCACTTTTATCTGCCCTACCCAAGAAGTCCATTATGGGCGGCAGCGGGTTCGGTACGCTTCTGCTCCAATTCACGCACTAAACTGAGGGATCGTATATCAACCTGCACTCGAAACGCTTCATCGGTTACCCGTAACTTTGAGAAATGATCTCAAGATTCTTTGATTCGTTTTTAAACGTCTTCGCGATCTTGCCCCCACTTTATCTCCGCGATATGATGTTAAGTATATTCCAGAAACGTCAGCCGTTCTAAAAGGAAACTTAAACGCTATCTATTTGGCGTTGCTTTTAACTGGGGTGACTGCATTTTAACAGAGTCCTCGGGGTATGGGCCCCCCAGTAGGAGGTTTCAGGGTTTGAAACCCCCTAACACTTTCTTTTCACATCCTTTTTTGTCTTGATTTTATCTTGTCTCCTTCACTCTACATTTTCTATTACATTTACAATTACATCTAGGGCATTTAGCAGACGCTTTTGTCCAAAGCGACTTCCAATAAGAACATGTGTCAGAAGAAAGGGAAACACTTCATTGCTGTTAAAGGGGTAGTTCAGAATTTTGGACATAGAACCTCATGTCCAAGTTAGCCTGTGTGTTATTTACCAGTGGAGACGTTTTCAACGAATGTCATTCATTTCATTCAAACTTGCAAACCTTGCATTGCATGAATCATCGCATTTTGAGGGACTAGTTTCTGCCGGCAACCTAGGTAATATCAGTCCACCGCTGCCGTAGCCTACCAAGGAAGTAACTACCAGGAAGTATAACGCTGCTGCTGAGACACAAGTCCCTCCAAATGCAACGCCAACACAGAGGTCCTATGTCCAAAATTCCGAACCACCCCTTTAATACGGTGAGCAGAGTCACCAGAACAAGTTTCAAGCATTCTAATTGCTAGGTTAACCATTGCTAGTATACAACATTTTTGGTCTAAGATACTAAGTGTTTTTTTTAAGTACATGCTGTTAGCTCAGTGGGTAGAGCGGGTCCACCATTAACCAGAGGATTGGCGGTTCGATTCCCACTGTTCACATGTCAAGCCCCACAAATGTGCTGATTGTAAGTCACTTTGGACAAAAGTGTCTGCTAAGTGCCCTTCTATTTCTATGCTAAGTACATTTTCTATGTCCCTCTTTTCTTCCTTTTGTTCAATTTAAAGTCAAAGTCAAAGTAGCTTTATTGTCAATTCCTTCACATGGCAAGACATACAAAGGAAAAACTAAAACTAAAACTAAAGTAAACACAGGCCTACCTACGGATAAGACAGAAAGATTTAAAAAATAACAATAAAAACAATAAAAATAGCAAAAATAAATATGCAATGTCGGAATCTACTGTTATGCGAGGTTAGGAACAGCAGCATAACTAAGCAATTTATTACTTGTGTTCAGATTTTTTTTTTTAATCAAACCCATTCTTTTTTGCTCTTTTCCGTAAAGCACTTTGTACTGTTCAGAGACGTGCTACGCAAGGTCATGGTTATCATCATTATTCTGATTATTGTGAAGGTAACGCGTGATCATCGGCCAGCCTGCGACCCTCTCAGTGGCTCCGCCGGTGCCCGGGACCTGGACGTGTTCCTCCCAGAACATCCAGCCAGTCTCCAACAGGCCTGAGATGAACTCCCTGCACAGACGCTGGTTAATCTCTCTCTCTCTCTCTCTCTCTCTCTCTCTCTCTCTCTCTCTCAGTCGCATCCACAGAGATGGTCAAAGCGTCATCGTCAAAGTGCATCATATCCGACAAAAAAAACACAAAAAAAAAAAAAAAAACTGAATCGAGAGAAGGAGCTCTGAATTGCCGCTTTCAGCGTTCTTGAACAAACCGAGCCGAGCCGGCGTGACTCGCCAACAAAGCGACATCTTTACCCCCCTTTATACCGTCCCCCAAAAAAAAACATTAAATCCCTGAACCCCCTTGCAAAGCCGTTCATCATTTCCAAAACCTATCAGATACGGGCATCGTTTGTCAAGGCTTATTTTCAGAGACGCGCTCCTTTGAAATTAAACACAACGGCTCCTCTTTATCCAAACAGAGAGGCACAGCCATTAGATACACAGACCTTGAAGTATGCGCAATTATGATCCTAGAAAGCAATTATTAGTACAATTTAGTCTGATGAGCTATTAACATATGTCAATGAGGATGATTGCCGCGATGCTGAAAACCGAGCCACGCTTCCCTACCACCTGCTGAATGTTATTATTATCACCCCCACACGCAGCGCCCGCACAGAACATCTTCAACCCATAAATTTGCATCGGAAAACTTTTTTTTTTTTTTTTTTTTTTTTTTTTTTTTTTTACAACAGGTACAGTTTCATAACAACCTCGTGAAGGCGTCCATTTTCAAAACACCCTTGACTGTTACCTTTTCATTCCCCAAATTAAAAAAAAAAAAAGGGTTGTGTAAGTGGGTGCTGCTGCATAGTTCCTCGCTCCTCGCTATGATTAGGAACGGTAGAACAAAGTTTTTTAATCGCATTGGTGAGTGTTGGGTGTAGCGGGCGCCGAGTCGCCGTGCGACTGGGCTGAAAATAATGAGGCCATTTTGTGTGGCGACGGAGCTATCTCTCACAGAACAGTGGCACGGCAACATGCGTGGACATGAATCAGGCGCAGAGTGACAGGTGATGTGTTTGTCCTCTTATGAGATTAAAAACCAGTACCAATACCTTGGAGTGATAGAAGTACATGGCTGCCACTCCTGTCTTCTGAAATGACCAGGCTGGTCGTCGGAAATACACACAACCTTCCTTCTCCTGTAGGATATTCTCTGTTGTGTTTTATTTGGTACTTTTCTCCTGAATCTACACGTCTGTACATGTCTCTGCATGTGTCTACTCCCTCTCCATCTCCTCCACTCAATATGAACGAAGGAATTGATTCACTAATTCATGGATTTCTTCACACGCACATCGCACACGTACATAGCTGATGTGAGGCAAAAATGACTATTTTACGTGGAACTTGAAAGATCAGAAACACCTCCGTCGTAAAAATATAAATAAAGCAGTCCGTAGCAATTATGAAATGAGTTGTTATCTTCGCTGAGGTAATGATAGGCACGAGACAAATATTATTCCTCTCGTGTAGCCTTTGAAAGGTCAAGTAGCGGGTCCCATGGATTTTATTGACTCAGGCAGGCGATCTAATTAATTAGACACCTTGTTAAATCATACTGACAATTATTCCAGCTACACAGCGGCGCACTGATGAGGCTACTGTGTTTTGCATCTTATCAGATTGTTGTGTGATACAAAGGCGGGCAGGGAGTTCTGTAAATAAATGAGATGCGTTCAAGGTCAGGT
>JAXIVH010000021.1:5764600-5840397 GCA_036785325.1 Urophycis tenuis | reverse complement strand
TGTTTGTTTGTTGTTCGACCTTTCACACAGGTGGACACACACACACACACACACACACACACACACACACACACACACACGCACACGACGCCGGCGTGATTTCCCGTGGCTATTTATTTATTTATTTATTTATTTATTTATTTATTTGCGCATTACTTCCGCCATCGCCGAGTAAATGACCAAAAGTGACAACGTTTTTTCCCCCACCCTGCCCTCAATTAAGTGTCTCTCCCGCGCAGAGCAGACGGGCTCTCTGACCGAAGGCGGCGACGCAGACGTCCGTCTCTCCGTCGTCCGTCCAAGTGCACATTATAGAGCGAGTGGCGCCGCGCGGCCCACGCTGCGTCCGCGGTCAACGGCATCGATCCCCGCCGTGAATTCCACCGGCGTGTTTATTCCCTGAGAACGTCGCGGCGACGTGAAAAGTGAAAATAAACAAGACATGCGTGCGGCGTATACAGGCGTTTATGCATGTGCCCGTTGTGGCTTAACGTATAGGATGATAAAATAAGACTGGCCTTTTCTTTGCAAAGGTTGCTGGGGGATTGCGATGCCGAGTCGAATGAACCACTGCTTTAACATGAAACACTTGTTAGTATTGAGTGAGTATCGACAGTTTAATTATCTTGTGGACAACTTTTATGCATTTCCTTTTAAATAAATAAGCCTGGATACATTCCTATGGAAAATCGAGATGAAAGTCAGATACTGGATTGTTCACTAAATCATCTAAAACGGTCCTATTTCTACCCCAGCAACATATTTACATGCGGTATATATTCATATAGTCAGTTTAAACCACTTACTAACAGAAGGGCATGAAAGAAAATCAACTTCAGGGCATCATTTACCACTAAATCAGTGCATTATCATGATTGAAATCCCCCCATTCCCACCACCACTTCAGCACCGCGCAGTATAAATTGCAGTTTAACAAGGTCTCTCCAAGTATAAAGGATCTGGAGACGTCTGGATTTGTTGCTGCCGCGCCTCATACATACAGTATGTGTGTGTGTGTGTGTGCGTGTGAGTGAGTGTGCGTGTGTGTGTAGTGTGTTTGTGTGTGAGTGAGTGCGCGTGTGTGTGTTGTGTGTGATGTGAGTGGGTGCAGTGTGTGTGTGTGAGTGTGTGTGCGTGTGTGTGTGTGTGTGTGTATGTGTTTGTGTGGTGAGTGAGTGAGTGTGCATGTGTGTGTGTGTGGGTGTGAGTGAGTGTGCATGTGTGTGAGTGTGTGTGAGTAAGTGTGTGTGTGTGAGTGTGCATGTGTGTGTGTTTCTGTGTGAGTAAGTGTGTGTGTGAGTAAGTGTGTCTGTGAGTGAGTGTGCATGTGTGTGTGTGTGTGTGTGTGTGTGTGTGCATGCGTGCGTGTGTGTGTGTGTGTGTGTGTTTGTGTGTGTTTGTGTGTGTGAGTGTGTGTGTGTGTGTGAGTGTGTGTATGTGTGTGTGTGTCTGTGTGTAAATGTGTGTGCGTGTGTGTGTGTGTGTGTGTGTGTGTGTGTGTGTGTGTGTGTGTATGTGTACGTGTGGGGGGGGGGTTTGGCATTCAGATGAGGGTCCCCCTGGTTAATAACAATCCCACTGCTCTGATCTGAGCTACTATTCCTGAGGAGTCCCTCCTTGACGCTGTCAAAAGGGGCCAGGAGTAATAAATAGATTCACTGGAGGTGTTTACAGACGTGCTGAGGGGGGGGGCTATCTTTTCCCTGATTAAGGGATGGATGGCCCTGACAATGGGAGGAGGATGAAGGAGGAGGAGGATAATAAAAATGATAATAATAATGATGATGATGATGGTAGTGATAAAGTGAGTAGATAATTGCTCTTTTTGTTTTTGGGAGGGCGTTCTCGGGCTGGCGGAGGCCAGCAGATGGTCTTGTTTGAATCAGAATCGTCCCTAACTTGGTGGCCCCGCGTGTTCCCTTTATTGATTGTCGTTGTACACAAAAGACAAATATGCTACTGTTTGTGTTGAGTTGCTAGGTTTAAGTTATGTTAAGTTTAAACATGACAGCTAATGCGCAGGAATCCGTCTCCCTAACCTTGACATTATTTGGTGACATTTCAGGCAATTATGGCCATGCCATCATATGGGCAGTATTGCATCAATCAATACACACTATATCAATAGCATGATGCAAAATGTGTCCTTGAAGGGCAACCTTCACCTTGGTTCCAAGGATCATCAAAGCTAGTTCATAGTCAGTTCATTGATTTGTGATGCGTTGGGCGTGCTGCAGAATTGACCCCGGGTTTTCACAATGCGATCACTCATTTTCTCTCCGCATCACTTACACTGCAATTCTCAGGGTTGCATAAAATATGCCAACTGAAATAGCCACCTTACCACCCCCCCCCCCCCCCCCCCCCCCCCTTACCTGTAGGCTACCGTGTGTGTGTGTGTGTGTGTGTGTGTCTATGTGTGTGTGTGTTTGTGTGTGTGTGTGTGTGTGTGTGTGTGTGTGTGTGTGTGTGTGTGTGTGTGTGTGTGTGTGTGTTGTGTGTGTTTTGTTATTAGAAGCTCTCGTGCACCAGGTAATGTATTTTTCCTTTTGTAATGATAAGAAGAAAGAAAAAAAAAGAAGATATTACAATAACAACGGCAGAAGAATCACACGGGGGAGCTTTCCCCACTGTTGCTGAAACTCTTCAGGGCACGCGACGCGCTGTAACACGTTCTATCTGTAACCTGGCAACACATTGCCTCACCAGGTATCCTATGAATATTCACCGGCATGCTGCTCTGTCCGCCCCCCACCTCCGAGGGGCCCACACGCCACGCCCACTAATCGGCAACGCCGTCAAATGTCATTATGTCAAAAAATTGTGTGCCAAAAAGAAATAAAAATACCCACAACACCATTCGACGACGTTCTTTTTCGGGCCAAAACTAGAAAAAGAACCGAAATATATTCGAAGCCCACACAACAAGTACAATACCACAAGCCACCATCTTCTGGGCGGATCGGTCATTAAAGTAGGGCGGCGCGCTGCAGGGTCGCAGTGAAATGATCACTACGCCGAGTCATTTCTCTGTGTTACGGGATGCAATCTTGGATCAGTCAGCCAACATATTTGGACAGGGGCAGTTCAAGGGGAATGATGAATGTTTTCATTGGAGCGTCGCGTTCTGGCAGTCACACACAGCCGGCTTTGGGAATCAACGGCGACAACGTGTTTAGCAGAGAGCTCCACTTTAATTTCCTGTTGAATTTGAGGCATCAGATGGGAGGGGGGGGGGGGGGGGGTTCTTATTTTAAAAATCACCTTTTCTTTGTGCCTGTGCAGAGTAAACCAAGGAATAAGTAAATAAGTAAACAAAGCCCTGCCATTTGCCAGTAAAGAAAACGTGGTTTATCTGTTAACGAATGCATACGTGAATGCATACGTGAATGCATGGGAAATATCCCTTGGGGGAAAAAACTCCCTCTTCCTCTAAGAATGTGTTGCTATGCATAGATAATTCTCCAGAGCAGTTAGAGGTGAGCTTTAATATGAGCTGCCTTTAATGCAGCCTCATGTTCCTATTCTTTATAGGCCTATTTGAATTCACAAATATCCATGAATCTTTCATTGACAGGGATCTGACACAAATTAGCAAAGGACACCATGGAAGAAAAAAAGCTTTTAACACCGCAGTATCGTGACTTTTCAAGTGCACGTTAACTTTGGAGGGTTTTTTGCATCATTTTTAAAAAAGGTTTTCAGAGTCCTGTTGATTAAATTGATCACATCAGGAGTTTCTATTCAAGGCACACCAGCTGTCCCTTATTCTCCTATTAATTTACTAATATTTACATATAACCCACCAGCTGGCCAGACAAGAGTGAATTAACCTCTGACCTGCTTGTCATTAGAGGCTAGCACTGCTGTCTTCCACTTTTCACACGCAAAGGAATGTCATTTAGTTTCCCAGAGTTGTTGTAGTCATTTGAGTAAACAAGAGTTAAATAAGCCACAGATAATGAATAAGCAGAGCTAAGCCATCTGTGTTGTTCTATGGCTTACTGGTTCACTGGTACCTTCATTTCACTGCCCAATAAATTATCCTTAAGGGCGTTAAACCAAGTGGTTCATTGCTTCCAACAATATTTCAGGATAGGGGTAAATGGACCAATTCTTATGATGTTTGAGATTGAGGAGGTTGTTAATCAATGTCTCTCCTTTGCTTAGGTGCTGCCAAAGGCTTGCAAGTTCAGCGATAACTATGTTTATTACTAACCATAACTCTTTTAATAACCCCCCCTCCCTCTCTCACACACACCTGCACACAGATGCACGCACGCGCACACACACGCACGCACGCACACACACGCACACACACACACACAGACACACGCACGCACGCACGCACGCACACACACACACACACACACACACACACACACACACACACACACACACACACACACACACAAAGAAACCTAATGAGCAGTGCGAGTCATCGCTAGATATGTCAAACACTGGCATACGTTTTGCACGTCAAACTCGGTATCATGGCGTCTGTTGAACAGTCGTATATGAATAACGCGGCATTTACATACCACGCTGCGCACAGAGCGAGCGCCGAGAGTGGAATAGGCTGAAAGGCTGCTGGTCAGTTACCATTGCAGTTTTCCCTGTTTACTCAGCAGAATCTGAAGCTTGGCGGCCCACTGCTTTTGACAAGTTAATTAAACTATTAATATATATATTGTTATTGTTCATATACTATTGTAAACAAAGATACTTAGATTTTATTGTATGTCCCACCCCCTACTGCATTTCCCCTGCTTGCTTTATCGTATGTGCTACTACAACGAGTGAATTTCCCCTCGGAGATAAATGCAGTATTGTCTCGTCTAATCTCATCGATACATGTTGCAAAGAAAAAGAGCCATGCCCTGCCTCTGTATCATGGAAGTGTCGGACAGAGAAACCGCCGTCCAACCACTCGAGCCAAAGTGCCCTCAGGCGTCTCAACACACGGCGCCTGTGTCCTATAATGAAACTACTATATTGTAACTTTGCAGTTTACCCTCAGGTCTACTGCGTTCAACAAGTTGTTACTTCAGCTGAAACAATAATTGTACATAAACACTGCTCTTTCTCCCCTCACTCGAGGTACTGTATATATATATATATATATATATATATATATATATATATATGGCTCGAGTGGTTGGACGGCGGTTTCTCTGTCCGACACTTCCATGATACAGAGGCAGGGCATGGCTCCTTTTCTCTGCAACATGTATCGATGAGATTAGACGAGATGGAATGGCTGCATTCCATTATTACCAAAGGTTAGGCTATTTGTTTTTAATGGTTATGGTTATTTTTTAGCAGCATCTGTATGAGACACTCGTACATAATAATGTACGTGTGCGAGTGTTGCTGAACTGTTATTAAAATTGGGAAAGGGTAAGATAGATTTGAGACACACTCCCACCCCCGACATAAACCCAGTGTGGTCTTAAGCGGGCCACCTTACCCACTATGACCTCAACTCTTATCTACCTTCTTGCATCATTAAGTTCAGATAGTTTCATATTCCCCTCAAATATACAGTCAGACAGACAAAAGGCAATGCCTGCTTGACGACAGGCGTCAGAGTCAAGATTGGCTTTCAACGTTGCACGTGGGTCTTTTATGCACTCCCATTTACTGTTAATAGGAGACTGATTGCATCTGTCTACGTGATTGACTGTCATTTATTAGCATGATCAGTATTGGAAAATGACTTTCTTTTATAAAACAAATACCCTATTGATTTTGTAGAATGGAAACACTCTGGGCAAACAATAACTAAAGCGGGTGAGCGGGCTTCATTGTGCTCTTGAGAAATCTGCTTCTGATTATTCTTCTTGCACGGGCTCATATTGCATTAGTTATTGTTTATATTGTGTTCACGTTGCAGAAACAAAAACCAGAAGCCGGCCGCGGTACTGCTGTCAGGATGGTATTCTAAGTCACAACAGTGCCATCTTCTGGCAGAAATATGTAATATGTTAACAATAGTTTTGACAGTTGCCGTAATACAGTAGGCCTAAACAAATACTAATCACGGCAGGAGGAAACGTTTGGTCAATGTTGTCTTTCACAACGTCACAGTTGGATATGATTGCATTACAAAAGTACCATATAGTCATTACTTTATTGTTTGTACATCTTTCCAAGGAAATACCCCTCAGCTGATTCTTTCCTGCTTGCATTTGGCTTTAGAGAACGAACACTCCCAAACACCGCAGACAGTCTCCTGTGGAGCGTATGAGCCATGAAGCCGTCCCAATATTTGCAAACCAGGGAGCCGCCAGGTTGTAGGATCTTCTCACTTAAGTCAACCAGTGTCAAACACATGGTGATGAGTTTCTCGTGATCCATATCTTTAAATCCGCTGGCGTTGGGTGCCATGTCGCTGAGGATGACATCAGCCTTGGCGTTGGGCAGCAGTTCCTGCAGCCTGGCGTGCGTGACGGGGTCAGTGATGTCGTGACTGGAGAGGAAGTGCGCGCCATCTAGCGGCGCTATGTTCAGGAGGTCAACCCCAAACACCGAACCACGTGACAGCTCTGTGTCTGGGACATCAAGAACACAGGGTTTACGTTTGATTATTCAGACAATCACCACCTATCTCCTACTGTGTGAAAGACGACATATGGTTGATCAATTTTATAGGCTAGAATGAAAAAAAATGAAGTGAAAATGTACCACTCACTTGCTCCAGTTGAATTAACCCTCTGAACTGCTATCTGACTCCAAGCACCCGGCGCTGCCCCGCAGTCTATCACATTGAATCCCGGTTTCAAAATGCTGTGTTTGTCATCGATTTCCAAAAGCTTGAAGGCACTTCTACATCGGTAATTTAGCACGCGAGATGCCTTCACATATGGGTCGTTTATTTGCCGCACTAGCCACTTTTGGTCAGAGGTAGTCTTGCCTTTCAGGTTATGGGGGGTCTTTTTCATCAAGCCTATTGCGATATGCAAATGTCGTTTTGGAAAACTGAAATAGTGCACTTGGCTAGGAAACGTCATTTAGCTCTATGGTTAATTTAACATCAAGCAAGGGCATTTGCGCGTGCGTATCATAGACGGTGCGTATTATGACAACAACATATCAATTGCTCACCGACGAAAAGAGTCCCCTTTCCCTGGGCGCACTGAAATTAATAGTTCCTAACTCGCAACAAACATGCGTATAGTTATCATCAACGACGTATGGTCGAAAGGAATATATAGTCAAGAGGGAATTTGTAAATATAAGCCATTACTCGCTGCTGTGCCGTTTCACTCTTGTCTTCTCTCACTCATGAACAAATCCACTCCGTTTCAAGTCGAACATGTTTGAATGTAACACGCCTGGTGTGCACTGCATGATGTGAAAAGTCTTGCTGATGCAAAAGACTACTCAATAAGTCAGCACATGGGACTTTTGTGATCACATACGTATCGATCCTCTGAAAGTTTGCGCTGGCAGGTAAACACAATGTTCCAAGTGTAGACATGCAGCGAAGCATGATGTATAGCGTTGAGTTTACAGTTTATTCTGTGCTTTCCCTGTAGGTGAAATGACAACCTCAAAACTACTAACCCTGGTGCTGGTTCTGGAGCCTGAGCGAGTTTTACTGGGAATGAAGAAGCGAGGGTTTGGGGCAGGAAAATGGAATGGTTTTGGTGGCAAACTTCAGACAGGAGAGACCATTGAAGATGCTGCAAGGCGGTGTGTGTGTGTGTGTGTGTGTGTGTGTGTGTGTGTGTGTGTGTGTGTGTGTGTGTGTGTGTGTGTGTGTGTGTGTGTGTGTGTGTGTGTGTGTGTGTGTGTGTGTGTGTGTGTGTGTGTGTGTGTGTGTGTGTGTGTGTGTGTGTGTGTGTGTGTGTGTGTGTGTGTGTGTGTGTGTGTGTGTTCTAATGCAATGTATTAAAATCTTAACTTTTTTTATTTTTTAGAGAACTGAAAGAAGAAAGTGGTCTTGAAGTGGATGTTCTTGAGAAGATTGGAAATATCAAATTTGAATTTGTTGGAGAAAAAGAACTGCTTGATGTGCATGTTTTCAGGTCAGACTCCTATATTGGAGAGCCAACAGAATCCGATGGTAGGACTTCACAAATTAATATATTCTAAATAAAAATATATTGTGAACAATAAAGATAAATGTCCATTACGACTGAATAGGCTGTGAATCACACAACTTTAAGCAGTGGAATGTAATGTAATGCTATTATGCTATTCCATGGTGGAGTTTTTCCAAAGCAAATATTTCACCTCATAAAATGTTTCGCCACAAAGCTATGTCATAGAATCAATGCACAGTCCGTGCTTGGACCATGAATCCAAACTTAACCAAATGGTTAGTGTGTCAATAACAAAACGGGTCTTAACATGAAGAAAGGTCAGGAAGCCTTGATGGAAGCCTTTAGTCCTTAAAAGCCATCTTCATTGTTGAGTGTCAACTTGCCATCTTTAATACTTTAGTGATTTTCTTTTTAGATTCATTGACTGGACTACTCCAACCAGCATTATTTTCTGTTGTTCTTCTTGAAGCCTCATTTTCCAAATAGGATAGTCCAACAGGCACTTGTGTTCACCTTTCTTTAGCGGTATCTCTCTAACTCAGGCTGCTGAACGTTGTTCTGTCTCCTCATTGTGTTTTCTAACTGACTACTTTCCCCCCATTCCCAGAGATGCGGCCTCAGTGGTTTGATATTAACAAGATACCCTTCGGCCTGATGTGGGCAGATGATGTCCTTTGGTTTCCACTCATGTTACAGAAGAAGAAATTTCGAGGCTATTTCAAGTTCCAGGGTCACGACAAGATCCTGAGCCACACACTGGATGAGGTGGAGGAGCTCTGAGATGGCAGCACCCAAGGGTGGTCCGGATAGCGTTAAACACGGACGTCTTCACAAAGGAGCGAGTGTTTATTTAGTTATCATTTGTTAGAGGAGGTGTTTAAAAGGGGAGTGGGTTACGGTTCCTTAAACACTTGATATCTGCTTTAGTAAACATCAAACATACTGTATTCTTGTGGTAGCTCAATCTGTTCCACATACTTTTGTTTTTACATTCCCAGAATGAAAATGTTCCAGACTTTGATTGCAAATACCTTCTGACTGTGATTAAATTGTAACGATTTTAGAGATCTTTGTATTTCAGTGTTTGCCCCATAATGTCATCCAACTGTCAACTTTCAAACAAATTACCTTTCATTCAATGAGAACATTTTATTTACCTTAATTATCTCTTAAACCAGACACCTCTGTGCAAAAAGTATTAGCTGTTGCATGTGAGTGAATTAGAGAGTAAAGGATATAGCTTCAGTACAAGACAAAATAAGTCCCTTTGAAATTATGTTCCATTAAAAAAAGAAATCTACACAAACAAGTACAAATGCAACTTTTTCAATACCATAAATGGAAAGAAGGTATTGATACACAATCAGAGATAGACAATACAGTGAGAACACACTTTGACACAATTTGTTGGAATAAATGTCAACAGCACATTGTGTTAAAAAAATATATATACAAAATAGAAAGTAATTTCATCAGGTAAATTATTTGAATATTAAGTGTGTTTTCTACAAGTATGTGCAAGTGTGATGTCTTCAGTTACATTTGTTTCAGATTAAACAAAACTTGGAATGAGAAGCTCAATTAGCAATGATCTAATTAACTCAGCTGTAACATCTCTAAAGTAAGCCATTAGTTTATGGAAATTATAGTTCAGTTACATTCATACATTTTGAATATAACTGTGTTTTCCAGTTAGTTAGAGGTAAAACTCCATTGGCAAATATAATGACATACTTACCCAGCTCCTGATAAAGAAAAGGCACCTATTCTTCCACCTTTGTGCAACTTATCTTGAGAGTACTGTACTTTGTAAAGTATTTACACATTTGGCTCATAGTAGAATGGAAGGAACAAAAATATATATCTGACTTCTACAGCCCCCGAGTTAAATAAGCAGGGGCATCGCCTCGTCAGCTTTGAGAATGTTTTACAGTGATATGTAAAGGAAAAATATATATATATATTTCTTATATTACTTTTGTCAGTTTTCAGTTTCAAGGCAAAATGGCAACACACACACACACACACACACAAATACATCCTTGCATATAATTACGTTGCAAAAATTATTTGCAATATACAACACTGGATACTTTTTTTTGTCGCAGGAATCAAACACTGTGGGTGAAGTCTTCCTTCAGCTTGCAGCCAAAGGGACTCGTCAGTTCATGATTTGCATCAACAGGCCGTGCAGAGTGGAGGTTCAGAACGAGGGCTGCATTCCATTATTACCAAAGAGAAATCCAAGTTTAGGCTGAAGATCATTCCACACTTCACCCATCTAGACAGAAAGCAAGAAAGATAAGTTACTTATTCTGACAGTTATGCTGTAAAAAAATTTAAAAGGTGCTGAATGTGTAGTGTACATTGTGAGTAGTCCTTGACATAATCATTACTCGACAGTTGCTAAACCTTTCCCAATTTTGACTTGACGTTCGAGCCCGTTTTACACAAGTAGTGGCCTCTAAAATACCCTGCATAATGTTCACTTTTAAAATGCCAATTTATAAAAACAAATAACCCATATAGGGCTTGTTCATCAGAATGCCTCATGGATGTTATGTTGTCCATACCCCACCATTTTGAGAGGACTCTAAGAGTTGTAGTACAGTTGTATAGTCCTAAACATACATAAATATGACATAGCCTAGGCTAATGTCTCACACGAGTATTGCGGTGGCAGTTACAAACAACGTCTTCTCATAATGACAAATAATTTCAAGATTTTGTATGAGGCAATGACTGCAAAAAAACATTCCTAAAACATTCCAATGATCCAACGCTTCTAATATGGTGGTAGTCATCGCCACGCAATGGCACCATGTACAAACCCTATAACATACATTCTGAACATAATGTCCCACCTCCACTAACCATGCAGGAGTAATTAGAACAGATTGTTATTTTCAGGAGGCCCTACCTCCGTGTGACCTTGGACCTGGGACTTGACAAAGGCCCCCAAGATGTGGTAGGTCATGGGCAGGTAGGTGAAGATGAGCTGGGTCTCCTGGTGGAGGCAGAACAGCGAGAAGTAGTTGCGCAGCTCCATGGTCTGGATCGCGTTTTCTTGCTGTGATCGGAGGAGACGGGCGGATAACGCAGTGTTAATAAACACAAACACAGCTCGTACAGATCGGGAATGATGAGGGGAATACCAGTGTCTGAATCAATGTGTGCGATCAAGTAATTCCATCATGTTAGCATCATTTAATATTTTAACAAATTGAAAAAGCGTTATTTGTGAGACTGGTGATTACGTATCAAATAATACATGGCGAGCGTGACCTGAGGTTACCATAACATAACTTAAATCAGACTTAACATTTTCAGCATTTAAAGAATGTGAATGGCAATGACACCATTGAATGCATTTAAGATACACTTTGCGTTTGTTTGTTTATTCACTACCATCATCACAACAAGGACAGGGCCGGCGTTCACTCACTCACAAGTCAATGCACTCGACAGGCCGCGCCGCAGAGGCTGCCATGACTGCCTGAACAAAAAAGGTCCCCTGACCTGAACGATGCGGGACTCCAGCTGCTCCACAGACACCTGCTCCTTGGACTGCGCTGTGGCGCTCATCATCTGCCTCTTCATCACGCTGTACTTCTGCAGGGCCCTCTGGTGCTCGTGGAGGACGCCCTTCTCGTGCCGCTCGCACAGGTCCTGCGGTGAATCACGGTGTTAGTACGCGGCTTTTGTTTCCGGCGGTCGGGCAATTACAGTGCGGCTACGGTCCGTCACTTCTGAACGGCACGCCGCCGCGGTCAACCAACAGACTGTCGCTATACGGACGCCGTTCCAACAGGTTGTGTATTTTTGCGGAAACACAAGGGTTTTTTTAAACCCTGAAAATGGTGATCAAAGCCTTGACTTCTTTAGCAAGTAGCCGTGAATAAAAGGGGGGATAATACACAGCGAGTCAGTCATCACTGCAAAATAAGGGTACACTATCCTTCACTTAGTCCCTCAAGAGACACGCTTTTATCCGGGAGCGCCGATCGGGGTGGATGCAGCTAGAGGTTGCTATGGATACGCCGGCTGGGTAACCGGGAAGGCCTACGGGCCAGCGTGGCTGTGGACCGGGGGGGGGGGGGGGGGCGGGGGGACGGAACCCAGAGGCTAACCCCGGCTAAACCGCGGCATCGATTTTGACGTACTCTGTAAGACTGCAGCAAATCCAGGAAGAAGTTCAGCTTTTCCACCACGTCGTCCTCCTCCCTGCGACCCTGCGGAGAGACATTGGCATGGATCAACCGTCAGCCCCGACGGCCGAAGCGGCACACCAACCAGGCGCTGGAAAAAAGACGGGCGAGTCCAAAAGGGGGGGGACGGCAGATGTTCACCTGTTGAGCGGCTTTGTCCGACAGCAGCGCAAACTCCACAGAGAGACCTTTCAGGGACTTCCTCAAGGTGGCCCACGTGCTCTGCGAGGACGCCAGGGAGGGGATGGATGAGGCGTCCGAGCCCAGCGTACTTGGAACACGAGAGAGAAAACTGTGAGTTATTCACGTTAGCCGGGCGCTTCTGGCCAACGCAACTTGCAGTGAATTCGGATACGTTTCATTCAGGGGAAGGTATATGTGGGTGAGGCATTTTGCGCAAGGATGCCTGTAGGCAGTGTATGTAGGTTGGGGATTGAACCCAGTATCTTTAGGCAGGAGGTCCACTGAACTAATAATGCTAATAATAATAATACATTTTATTTGGGGGCGCCTATCAGGACACCCAAGGACACCTTACAGTGCAGGAGAACAATAGTTCAATAGTTAAAACAGCTAGTCATGTCAAAGGCTACAAATTCACTTCTCCTCCAACTACTCGACGGGGGGTAAAGAAAAACATACGTGCATTAAAAATGTACAAAAATAAATAACTAGACAAAAACACCTGGCGGCCTGGACGTGGTGACATACCTGAGCTCCCTCCCGAACATCAGTAGGTCGGTGGCGTTCTCTTTGGAGCGCTCCGCCATTTTCTCAGCTCTGTCCCGCAGCTTGTGGAAGCTGTGGTGGATGTTTCTGATCAGCTCTCTGCTGGCTGAGAATTGGTTCTGGATGTCAGCGGGGAGATACTCCTTAAAAAAAAAGGGGGCGGGGGGGGGGGGCAGACCAAAGTGTTAGTTTGTCACCGCTCAGGTCCCATTATACACGATACACAAATATAAACACGCTATGCATGTTTTCATTCATTTGTTTCGAAGTGCATGTGAAACAAATATAAGGAGCTCATTGCACAAACCTTCGCCTGGGTTGAAATCCGGTGCGTTATGAACTCGTCGCCCATTCTCTTGTAGGCGTCACGTAGCTTAGTTTGAACGTCCTGTCGGGACAAACAGAAGGCGCCGCCTGATAAAGCACATTTTCCTCACCACCGGTCCTGATAAACACCCCCCCCCCCCCCGTTTCACAACTCTACCGCATCCCCCCGCCGATAACGGACACGGCAAGCGGCGCGCGGACCGTACCGAGCCGTTGAAGGTGAGGAAGATCTTCACCAGCTCGTCCTCGGAGGAGAAGGGGTGACGCGCCACCAGGTTGATGAACCTGCCCAGCGCACGGCGCCTCCCCTCGATGAACTCTCGCTCCGAGATGGACGTCAGGACTGTGGGGGGGGGGGGGGGGGGGGGAACCAGGGTCACTGCTGTGCAAAACTACCATGAGCACTGTCAACAGGAGTATACGGACAAAGGAAGTGTAAAGTAGGTGGATGGAATGGCGAACACACCGGTCGACTTACAAATTCAACGCAAAACTGTATTGTAATGTCCCTCGATATCGAAAGCTCTTTAGGCGTTTTATTTTATCGTACGCGACAATCTCAGACTCAAATTGCTTAAGGTATTCAAATGCAGTGCTTCAATGATCATTTGCATCACAATGTGACAGAATTTGACTCGATAACCAGCTGTTATTATTCTAAGCATTGAGCTCGGCCCAAAATGTAAAGGGAATAATAAATTAATAATAATTATTATTATTATTATTATTAATATTATTATAACAGACCAAAGCATTTTTGTAGATGAAGCGAAAAATGATCTTGCACTTCCCATATAATTAACTTCCACTTCAGGACAGAATGTATACAGTTACACATGAGGTCATGACTTCTGCCACATAAAACAGAAACAACTCCGCAACACAAGCCGCGAGAGGTTACATCTGCTTTTCATCTGACTCGTTTGCATGTTGAAAGCAAGTTTCGTCCGCCTGCCATTTTCTTCTCACATGTTACACCGCACAAAGAATGCACTTCTGCATATTCTGCAGAAGTGTCTGACGTGGACTCTCCTTATCTGTAAATACCTACAATTACAGTACATACATAGTCCAACGTCAGCCCTACCGTCAGTGAATTCCTCCAGCCATCTGTGCACCAGATAAAGAAATCTGGTGCCCGGACTCGCCAGTTGCACATTGTTCATCCTGTAATTGGTTGCATCTCTTCCTATCCACGGCATTATTTCTAATATCTTATATATATATTGCATCATCTCTATCCCAGTTATGCTATTGTTCTGGAAATTAATTTCCTTTTACAGGATCAAAAGAAAAAAAAAGGGATTTAATAACGTCCAAAGCCATCCAAGAGGAAATTCCGCCACAATCGAAAGAGAAATGGTAGAAATGGCTTTTTTTTAAAGTTGATATAAAGTGCCAGCAGGAAAGAGCTTGTGACATACCTCCTTTTAGCATTCTCTTCGGTGGTAGAGCCGGCACCATCCGGTAGGCAAATCGTTGCACCAGCAGCTCATGGAAGACATCAAAATCACTGTATCGCCTGTAAACAGATATATTGTGGTGCTGTGGAGGCAGACACAAAAAAAAAAAACACACACACATCAACGCACTTTCTCTCCTTGAGCACGAGGTCCACCAACGCCATTCACTCTTTAACGACCCGCGTCGCCTCGTGACTTTGTTCTCTCCGGTTAGAACCACTTGCCTGGCTGGTGACCTGGTACTCCACGTGCTTGAGGAACAGGCCCTTCTTCTCGGGGATGAGCTCCACCTGCACGCTGTCCCGGACCAGCAGCTTGTCCAGACTGTGGGCCACCGTGAGCGGGTCGTCCGGGCTCGGCTGCATCCTCAACGCCGACAGGTCCCTGGGCTCGCCCAGCTGGGGCTTTGGCAGCTCTGTGTCACGACACGCAACACGCGATGAGACGCAACGTCATGCCGCCGCGAATTGGAACGAGCGAAACGCTAAAATGACACCGTCGACTGTTAAACCTGCTTACGGATGAAGTACGGTGTGTGTGTGTGTGTGTATGCATGCGTGTGTGTGTGTGTGTGTGTGTGTGTGTGTGTGTGTGTGTGTGTGTGTGTGTGTGTGTGTGTGTGTGTGTGTGTGTGTGTGTGTGTGTGTGTGTGTGTGTGTGTGTGTATGTGCCCATCACGTCATTACAAACTCTATACAAATCAGTTGATATCGGGAGACCACATGGGCTCTCAGTGATATTCAGTGGACCTTTACTTGTAATCATTGTTGTCGCCTGGATGATGTCGGTCACTTATTGCACCTCGGACGACTCCGGGAGTGAAAGCCAAGGGTTCTTTACTGCCCAAAACTGTGCAGAATGCAAGCTGCGCCTGACTGACTTCCAGTGTTTATAATAGTTCTGTTATATCTCAGGCCTCTCGTCTTCGTATTACCTTTGGCAGTCGACGGGCCTGTACAGTAATAGTACTGGTTTAGCTTTTAATATCCCGGTCGAGCCACCCTGTCATACACCGTCCAAAAGAAATCACGAGCAGCATGTAATGTTGTTGCCAATGAAAAGCAAGTCATGCATGCATGGCAAAACACACACACACACACACACACACACACACGAGTAGTGTGTAGAAGTCAGCCGCCATGCTAACAACACCTGGAATAACACAGTGGGCCTTAAATCACTTCGGTGAGTTAAAATAACCCTGAGCCAGGACACCATATAATAGCTAGCTCTATATAGAAACACAAACACGAGCCACTGGTTCCTCTCATTCTAACCACAAAAAGCCCTTGCAGTTGGAATAACCAAACGTCCAAAATAAGACGTTTCACTTCACTGAAAAAGTGCTCTCAAAATACAGCAGGCGGCGGGCCAAGTCAGTGTGGCCATCGCTCTAAAAAAAAAAAAGAGTCAAATAACGCAAATATATACACAATACCCACACCTCAGCTCCCTGTGAACACGATCATTTCGATACAATAAAAAAGGGAGCAGTCATATAAAAATAAATGAATAAAAAGCAGCGATGTGGATGAGTGACAGAGCTACTCATTAAGCCTGTTTTTAGTGCCCAGAGGGCCGACGGAGGAAACAAAATAGTCACCGGCCTTGTATGCAGTTCTCCAGGAGCTTGGGGCTGGGCTGCTTCCCTTGCTGCGCCAGGGCAATCAAGGCCAGCGCTCTATAGAGGGACAACTTGCTCAGGAAGCCCCCCGACGAATCCACGTGCTCAGCAATCTGCGCCGCGAAACACAAGAGAGCGTGCAAGAAGGTGCCAGAGGTCAAAGGTTCATGGTTTCAACATCAACCGCAGCTTGGCTGTGTGATATAGGTCGTTTTACACAGCGGTGATGGTATACTTGTGGTGTGGGATGAGCACAGGGCAGGATATCTAAGTCACATGACGCAGAGATAAGGACTTTTGTGAAAAAGCCCTCCAATATGTAAAATGTGACACAATAAGAAGCACATTAAATTAGAAAACACTAATGTAATGGCAAGGCGTTTTAAAACAGCCAAATCCACTGGATTATTTCTGAAGGAGGCGAAATACACCAATATACTACCACTAATATTACTACTACTACTACTACATATATTTACAGATACATTGTCAATAGACAATCGGGGCATGTTGTCCTCACCTGAACTAGCGCAGCCTTCTGGAGCTCCGTCCTGTCGAGCAGCCTCTGAAACACCTCAACCTGCACCCTCTCCTCCGCCCTACATCGAATGGCTTCATACACCTCTCTGTAGTACGGGGGCACGGACCCTGCACGCCACACACCATCAACCAACACATTTTCTTCGGACTCACGTGTTTTCAGGCACGCACAAATCTATTTTCCGGCTACCACAACGACGCATGACGCGCGCACCTAATTGTTTAGTTGGAACATGTTGATACACAACTGTATCCCGAATCATAATGTCGATTACCGACAAACACAGCTGTAAACAAAAACAAAAGAGGCGAAAACGTCCTCGCATTTCATTAACCATGAGCATCTTTATAAAGCAGCCAACACATTGTGCCATGCAATAATAATAATCTCACCTTACATAAGTGAGTTGCACCAAAAAAGTACACTACGTTCTTGCCAAGTCGAATCCAGTGCGATCAGCCGGCGATCTGACGAGTCTTAAGATCTTTTGGCAAACCAAACCTCACTTAAAAGAAGTTTGGCGTTGGAGCGGCGCGACCGTCTAAAGATCGCGTACGTACGTACCTTCATTGATCTCTCCAGCCATGGCTCAGCTTGTCATGTGAGTGCCACAGCACCGCCATGTGATTTCCTGAGGAAAATGAAAAAAAAACCGCAGTCTTCCTTCCTTAAAGTAGTAGTGGTCCTCCTCAACACTCCGCAGGCAGCGACCGCGCAGAGCACGCAGTGCGCAATCACTGTCGTGGCCGCACGAATGTACGTGTTTGCAAATTTTGCAAAGCTGTGCGACTAAACCTCTCAACTGTGTGTGTGTGTTTGACAACTTATGGCTCTGATATCAGAATGGGTGCATTTTGTTATCGTTTATCATGACAAGTTGGCACTATATGACTTAATTGAGGTGTGTTATGTTGTGTCTTCCAGTATTAATGCTGATCATGGACACAATATCGAAACCTTCAGAATTGTTTTTTTTTTTTATCCGTCTCTGTCAGTACCGCAGGCACGCCCCACCGGGGCGCCTTTTCCCCTGTGGAGCAGTGTGTGAGTTCCCAGGCGTCCTCTGCTCCCGTCGGAGCCCCGGGGACAGGATGCTCTGAACGAGCGTAATTGGCGAGGTAGAGTGCGGGGCTTTTAGTTACCTGGGTGTACTGTAGCCGCGAGAGGCAAGTGAGAGGGAGGGATTTTTCGACAGAGGGACAGGGGCGTAGCACCAAATTCTGGGCCCTACATACGGGAAGTCCCTATGGCCCCCCACCCCATACCCTAAAATTGGCTACATCACAAAGCTTAACATTAGTACTTAACCATAATTCAATAGCCTACTTAAGCTACTGTATAAGAAAACACAACCACACAAGACTGTATTTACCCGTTATATTTCCAGAGTGAACAAGATTGGGACGTATTTTTTAATTTAATACTATTAAAATGTTATTTACTACTACACATTGCCAAAAAAAACATGACTCAATAGTAATTTTCCTGTAAAGATAAAAAGTCATAAAGAAACTGATTTGCACAAATATTCCAAAAACAAAAATAGTCCAATTCTATCCATAATTTACATTCCAGTTTGAGCATAATACATAAGTTTACTCTGCAGAAAATGCCCAATGATGGGTCTTCTTGCTGTCAAAATCACTGATGTGGTACTTAAAGTCCAATGCTCTTGCCCATTTGCTTTCAATGGAGAGAAGAGCAAGTCTATTCAGTCTATCCTGGCACATGGTGGACCTCAAGTAGTTTTTAACCAGTTTCATCGTGAAAGAAAGCCCGTTATCCACCAACAGCACTTACAGGTAAGGTGCAGAAAATCCTCAATGCGATGCAGATTTCTTCAAAAATGCTCCGTAGCTGCAAGTTATATATGGCCATTAGGAGCTGAAGAGGTGTCCGGTTGTGAGGAAATGTGGCTTCATATATCATTTTTAGGTGCAAAACTTCATTCTCAAATCCAGCTGTAAGATCGTTAAGATATGTTCTTGTCAGAGTCAGGTACGATACTTTTATTTGTTCTTCTGGCATATCAGCAAACTTCAGAAGAGGTACAAAAGTTTCACATATGCCAGACCTTCCAGGATTTCGCGATGTTGCGAATTGCAACTTCAACGCAACATCAACCATCCATCCATCCATTATCGAAACTGCTTATCCTCTACGAAGGTCGCGGGGGGACTGGAGCCAATCCCAGCAAATTCAGGGCGGTGTTGCAATTTCAACCAACCACCGCAACTTTCCCCCAAATTTGACCGTTGACGTCGTCTTAAACTGACGTCGACAAACTACCTCCCGCCTTACCTCTGTGTTTACTACGTTCAAGAGATTCAAGAGATGCAGCAAGTGCGTGTCCACCGTTTCACACTTGCCGACCAAAATAAACGCAAAAGATTGTGAAAAGCAGTATCGTGGCATTCTACATGAAAGTGGGGAGAAATTATTTTGCACTGCATGTAACATTGTGGTGGAGCTTAAGCGGAAATCTTCCATTGACATTACTCTTTTTGCCACCGCGAAACATAGTGTTACTGAAAGAGTGTCATGTTTACAGTGGAGGACTGTTTTGGCAAAATGGTATTTTATTGTCTATTGCTTATGTGTCTTCAGCATCATGCTGTGAGGTTATGTTCTGCTCTGTTGAACTGAGATAGTTTTTTTTTTTTAATTTTGTATGTGAAGGCTGAGCCATTCATATTATTAGTTTATAATTATTATTTAATTTAGTATTCAGGAAAGACTGCCTATACACAGTACTGGTACTAATGTTTTTATTTCTGATATGAAAATTCTGAGGAATTTATATTCTAACATTTTGTAGGCAACTTCATGTAGTGCTGTGAGGTTCTGTGCACTTTAACTTTTGAACCAACAGGTGCCTTTGGATAAGTAAAGTCTATTTTTGCATTTCTGTAGTCCTCGTAATCTTTTATTTGCCATGTTGGTGAGATTATTTATAGGACAATTTCTCGCAACTTTCGCAACTTTTATCGCAGCTTTCACTTCCACTTGCAACTTTCATCAAAATTTCTTGGAAAATCGGGGAGTGCTTTTCCAAGAAAGCATACCAGTGCAACCAGAATAGAGGGCAAATGAGTTGCCACAGCTTTTACAGCAGCAGTTTTGGCACTCCACCCAGTGTCCGAGAGACGATGAAGTGAGCATCCAGTTTCTTGCTTGAGGATTGCCCATCGCTCTGGACTGGCACTGAAAAAATTGTAGAGCCGATTTAGAAAGCCAAAAAATGCTGCTTCTTCAGTGCTTGACTGAGCTGTATGTACACCCACCAAATTGAGTGTATGAGCGGCACACAGGGACTACAAAGCAAATGGATTAGCTTTTAAAATATTGGCTTGCACGTCTTTTACTTTTCCTGACACATTGGCTCCATTGTCGTACCCTTGCCCTCTACAACCTTCTAATGGTATGCCCCTGGCTTGCAGAACATCACAAATCATCTCAGAAATTTCTGCCTGTCTTTTTAAAGAAGTCTTTCAATTGGCAGTTTGAGTCTTTCTGTTATCTTCAAAACTTCTCCATCTTGATATGTGTATCTGAACAATACAACATTCTGTTCAGTGTGTGACACATCTGGGGTTGAGTCACATATTATGGAATAGCAGATGGAAGCTTTCCTGTCTGCCATGATAGTATTTAGCACTCCTTTGCCACAGAGATTGATTAATTCATTATGTGTGTCAGGACTCAGATAATGTGTTAATCTTGTTCCTTTTTATGTTGCCTTATCATCTCCAAGTGGTCATGTAAAATGTGATCATAACGGGCCAGCAACTCCAATGTGCCAAGAAAATCCCCATTATGGACATCATCTAGGTCGGTAGAATTGCCTCTGAAAGCCTCTCCAGAAGCAGTCTATTCTTTTCTATTTCACTTTGAATCTGTTTCTGAAGGTGACCATAGACTCCACTGGCTGTCAAACATGAGTTCTGGAGGTTTTTCCATTTCAAATAGTACTGTTTATGGGGCATGCATGTCTCGTGCTCTGGTAATTTTTTGTACATGTTGTGCACTTAATGTGCACTCATTTATATCCATCCCTGCTGTTTGGGCACTTTTGGATGACTTTGACAGCTCATGAGAGAACAGTTGGCATGGAATGCAATAAAGAGCCTTGGCACTCTCACTGTGAATAAGCCAATCTCTTCTGATTTTCTCACGGCCATAAGCTGACTTTGGGAATTGAAGATACATGGAAAATGGTCTCCCCTCCATATGTTTAGGTGGCAATTTGTATATAATAATGCCAGACTATCGATGTAAAGCTCTGTGTTGATAGAATAATGTTAGCAATAAAACCAACCTTGCATGGCATTGCATTTTGAGGGACTTGTGTCTCAGCAGCAGCAGACAGATATTACCTAGGTTACCGGCAGAAATTAGTGCCTCAAAATGCGATGATTCATGCTATGCAAGGTTTTGTTTTTCATGCATACATGTATGTATGTATGTATGTATGTATGTATGTATGTATGTATGTAAGTATGTATGTATTCATATAAGTATACATGCAAAAAAAAACATTTGTAAAAAGAAAAAAAAAAATTGAAAACGGGGCCATATCTTCCCCAAACATTCATCCCTGTCCTCATTAAACTGTGGCCAATACTTTATCTGCGTTCACACTGAAAGTGTGAGGCATGTTGTGAGTCCTATTTCTATTGTCTTGTCTATTGAAATTGATCAGCAGATTACTTCAGGTGATGTTTTAACGACAATGTCATGTGAATTGTAATGTCAAGCATAAACTCTTGACCACATGTTATTCGTTGTCTCATTGGTCCAGTGGAGAGGACAGTGGTTGACCTGCACTGAGTTCCTGGGTTCCAGTCCCTTCAACAATGTTTTTCCTTAAACATAATTTATTTTTGGTACATTGAGATTTCAATTAGAAACTGTGATCATGTCCTACTGTATCTAGTGTCTCGCTTGTACATTTGATAGAGCTGTTGGTTATCAGCTCTGCAGGCCTGGTTTCAAGTCCTTTCAAGTATTCGCTTGAAAATTGACACTGATCCTCCACTGATGCAGACTTGAGACAAGGTGAGCTTAACATGAAACATGAAAGCAAAATGAAACTATTTTGTCTTGAATGACTGTAGCAGGGTGTTTTAGTGTACTAGGCAATCATTGTTGTTAATTATATCCTCCATGCTCCTGTAGAGGGGCCTGATGTTGTAGATAGAGAAGATGTGATGGAGGATGATGGAAGTGATGATAAAAGAGAAGAAGGCAGCAAACATGAAGGTTGCATTCAGCATAGAGAGGAGGATGGAGAAGCAGAAGCAGTTTTTCCAGAGGATTATGGCCAGAGATGCTAAGCAACAGAGAGAAATTATAGTATATGCACTGGCAAGTAAAGATGCTGAAAACACAAGCAAATTGCCACCTAAAGATATGGAGCGGACCATTTCCCATGTATCTTCAATTCGCGGTCAGCTAATGGCCGTGAGAAAATCAAAAGAGATTGGCTTATTCACAGTGAGAGTGCCAAGGCTCTTTATTGCATCCCATGTCTACTGTTCTCTCATGAGCTGTCAAAGTCATCCAAAAGTGGCCTGAACAGCAAGGATGGATAAAAATTAGATGGCACAACATGTACAAAAAATGACCAGAGCACGAGACAGGCATGCCCCTTAAACAGTGCTATTTGAAATGGAAAAACCTCCAGCAGTCCTTAGTCAAGAAGGCACAGCAACGCCTCCACTTCCTTCACTGGATGAAAAGAGCTGACCTCCCCTCTTCTGCCCTCACCACCTTTTACAGAGGAGCTATTGAGAACATCCTGACCAGCAGCCTCTCACTCTGGTAAGGCAACTGCCCTGTTGCTGACCAAAGGGCCATATAAAGGGTGGTGAGGACAGCAGAGAAGATCACCAGATCAGCTCAACCATCCATCCAGGACCTGTATCTGTCCCACTGTCTCAAGAGAGCCATCAATATCATCAAAGACCCCACCCACCCAGCACACAAACTGTTCACCCTCCTGCCACCTGGCAAGCACTACTGCAGCATGCGGTGTAGGACCACCAGACTCTGCAGAAGCTTTTTCCCTCCCTCAGGCCATCAGACTATTGAACTCACCCAATTCCATAACCTTGACAACCCCGGCACCCACGATAGACCAACTGAATGTTAACATAATTTAAACTCAATGTCTGTCCTACATTTACATTACATTTACATTTAGGGCATTTAGCAGACGCTTTTATCCAAAGCGACTTACAAACAGCACATTTGTCATAAGAAGGTGAAACATTTCATTGCTGCTAATACAGTAGGGAAAGTCACCAGAACAAGTTTCAAGCATTTCAATTGCTTGGTGAACCATTACTGGTATACAATATCTCTGGCCAAGTGCCATGTTACAAAGAGCAATTATAAAGTGCCACTATGTACTATGCTCTTTACATGCACAATTTCATACACGTTTGCATACGTATCTCCATGCGGCTATTCTGCACTTTTGCACTTTGCCTTTTATTATTGCACCTCAGCATCAGTCAGAGCCCGTACTCCGGCCTTCATGAGTCAGAGCCTGTACACCACCCTCCATGAGTCAGAGCCTGGTTCAAGATGGTAGAAAAAGCTTTGTTAAATGTCATCTACATTTTTAACAAAACAGTGTCTTCAGTGAGAGCTGTACCCTACCTGTTCTGTGTTGGGCTCTAATACCCCACCCACCTGCAAGGGTGGGTGGGTGAGTGAATGAGCCGTTCCTTAATTCTCTGACTTCTAAGTCAATATAATCTCTGAACATGTCAAAAAACGCACCATGGTGGTGCAGTTGATAGAGCTGCTTTTGTACAGTTCAGTAGACAGGTTCAGGTTCGAGGTTGGTGCTGATGAACTGCTTATGTTGTCATGTGTTAATACCAAGATGGCGCCGCGGACGGTCGCCTCGGTGTGTTGGTGCGCGTTGTTTTGTGTTTTAATTCCGTTTTTTGCGATTCATTGTACATTGTTTATATATATGTATAGTTATTTTACTTACTTATATTTTTTTAAAACTGCTTTTCTCTTGCACCAATTGCACCAAGACAATTTCCTTGTAGGTGCAAACCTACTTGGCAATAAATCTGATTCTGATTCTGATTCTGATTCTGATTCTGATGTCATCAATCGTCTGACTATTCAGTCAAGTATAACTTCCGAACATGTCATAGAAAGCATCACAGTGGACAGAGCTGCTTGTGTAGAGTTCTGCAGACAGGGGTTCAAATCCTTGGTGGAGCTGTTTGTTGGCTTTTCTGGCCTCGTTCAAGGACCAGGATGGACCACTTCATCTCCGCCAAAACATCCCTGCCTGACTTTATCAAATCCAGTTTTCTCTCCAAAGATGTTCCTCAAACCTCAACATCCTTCATCAGTTCGGGCCAGGCAGCCTCCTGTAGGCTATAGCTGATACTTGATAATACTTCCCATTTGTTTCCCACCATGTATTTGTTACGCGTGCATGCGTAATAAATACGCGTGCATGCGTAATAAATACGCGTGCATGCGTAATAAGTACGCGGGCACGCTGTAGGAAATTAACACAATTATAATTTAACCTTTTAATCGGAAGATAAGACCACGTTAATTGTTTATCAGATCGACCAGATTGTTTTCCGGGATGACATCCCACAACCTTATATAGAGCTACTTCTCGTCCGTCTCATGAGTATGATGCAATGTGTGCCGACGCAAATCATATGACGTTCAGGGGACGCCATCTTAATACTGTCCACTGGACGAAACCAGCTTTAGGAAATGGTTAAACACCTGCAGTGTGGTTCATCACGCAAACAGGATTTTTAAACCTAAAGATTGTATATAGCGAAGCCCATTTCATAGTGAGTCGTTGGTTTCATCCAGCGACATCTGCGTAACATCCAAGTGGACTGGGTCAGAGGTTTGTGTGACGCACTGGATTACATGCTTGTATCAATATCCCTATCCACAGGATTTATCCTCACGTAAAACCAGGTGCCACGTTCCTGCTGCTTTGTCTCCTGTCTACCACTCACACTGGACCCATTCCAATTTGCCTACCGCCAGAATAGGAGTACGGAGGATGCCATTTCCATGGCTCTCCCACCTGGAAAAAAAGCAACACCTCCGTAAGAATACTGTTCATCGACTTCAGTTCAGCATTCAACACCATCGACCCCTCTAAACTGATCACCAAACTCTGTGATCTGTACATGGACCCCTCCTTCTGCAACTGGATATTAGACTTCCTGACCAACAGACCGTCTGTTAGGATTAATGGTCACTCCTTCTCCACCCTCCCCATGAACACTGGTGTTCCGCAGGGCTGTGTGCTGAGCCCTCTCCTGTACTCCCTCTTCACCCACGACTGCCCACCGACAAGTGGTTAAAACACCATCGTCAAGTTTGCAGACGACACAACGTGATACGTCCCATCAGCAGTGTACAGGGAGGAGGTCCAGTGCCTAGCTGTGTGGTGTGCCGACAACAACCTGTCCCTCAACACAATGAAGACCAAGGAGATTATTGTGGATTACAGGCACACACACACCCCTCTACATCAACGGGACGGAGGTTGAACGTGTCACCAGCTTTAAGTTTCTGGGAGTCCACATCTCCGAGAACCTCTCCTGGTCCCTCGACACCAATGCCCTGATCAAGAAGGCTCACCAGCGCCTCTTCCTCTTGAGGAGCCTAAAAAAGGCCCAACTGTCTCCTCAGATCCTGGTGAACTTCTACCGCAGCACCATCGAAAGCATACTAACCGATTGTGTCACGGTGTGGTATGGTAACTGCTCCGCCTCGGACCAGAAAGCACTGCAGAGGGTGGGGAAAATCGTTCAACGCATCACTGGTTCCCTGCTTCCCTCCATCACGGCTGTTCAGAGGAAGCGGTGCCTGCGTAAGGCGCGCAGCATCACAAAGGACAGCTCTCACCCCAACCACAGACTGTTTACCCTCCTCCACTCTGGAAAGCGCGACAGGTCTCTGGGCACCAGCTGGGCACGAACCTCAACATCCTTCGTCAGTTCTTGCCAGGCAGCCTCCTGTAGGCTATAGCTGATATTTGATAATACTTCCCATTTGTTTCCCATCGTGTGTTTGTTTAAAGTCTCGCACCACAACACGCACACGTAAATACGCACGCACACATATTTATTTTATTTATTTAAATGTTTTTGTTTGTTAATATTTTACAATTATGCTTGTGTGTTTGCTCGTGTACAGTTGTGCTTGCATCAATATCCCTATCCACAGAATTTATCCTCACGTAAAACCAGGTGCCACGTTGTTCCTGCTGCTTTGAGAAACTGTCATAAACTCTGTTCGTCAGTCAAGTTGGTGTCTCAGAGAGCCTGCCATTGTAATTTTATTTAAGGTTACTGTTTAATTCATTAGAAAGGAAAAAGGACTCAAGGCCTGTAACCATGGCGACTGGTACTGCTCTGTAAGTGACTTACTAAGTTAATCATATCTTAGCTTAGCTTCAGCATCTCAAAGCTGGGATGGGGGGGGGGGGGGGCTGTTTAAACTACACAAGCGCACAGGATGCCCCATTCACCTGCAGGTGTAGCTGTTAACCATTAGCTGTGTGTTGTTTCTTCTGATACTAGTGATCCACATGTCATGTTTATGGGTTAGGCTGTGAGCAGGTTTGTCTTTGTGTTCATGTCTTAGGTGTGAGTGTGAGCTTTTGAAAAGAGAGAACTGTATGTTAAATATTTAAAGAGGGTGTGGACATTGACTCTTATTTTGATTTAAAATAACAAACGATGTTCTGTCCTACTCTTACAGTGCGGAATGTGTCTTCGTACTGAACAAAAGACTACATAGTAGACTAATAACAATGACAATGTCTTAATGTGGTCATTATTTATGTACACTTTGGATGACTTTAACAGATCAAGATGGTGCACAGCTTTAACCATAAAACCAAACCCGGAACCCTAAAATCAAACAGCTTTCTATATTCTGCGAATATGTGAATATGTATACAACAGATATGTCCCAAACAGTAGGGATAAAAAAATAATACAACATATAATACAACACAGATAGGAATAAACACTTACAAGGCAAACTTAAAAAGATACATGAGGAGATTTAGGAAGGCAAACACACACACACACACACACACACACATAGAGAGATTTCCTATGGCTTAAGGTTTCCTATGGCTTAATTATCAGTGGTATTAACATTACATGTTAATACCACTGATAATTAACATACAAACCCCATAACAATACATAACTTGCTAGGGTAAAACAAACAAAGTAAATCGGGAGCCAACTTCACAGAGCAAAAAACTTGTCCAACAGGAATGGAGAGAGAAAAGAAGGGAGGAGGATTATTCAACCCATTTAACCCTAACCTCTTCCTCCATGTTGTCTGACAGCAGCAGTGAGGGACATCAGTGTTGAGGAGCAGCAGGAACCTGCAGAAAGGGTCAGAGTGAGAACCCAGACAGGTCGGCAGCACATGGCTGACCAGTAACTAGTACAGCAATACAGGCACTATGACAGATGACGTACAACTCTGATGGCAAACCGGTCGAGGAATTCAGACCTTCATCACCACAGCCTGAGGGTTCTGAGAGGAGCGTGCCAAGAATGATGTGAAAATCAGAATGGATGACTCTGAAAAGCCTCCGTGATGAGAATGAGATTTGAGTGTTTTGGCAGAAAAGAAGCTAAATCTCTCTCGTCGGAAAGAGCATGCTGTCGCACCTAGAACTGTTAAAGTTTGTGGCAAACACCTATTCCAGCCATCAAACCTAAATCAACGTGGATCTGGACTACAGATTAAGACAGAATGCACCTGTAGACTCACAGCCTTTGGTCAGAGGAATGCCCAAGTGGCACAACATCTAAAAAGATAGAAAACAAAAAAGAATGCAGGTAAAGTAATTGGTAAAGAGTTTATTAGACACTACAAATGACAGACAGAGGGCCGCACAAAGTAATGTGGTATCCATTCGTTGACACCCGTAACAAGAAGCATTCTTCATGCTCAGTCGCACTGTGCACTCCAAAGCCTTGGTGTTACCATAAATACGAGGGTTACAGAGGTCCGTTGCAGCGCGTGTTACCAAGGGGGGGGGGGGGTCGAAACTGTGGTGGGACCTCAAAACAGTGCTCTGCTGACACACACCGCGGAACAGTCGAACGTGTTCAAGGCACTGGAAATAGACTCCGGGGAAAAACGCAACAAAATGGGGCTTCCCTCCTCAGACCGCTGGTGAGGTAGTGACATCACGCTAAAGTGAGGTAAATTTGGGGGGCCACGCACGCATCAGCATATTGGCTTTTAGTCCTATGAATGTTGTTTTTGTATTTTGTGTTTTTTTTTTTTTTTTTGGGGGGGGGGGGGGGTCTTCTTTCACACATAAAGCGTTAGGCGCTCTGAAGAGCCGCGGTGCAACGTTTTCAAAGAGCGCACGGCGACACACCAACACCGACTATAAGAGAGAGAGAGAGAGAGAGAGAGAGGAAAACACTGACGCACGCTGAAGCTTTCAAACTGGAGAGCGCTGCGAGGAGCTCATAGTAGCTGTCCATCACTCAGGAACGGGGGGGGGGGGGGGGGGGGGGGGGGCGTGCTACACAGCCAGCTATAGGAACCAGGGAACCCAGTGGGAGAACCCGGCTACAGAAGGTCCCCATCCTTCATAGTAACTTTAACCCCGCCAACACGAAGCCAACACACGACCGGCTCTGGGGGAAGCCACAACACACGGGTAGCAACACTGCAGGTTAGCTTCAAATACTAAATGATGAGGATGATTGCGGTGGTACGGGTGTGTGTGTATGTGTGTGTTTGTGTGTGTATATGTCTTTGAGGGGGGGGGGGTTAAGAATAACAATATCGAGTTTTAAAATGGCAAAGTCTAGTGAAACGCAGTAATATTAGCATAGCAACGCATGACATAAAGCCAACGTAGAGAATTCCCCGAAGGATTTGGAAATGGCTGAAATATCTTTGTGTAGCTAATGTAGAATATGAAAATACCACTATATGTTTACCTTTGAGTAACAGAATCCTATTCTCCAATAATAGTACTCTGAATGTGTTGTGCCTGTAATATATATACGTAAATATATATATATATATAGAGTGTAGGAAATTTGCTGTACAAAATGAACACGTAGAATAGCTTTTATATATAAACATATCATCTTTCTATAAGCAATATAGCTCTTTGTGGTGAAGTAAACAGGTTCATTGTGAGTTTTTTTGTTTTTTTTTACAACACCATCGTTCTGTAGGCCTACATTCAAACATCCACCTGGTGCATATGCTAACCATGCTACACAGGCTTACCCCGCTAACACACCAGGGACTTTTGCACTGATCGCCCACACAAACATATTAATCATGCTAACAACAAAGAAAAAAGAAAATAAAAATATACATATATATAATGGAATAAAATAACTCTCGGAACAACTTTGGCAAAGTTGATCTCTTCCTAAACAAGATGGAGGACACGTTATGAACGCTAACGGAATAACAGTTACGACAAGGGGATATTTCAATGAAAAAAAAACAACAACAACCACCAAAACAAACATTCTTCCATCTGAGAAAGTGAGCGATAACTGGTGACGAAGAGCAGGAGGAAGAGGAGGAGTGGCTAGTAGACGGCAGAACCGGCAGGACTGCGGTGGGATGGGGCGGGGGGCTGCTGCAGAAGAGGAGCAGGAACTACTGATGGTGTTTTCCCGTGGTGCATAAGTTTAGCCATGAGGCTAAGACACAGTCCGTGTGTTCACCGTCTCCCAGGCTAATCAATCGAGCCGCCAATCGATCGAACGCCGCTCGTCCGAAACCGAACCGAACCTCGGCTAGGTTGTGACACCACCGTCAATTTGGATTGGCTCCTCGCCGGCCGTCCTTCCACCCGGCGGTAACCATGGCAACAGGTGCCGGGTACCAGGAGGGATTCTGAACCTCTGAACAGCAGGAACCCAGTGACCAAACAAGAGGTGGAGGAGGTGGAGGAGGTGGAGGGACACCTTCTTCAGGTGCAACGTGAACCAGCTTCTGGGGTCAACAGACACCACCGCATCAAACGGAAGGAGAAGTGATTTATGGGTAGGGGGGTGTAGTCTGGTGTGATGGCTCATCAACAGCTCCTCGTAGAGGGGGGGATACGACCAGTTCTAGGTGGGACAGCAGAGGGTGACGTGTGTGTACAGGTGTGTGTGTGTGTGTGTGTGTGTCTGCAGAGGGTGGGGGTCAAATTGTCAAAGTTCCACCAAAAGAGACATTGACAGATACTGTCCTTCTAAACATCACGTCAGGTGTGTGTGTGTGTGTGTGTGTGTGTTTGTGTTCAGGGAGCGTGTGTGTGGCTTCAAGGAGCACGTGTGTGTGTTCAGGGAGCTTGTGTGTGTGTTTGTGTGTGTGTGTGTGTGTGTGTGTGTGTGTGTGTGTGTGTGTTTGTGTTCCGGGAGCGTGTGTGTGGCTTCAAGGAGCACGTGTGTGTGTTCAGGGAGCTTGTGTGTGTGTGTGTGTGTGTGTGTGTGTGTGTGGGAGGGGGTGGGGAGGGGATCAGTGGGGGGGGGGGGGCTGTCCGGGGCTCCTCACAGGGGGCCGTGGCGGTCCTGGTACTGGGCCACGACGGTGGTGCAGCGGCCCAGCTCCTTGCGGAGGTCGGCCACCTCGCGGCGCAGCGCTCCGTTCTCCTTCTCCAGGAAGCTGGCCCGGATGGCGATCTGGTTCTCCTTCAGGCGCCGCGCGTCCCGGGACCGCTTGGCCGCCACGTTGTTCTTCCTCCGCCGGGCCCAGTACCGGTCGTCCTGGTGGGGGGGGGGGGGGGGGGGACACACGGGGCAGAGGGTCAGTGGGGGCATGGTCTCCGACAAGACCCCCAGCCTTTAGGGCACGGGACCCAAAACACACTGCTGATCCGGGCCCCTGACATACATCACATTTTATACAGTATGCAGGATAGAAATGAGGTCAGTTTGAGGTCACATATGATGTCAGCTTATTTACATCTGAGGTCAGCTTGGTTACATCTGAGGTCAGCTTTGTTTACATCTGAGGTCAGCTTTGTTTACATCTGAGGTCAGCTTTGTTTACATCTGAGGTCAGCTTTGTTTACATCTGAGGTCAGCTTTGTTTACATCTGAGGTCAGCTTTGTTTACATCTGAGGTCAGCTTTATTTACAGCCGCGGGCAGGTGGGTGTCTACCTTCAGGTCCTCAGGTATGAAGATCTTGCGGGCCTTCTTGATCATGGGCTGTGGCTTCAGCTCCTCCGCCGAGAACTTCCTCTTGCGGGGGTCGAACACTTCCTGTCCCGGGACGCTGGACAGCGCCAGGTCGGCGGGGTCCGGGTTGTAGCCCACCGGGACCTGGATGGACTCCGGGTCGATGGGGCTGGGGGTGTCCCGGGAGGGCAGGTCTGGGGAGGACACGCACGTCGTTAGTGTGACACACACACGCATACACAGACACATACACACAGGAACATGCGTGCAGGCACATGCATGCATGCACACATTTCAGTGCACACATACACATTCAACAACTTAAACCGATTACACTTTAGTTTTAAAGACATATTATTAGTTCTATGTCTGATGTAAGTGGATATTGGGTATTTTTCTGTTGTCTCAGAGAAAATTGTGTTCTAAATTCACACACACACACATAAACACACACACAATCACTACAGATAAAGACTACTGCAGAGCTTGTTTGCTTTTTGGTGGTTTAAACTTCCTATTTACAAACATCCAGATCTACATCTAATTAGGCCCCACTCTTCAATTTGCAAGAACGTAATTGAGTTGGAGTGGGGAGGTTTGTAGCTGTAGTACTTCTCTCCGACCACCAGATGGAGATGCGCCACAAGCCAGACACCGCGGAGAACAACATAAATCTTCTAGCGTGGAAATTGACTTCTGGCAATCCGCTCACAATCAGTGGTCTGTTCCTCAACTGTGTGATTGGGCATCTCTAACTGGTTGGACTCAGACATTAAATAAATGAAACGAGTCACCAAATCAGTTTGGGGTCAAGCTCAGATCTGCTCCATAAGAGCTACTTCATAAGACTGAGATAAATCATGAGGGTGTAAAACTGAACATCGAACACAATCAAATCAACTTTATTGATGTGTTCCTTAATCACAGCTGCATTGTCAAAGGACCTCACAGATCACAGTATGCCACCTAACCCCTAACCCTAAGTCTTCTAAAGCACTTCAAGAAGAAACTCACTGAATCCAGAGGAGGGAAACCTTGAGAAGGAACACAGGACAGGGATCCATCCCTGCATTATGTTTAATATGGAAGAGGCCGAGGAGTAAGTGAGTGTGTCTGTGTGACCAAATGGTAAAATCTAATTGGTATTAAGGAGTGCTTTAAGGACCAGTGAAGCCACAAGTCACAAACGCAGCAACATGGGATGCTAACACCGCAACATGAGAAGCTAACACATTAACATGGGATGCTAACACCGCAACCGGAGAAGCTAACATATTATTATGGGATGCTAACACTGCAACACAGCAACATGGGATGCTGTTGGACTGAATTGGACCGGTCTTAAGCGCTGTCACAGCGGAACAAGCAGCTTAAAGGCCTGGTAAGACTGAAATGTTTCAAGGGAACGCACCAAACCTGTCTGGAAATAGACTTCAGCCTCTACAGAGGCTAAATGGCGAGAGAGCTATAGCCTGTTCTACCGCTATTAAGTCAAAAACATTCAGCTTTGACCCAAAACATGAGTCTAAGCAGGTCTAAGGACCTTACAGCTTACATACTAGTATGTCATGTAAAAATCATATATCATATAGTCATAGTCGCTGTCTATGGAGTTAAGTGTCTTGTTGTCGCTGTATCGATTATAGTGAAATAAAAGAAATAAAAATACAAATGTGAGGTAAAATGAGGGCACTCGCAGCAACCACAGCCTTCAGATGTTTGGCCGCGGTTCTAAAACATCACACCAGCCGTGCGAGCCCAGCAGCCGAGGTGAAGGCAGGTGGTAGGTAACTATTGGAGATGTCCTCGTTCTCTCACCGGCAAAGCCAAACTACTCAAATCTTGTTGATAGAGCTGGGGGTCAGGGCTTAAGCCAAGCAGCTGCCATATGCTGGGCGTGCGAGACAGGGAGTGACTGGGCTAAACAGCTCGTTCTCCTGTCTTTCCCAAGACCAGAGCAGAGTACAGAGGTAGGGCCGGTTCTTTCGCATTGGAGCTCAGAGGTCGACAAATTAATCATTGATCCGAAACGCCCTTAGCCTCAACATCAACCCGGGTTAGATGGGAGAGTCAGCATGAAAGGCGAACGCCACAGCCTCAAGCCCTTGTGAGACTGGGAATATAACCTGTGTGTGCGTGTGTGTGTGCCGTTGTGTTTTTTAACCTTTGACCTGTGAAATCCCACGGTGATATCATGTGGTAGGCATGCCCACAAGTTGTGGTATTAAACATCATCCACGGTGTGTGTGTGGCTGTCCTCGGAATTCAGAGCCTGCTGCCCTGGCCTGCAAGGATCTCTTGGCAAGACCAGAAGTTTCCGTAGGACTGCGTCATCCCAGCTGCCAGAGCATGGCCATTGGGTCTGTTTAAAGCCCACTGCAGAATTCACACAACAAGATCCACCTGCTTGGGTCAGACATGGCTTCGGGTCCATTCACAGAAACACGGAGGCTAGTGATGAGCCAAAGTTCACAGGCCTGCGAGTTGAAACAGTTGAAATAGTAGGTCTGTAGTGGAATAGTTACTGCAATAGCACTACAGTACCTTAGAATGGTTGAAATGGTACTAAAGAAGGTTAACAGCTATAGATTTGCAAGAGTAGGCAGGCTATGGAGTAATTACAAACAATGCAACATTCCAAACAATCTTTATGAAGAGCATTGTGAAATAAGATAAGTTTGCTCCAAACATCCCCAGCTAATGGTAGCTTATATTCTAGCAAGCTAGGTTTAGCTACCATCCAAACAACTAATGTTAGCTATAACAAAGCTAATATCAAGTCCGATCGTGGCAAGCTAAGGTTGGCTGCCGTCTTGGCAAGCAAAGTTTACAAATCGCCGATCTTGGGATCCTGTGCTGTATTATCTGAGGGACAGTGACAGAGTTGGACTAACTACTTGGAATGCAGCTCCGCCCGACCTTTCACCTCTTGACCCTCGCCAGCACGATATGACACTGACGAACAGTCCAAAGTCGACTGCCCAATTTGTCACCACACCGCTTTCCACCGTGCTATGGCAGGTCAACATTCGCACAGTCACAAATTCATTGCAACGTTCACCGTAAAATTCACACATTCATCTTGATATTCACACATTCACGTATTAATGTTTACTTTCACGCATTCATCTTGATAGTCACACATTCACACGTTGTTATAACATTCACACATTCACTGTAATATTTGCACATTCACCCTCACACTCAGACAAGTGGGCTGTTTGGTACCTGCTAAAGGCTAAGATTTGAACTGGCAACCCTCCAATACCACAAGGACTAGTAGTAGGCGGTCTACAGCCCCTGTCTGCATGCTAGGCTGTAGTGTGCTAGGCTACCGCTACGCTAGACTGCCGCGCGCAGCCAGGGGCCCCGCGGCACTCTGTGTTGTTGTTGAGAGCAGTCGGACCGCGTGCGGGGCTACAACCAACCAGAAGTCTAGCTGAGCTGTGGTCATGTGACGCAGAGCACATCCAGGCCCATGTGACCACGCACGGCTGGGAACACACTGTTCCTTAGACCAGAGAAAAACAGGAGGGGGGGGAGGGGGCAGCCCAGAGGAAATAGAGTGTTACAGAGAGAGGGGGAGAGAGAGAATGAGTGAGCAGGAGGAGGGAGGGAGGGAAGGGGCTGAGGGATAGAGGGTTGGAGAGCGCAGGAGGCGGAGAAGCGCGTCTAGCATGTGTCTGTCACATGGCCGCACGCAAGCGCCAGGCGAGCTCACGTGAGAACGGAGCTGGGCCGGTCGGGATCACCCAGAACACACGTGCACGCTCCGTGGTGCGGGGCGAACACAACACCACGCACTCGCACCCACAACGCCATTCACCACGCAGCCGGCCTGCCGGATCACATTTCGTGCACCGTTTGTTTACCATACAGCAGACAATGTCTTTACCCGCGATGGTGCATCTCACCTGGTGGCGTCTGCTGCAGGAGCACACCAGGTGAAACCCACCAGGTGAGATGCGGCAGGTAAGGATTTACCTTTAAGATGCCACAGATAAGGACCTGTAAGGTATAGATGCTGACTACAGCAATATGCCACAGGTGTGGATTTACAAATAAAACTTGTCTACAGGTAACCTGCTACAGATAAGGAGCTTCTGGTGAGATGCTGCGCAGGTGAGATGCTGCAGGTGGAGCTCTACAGGTAACACACTGCAAGTGAGGATCTTCAGGGGAGATGCAACAGCTGAGCTGAGATACTACTACAGGTAAGGTGCAACAGGTGTGATGTGACAGGTAAGGATCTACATGTGAGGAGAATACAGGTGAGGATATACAGGTAAGGCTCTAAAGTTGAGAATATACAGGTAAGGCTTTAAAGATACGGCTCTACAGGTAAGGTGTTACATGTAAGGCTCTAAAGGTAAGGATCTCCAGGTATTGTTTAGAAATGTTTCCATGGGGCTGGGCTGACATTAGAGGTAGCTGTATGTGTTGATGCCTAGCAGAGATGGTTAGTCTGAGTATGTTATTATGGTATGGACTACCATCTGTCGGTAGATAAAGTATACATCCATAAGAGATGGCAGACTGAATGGGGGTCAGGTGGAGGAATTGAGGAACTCAGAGGTGATGAAGATCCAACAACAACACCAGTGAGTCCTCCCCAAACACTTAAGCCTCTAACACACACCACCGCGTTGTACCGTGTCTGCTTCGGTCTATGTGACATTATTAATGTTAACAGCAGAACTGAATCACTTTTTTTTTTTAAAACCCCTCCGTAACACAAACGTTGTGGACCCGGACTCTGAGCAGCTGTTTCTCCATACCAGAACAATGAAGAGATGTACAGAACAGTCCATCCCAGAGTCTCTCTCAACATCTGTTTTGAATAAGTTGTTCTTCCATGCAACATTTATGGAGGTAGTCGTTTTTTGTATTCTGGGATCCGCGGTAAGCTGTAAAGTGTGAGCCATAGTCTACTCCTTAAACCAGTGGTTCTCCAATGGGGTATGTGAACCCCTAGTGGTACGTTTAAGGGATTGCATGGGGGTACTTGGAACATTTATAACAGTGTGCCTTTTGTTTATTTAATATTGGTTATGAACTTATTGAAAGTAATTCCACCTTCATAAAATGTGTTCTAAATAGCACCTTAATACCATGGAGAAAATCTGAATACTTACATATAAGGTTGGTAAAAATTTCCAATGAAAGACACAAATCACCAACTGTAAGTATTTGCACCACCCATTTAATGTCTACACGTCTACAGCAACATGCATACATTGTTTTTTTTCCCGCTCCCCCAAATGTATAATGCTGGTGAAAGAGTGACTTCACTGACAAACATACCTGAGAGGGGGTACATTAGTAAAAATTGTTCTATTTAAAGCAGTTTAATGTCTAATGGAATATGATGCTGCAAAACATTAGTTTGTTTATTAAGTAACCAAATGAGGTTGACCAAGTTAGTTCCCATTTTCCTCTTCTTGTACGCTGATGCTAGCGTTGCAACTTCTGTTGTCATAGTGCTAGACAGAGAGTTTAGTGGACAGACAGGCTGTCTAGGATGTTTATATGGTCTGGACTCCGCCAAACTCCTACCAGAAACGCTTAAAAAACCCAAAGCGTCGCCCGGAATGCACCTCTGACTAATGAACACCACAATGGGTGTTTTATCACACACACAAAACCAACAGCACACAAGGTGCATTCTAGGAGCTCAAAGTCTAATAGCCACAGTCAAGGTTCATTCATTCATTCACTGGTAATCTTCTGATTGTGTGTGTGAGTGCGTGTGCGTTTGTGTGTGTGTGTGTGTGTGTGTGTGTGTGTGTGTGTGTGTGTGTGTGTGTGTGTGTGTGTGTGTGTGTGTGTGTGTGCGTGCATGTGTGTGTGCCTGTGTGTGTGTGCCTGTGTGTGTGCCTGTGTGTGTGCCTGTGTGTGTCTGTGTGTGTGTGTGTGTGCATGTGTGTGTGCATGTGTGTGTGCATTTGTGTGCATTTGTGTGTGTGTGTGTGTGTGTGTGTGTGTGTGTGTGTGCGCGTGCGTGTGTGTGCGCCCGTGCGCGTGTGTGTCTAAACGTGCGACCTGCATGAGTTACCTGCTATGCTGGTCTTCTGCATGTGGTTCTGGGGCCCATGGGGCCCGGGCAGGCTGCTGGAGGCGGCGGCGGCGGCGGCCCTGAGGGCCCCCACCGAGGGGGAGGATGAGGAGGACGAGGAGGGGGTGGGGGAGGAGGGCGAGGAGGGGGAGTGGGGCAGGAGCCCCGCGGTGGCCCCCCCGGGAGGCCCCTGCGGCTCTGCGTGCTGCGTCGAGCTGGCGGGGATGCCGTTCTCCGACAGGAACTCCTCCAGGTCCATGTACTCCAGCTGGAAGCTGTCCCCGTCGTACGGCAGCGTCTTGTCCCACAGCGTGGGCCCCAGGAAGGCCGACTGGGGGCCGGCGCCCCCTTCATCCTCCAGGGCCTTCTCCTTCTCCTTGTCCTTGCCGAGCCCTGATACACACACGCACGCACGCAGGCACACACACACACACACACACACACACACACAGGCACACCCACGCACACACACACACACACACACACACACACACACACACAGGCACACCCACGCACACACACACACACACACACACACACACACACACACACACACACACATACACACACACACACACACACACACACACACACACACACACACACACACACACAGAATAGGAAAGAGTTTTGATTACATTTACATTTAGCAGAAACTTTTATCCAAAGCGACTTACAAACAGTACATTTGTCATGAGAAGGTGAAACATTTCATTGCTGCTAATACAGTGAAAAAGTCACCAGAATAAGTTTCAAGCATTTCAATTGCTAGGTTAACCATTGCTAGTATACATGATGGCCGGTAGGTTTGTACATACAGATGGATAGGCGACTGTTAAGGGCTCACAGACAAAAGGTTTTGAGTTGAAACCCCAATGTCTTCTACCTGTAGGCTGAAATCTACCCCAATGACATGTGTTTAATGTCTAACCCCTGCTCCTTAATGACCTGAATCTGTACAGTCTAACCCCTACCTGCTCCTTAATGACCTGACTCTGTATTGTCTAACCCCTAGCTGCTCCTTAATGACCTGACTCTGTACTGTCTAACCCCTAGCTGCTCCTTAATGACCTGACTCTGTACTGTCTAACCCCTAGCTGCTCCTTAATGACCTGACTCTGTACTGTCTAACCCCTACCTGCTCCTTAATGACCTGACTGTACTGTCTAACCCCTACCCGCTTCTTAAAGATCCGTCTATGGACTGTATAACCCCCGATCTGCTCCTTAATGACCTGTCTGCACTGTGACTAACCCCTACCTGACCTGGACCTTAATTAACTGTAAGTAACTCTATATAAAAGCATCAAAGAGGACGTTTCACAAGCTTAATAACAACCGCTTGCTGTAGAGTGCTTGCTCAGCTTTAAAGCACAATCAGGGATTAACGGCAATACAGTGACACAATATAAAACAAATAGATGGTCCACTGTACAGAGTAATCAATAATATAGCGGCCAATAGGTGCGCACAGCGCCGTCTGTGGAGGAACACAGAACAGCCCCTTGAGGAGAACTCGTTCCTAAGCAATACTGAAGAAGCGCGGCATCAAGATCGGAGCGAAGGAGGCGATCGTTGCGCTGTTATCACGATAAGATAAGACAAACACACGCACACACTGTTTCTTTTTTCTGTTTCCAAATGATACGCGCAGCAAGCACAGGCACAATTTTAAAGCTCAATAAACACCACTTCGCGTCTGACAATAAACAATATCCCACGCCTGACCGCGTGTCTCGGTGTCAACGCAGTTGCCATAGGACGCCGAATTCTTCCCATGAGTATATGTTTCAATGCATTCTTTTCAACAAGACGTGAGATTACGCGTGACTTGCGGGTGTTTAGAGTCGGAATGTTGTTGCGCAGCTCGGCGCGTCTTTCCCTGCGTTAATCCGCCAGACACCAGAGAGTGGAGCCGCCGTGTTGACAGACAACAGCCGACCCCTCAGGACGCCCCCCCCCCGAGGACCCCCTCATCTTACCTCCGTCGTGCTGGAAGGGCAGCTTCAGTGGGTTCTCCAGCAGGGACTTCAGCACGCCGTTGGAGGGGGGCAGATATCTGGCCATTTTCTCCATGTCTTTTAAGCGCGCCTATATAAATCCTAAAAAGCTGACGGGAGTTATAACCCAACACGCGAGACAGAGAGAGAGAGACAGTTGGCGGTTCCCGGTGGTGTTAACTCCTCCTGGAGACCCGGTGAGACAAGTAGATGTCCGCGGGGGGAGGCTCGGCTGGTCGTCACTCGGCGAGGGAGGAGGAACAAGTGATCCTATCGGCGCTGCTCGGACCTCACTTTCTCTCTCCATGTGCCGAGTCTGACGTCCGTGACGTCACAGCCCCCGAGGCTCAGGGGGCGTGGCTTGTTTATTCCAGGAGCTGTTGGCTGTAGATACCGGAGCCGGACTGTATCGCCACACCGCACACCGATCTGTGGGGCTTTAGGTCTCTCGATGATTCGAGCAGACTCTCCTTGAGATGTAGAAGAGATGTAGCAGAGATACTTGTGTTGGTCGACATTTTGATGAAATGCACTCAACCACTTGTGCGACTGGGTGGAAAATGGATAAAATGAATTTAAATGTACATAATATCCTCTGGTCTGAACGAAGGCAGAACTCTTCCCGAGTCCCAGACTTTCAAAGTTTCATTAGAGACTTAAGTTTGAAAAGCCTTTCAAGTTCGAGTTCGAGTTCTGGTTCTGGAATGCTTTGGGGTTACTATAGACCACGTGATATTCTGACCTCACATATCTTTCCTTGTGACCTGACACCAAAAACAACTTTTGGTCCATCTCTTGTTTCTATATTGTAGCATTCTTTTTTAAAGCAGTTGCTTTTCTTATTTTATGAATTGCATGTACTCAAATGAATTCTTGTTGAAATCACTTATTGTAGCCTACGCGTCAGCTAAATAAATGGAATGGAACAGAACAAGTTTAAAAAAAAACACCCAACGACATAATGTTTGCTGAGGCAACAACTCGGACCCGGTCTGGTTCCACCCGCTCCCTGACCAGACCCTTCTCTGACGACAGCCGGGCCTCTGCTTGTGTTCTGAGTACCTGTGTGGTCCGTGGTCACGTCGACACTGCTGGGGGCGTGTGTGTGTGTCTATACAATGGCTGCTAAGACATCCTAATAGGACAGCCTCATCTCTCGCTGAGCGGTCATGTTGCTGTGCGATGGCATTACCTTTGAAGTGTTGAGAACTCTGAGAAGTGTTGCGTAACAGCAGCCACCCACCACACCCCACCCCACCCACCCCCTCCCCTCCCCACCCAACCCCACCCCACCCCACCCACCCCACCACCTCACATAATACCAGAGTCTCAGATTAAGACCGGCGATCTGATTGGTCCTCCTCGTGGGATTATCCCACCGTTACCCATAATTCAGGGTCAAACTAACGGTCAAATCAACAGACAAAATCTGGACACTTGGACCACACAAGGAACGCAGACATGCACACACACACACACACACACACACACACGGTAGCTTGCTCAATACTTCTGGGTTTTGAATCAGCCTCCGCCTCTCTGGTAGAGTTCTACTGTCAAGGTAGAACTCTGACAAACTAACACATCAGTGAATGTGTCTTTTGTGTCAACAGCTGTCCTTGTAGTCTAGGTGGTGTGGGGGGGGGGTGTTGTTACTGGATGCTGTCACTATGGCAACCGTAGACCCTCCATCTTCACACGTCTTTGCTACCGCTGGACTTCTCTGCTACCGCTCCTCGCGTTTCACGTCAGGTTTAGTGTCATGTTGAGTTGGAGTGTCACTCCCCATCTTCCGGAGGAGAATCAAGACCCACTTCAGTTCAGAGTTCACCTGAACCCTGCATAGCATCCATCCTCTACCTCTATTAAAAAAAAATAATAATCAAATTAAAATAATAAAAGACCTACCCTCAAGCTCTTGTATGTTGTACGTCTTGGCACTGTAATCGCTCTTTGTAACTTGGCACTTGGCCAGAGATGTTGTACACTAGCAATGGTTAACCTTGCAATTGAAATGCTTGAAACTCGTTACTGGTGACTCTCTTACTGTATTAGCAGCAATGAAATATTTCACCTTCTTGTGACAAATGTACTCTTCGTAAGTCGCTTTGGATAAAAGCATCTGCTAAATGCCTTAAATGTCAATGTAAATGAGATGTTCAACGTAAAGTTTAATTTGTCCCACACTAGTCATGCATGTTCTCACATCCAGCAGCGTCATGAGTGCTTTGCCTGCTCCTTCATCTCGGCTCAGGCAACAAACGATAAACACACAACAGCATGTACAGGGGAGATATAACTACTGCCATACATGAATTAAAATACCGCAAATAACACGACACTTAAAAAAAACCCCACAAATGTTGAAGAAACCACAGCATTGACTGCGCAGTGCGGTACAGAGCTGTGTGTGTGGTTGAAGTGAGGGTGTGCTGCTCTTTACTGAGAGTCAGGGATGAGAGTCAGGGATAAGAGTCAGGGAGAGCCTGACTCTCAGTAGACTCCCGTCCGACCCGGGGGTGAAGTTGATCATTTGTCGCGTTGCCATTTGGTTCGGTGAGCGCTCGCCTTTGTTTGGCGAACCGAATTGTGTCCACACTTCGATGGTGCCCTCACCGGCCACAGGGTCAGAGGGAAGTCCCACCTCGTCTTTGTTGACTTCCTGGTGGCAGCATGTCTGACTGCGACTCCCATCCAGGAAAGGTTTGTGTATACTGGGCTAAATGTTGTTATGGCAGTTTGCGGCAAATGTGTACATTCAACCCGCAGTGCGTTGTTTTTGGGGGGTCCCTTCCTACGTTCCGTTGCGGGTGGTATGCAAACTGTAACAGACCCATAGTGCTGGGCCGAGAAGATAGTCCCTGGTTAGACTATCGAAGCAGGGATAATGGTGGATTTCTTGAAGCATGTGGGTACAAAACACTGGGGGGAGATTCAGCAGTACAGTGAATCCAGAGGTTAGCTGGTACAACACACACAGAGCTGGGGAGAGATTCAGCAGTACAGTGAGTCCAGGGGTTAGCTGGTACAACACACACAGCTGGGGAGAGATTCAGCAGTACAGTGAGTCCAGGGGTTAGCTGGTACAACACACACAGCTGGGTAGAGATTCAGCAGTACAGTGAATCCAGGGGTTAGCTGGTACAACACACACACAGCTGGGGAGAGATTCAGCAGTACAGTGAGTCCAGGGGTTAGCTGGTACAACACACACAGCTGGGGAGAGATTCAGCAGTACAGTGAGTCCAGGGGTTAGCTGGTACAACACACAGAACTGGGGAGAGATTCAGCAGTACAGTGAATCCAGGGGTTAGCTGGTACAACACACACAGAGCTGGGGAGAGATTCAGCAGTACAGTGAGTCCAGGGGTTAGCTGGTACAACACACAGAGCTGGGGAGAGATTCAGCAGTACAGTGAGTTCAGGGGTTAGCTGGTACAACACACACACAGCTGGGGAGAGATTCAGCAGTACAGTGAGTTCAGGGGTTAGCTGGTACAACACACACACAGCTGGGGAGAGATTCAGCAGTACAGTGAATCCAGGGGTTGGCTGGTACAACACACACACAGCTGGGGAGAGATTCAGCAGTACAGTGAATCCAGGGGTTCGCTGGTCTGCGCACGGCTTGAGGACGCGGGGGTCCAGGGTGCCGCCCCGGTCCCGATGCCACCCTTGGGGTTCAGTCTGCAAAAATCCCTGCTCACCGCCAGCATGTGCGTCTCTCAGATCGCGTGAGAACCCATTCCTGCCCGACCCGTCCCCCCCCCCGCGCGCGCACGCGCCCCCCCAGCCCAGAACTGAAAGCGCACATCGAGGTCATGGAGTTTGCCCGCCAGGAAGGCGGTACCGTGTCCGGTGCAGTCCTCGTGCCTCGCCAGACGGAGTCTAGCGTGCGCCGGTCCGAGGTTAGACTCTCTCCGTCGGTGGCGTGCGGCTGTTTGGCAGACGCCAGCGTCTTCGAATGAAGCGCTGACTGCGACGACGGCCGTGAAACGCAGGAGCCACGGTGGAGGAGTGATGTGATGTGTGACTGACAGCTGGGAGGGGCGGGAACAAAGGCATCTACAGACTGGGATCAAAATAGGACGATGGCCACCACCCCCCTCTAATTAACCAATTTACCGGAGCAGTTTTTTTTTTTTTTTTTTTTTTTTTTTACAGGATCGCACACACAAACACTCCTTGCTGGCTGCTGTTCACAGCTGTATTGCGTGAGAGACACACGTTCGTAAACATATTCTTTTCTCTGTTTGTGTTTGTGTGTGTGTGTGTCTCTCTCTCTCTCTCTCTCTCTCTCTCTCTCTCTCTCTCTCTCTCTCTCTCTCTCTCTCTCTCTCTGTCCTTATATCATACACAGGTCTAACCACACAGTCTACCCTGCTATGTAGCATGCTACGTAGCCTAGCACTGAGGCGCTAATCAAACTGCCCTGTGTACTCTACAGCGTACTGTCTCATTCAGTCTTCATAAAGAAAGCGTCACTCAAATATGTCGTTGTTCCAGTTGTAGCTCAGCGATTATCAGGGCGAAATCGAACAAGATCTTTCACCCTTCTGCCAACAGAGTATCTCTGTAAAGTATTTCACTAGCTAAGATTTTTTGGAGTCGGGGCAGAAGTCGCAACATTTTCGCAACTTCAGGAATACAATTTATTTCTGAGGATTATAATCAATGCAAATCAATCAATGAAACAACTGCAAACTTTACAGACGTGGATGACAGCAGCACGTGAGAATTTAAATACAAATATCAGTATAATATAAATAAAATAATGCTGTATAAAGTATTAATATATTGGAGATGGTTCAGGTAGGGTAACTTTTGGACCACGGGTCTGTGTGTGTGTGTGTGTGTGTGTGTGTGTGTGTGTGCCTGTGTGTATGCGCGTGCGACCCTGAGGAAGAGCGTGAGGTGGATAAACAGTTTCCTCTGTTGCTAGGCAATGTCCTCACAGCCACCAATCAGAGTGTTATGTGTTCTGATGAGCACGACCTCATTCCTGTCTCTCAACTGCTCAATCACTCACACAGACACACACACACACACACACACACACACACACAAGCAAAGACTTCACAATCACACCTACACATACGTACCCACACCCACACATACACAAACACACAAGCACACACAATGCACACAAAACACACACAGACACACACACTAACTGTTTCCCTACATGGGTGCTTCGGGATGACCTCACCACACCTGCCAGGAGTTAGCTAAACATTTAGCCTTTCAGAACAACCTTTAATACAAGATTATATCTAATGTATTAAATAATGTATCTAGATGAGGCAACAATGCAGCAAGCATGCAGTAAGCCTCCTGCATCCAGTCTTACTGTAGGGTTAGGGTTCTTTTATATTGCAAACTAAACTAAACTAAAGAAGTGTTTATGGCTAAGAGTTCTAGGATGGCGGGGGGACTTGTTATCCCCATGGTTACAATCAATACCAAATTTGTGTTATGTTTTTCGTGTCTGTGCGGGCCTCACAACAGGCAGCATTGTGTGTGCAGTGCTCCACCGCTGCCCAGACAGAGCTCCACCGCAGCCGCACACACCTCGCAGCCGGTGTCCCTTCTTCGTGACATCATATATTCATATAGGATTTATATATTTCTATTCATGTCCTGTGCTCTACAGCATGGGTACCTTTGCCAGTGTGTATCCTGTGTTGTGGATGGGGTTTTGGTTGTCGAGTGAGATCAGCCGACCTGTCAGACAGACAGAGAGAGAGAAGACAGCCAATCAGACACACAGAAAGTCAGACAGACAGCAGACGGCCCTGAATCCCGTGTCCCCTGACACGATTTGACTGGCAGGCTGCCGATACTCATGTTGAAGTCAACTTTTAACTTAGTTCTGCCGTTTACAGCATCACTGCCGGCTAATAAGGAAACTTTCAGCCTACGAGTACATCTACCTTTCATTCATGTGTTCACCTAGTCGTTAAGAGACATCTTTATTCATGTGTTCACCGAGTCATGAAGAGACACCTTTATTCACGTGTTCACCGAGTCATGAAGAGACACCTTTATTCACGTGTTCACCGAGTCATGAAGAGACACCTTTATTCACGTGTTCACCGAGTCACGAAGAGACACCTTTATTCACGTGTTCACCGAGTCATGAAGAGACACCTTTATTCACGTGTTCACCGAGTCATGAAGAGACACCTTTGTCTGAAGCGATTCAGTTGTATTGGGGCTGAGAATAGTTGGTCACTGAATTGGTCCTTGAATTAAGATCGAAGTGTTTATCTTCTGAACATAACATGAGCCTCATGTTCCACGTGGTCGTGGTTCAATGTAGCCCAGGATGGAGAGATTACAGCCTATATATAGACACACATAAGCTCACACACACACACACACACAATGAAGGTAGAAATATATACTGTATAGCACCAGGTTTATATAGTTCAGTGTGTGTAATACACACACACACACACACACACATAAGCGCAAGCACACACACACACACACACACACACACACACACACACACACACACACACACACACACACACACACACACACACACACACACACACACACACACACACACACACACACACACACACGCACGCACGCACACACACGCACGCACACCTCAGCCTGGCTGCTAGATCACAGTCCGGATTCTTCCTTCCAGTTGCTGAATAATACAAAGCACACACTGACCTACTTCTGGAGCCGGGGAACATGAGACAGGGAAGACGCGGAGCGGACCTCCGCTGGTGAGCGGATCGGGAGCTACAAATACAAACAGAGCGGGGTTGAGCTGTGCTGGGAGGGTGGTGGGGTGGAGAACACAGATACGCCCCCCCCCCCCCCTCCTTATTCAGAGCACACACCTGGGCTCCGCTCCGGAGGGCCTTCTCTCCGTCCCGGGGCTTGCTGTGAGCGGTGATGTGATTAAGTCCCGCTGGCCCCCCCGGTCGGGGCCCCTGGGGGGGGGGGGGGGGGGGCGGGGGGCAAGGGGCCCCAGAGGAGGAATGCAGCAGGAGTCGTTCCAGCAATCCAGCTGATGTTTTACCTCAGACCCACAGCTCGTTCCTCTGCATTCCTGGTTCTATATGTGTGTGTGTGTGTGTGTGTGTGTGTGTGTAAGCATGTGTAAGCGTGAGTATGCTCTATATGCTGTATGAAGACATGAATCAGTAAATCAGTGTAACCTGGACAGAGACGAACATCAAAGGTTAATTGATTCCAATCAGACCAGATCCTGACCTGAAACCCCAGGTTTCATTACCCCCTGTACGCCGATCATTAACCATTAAAGATTATTAAACGATATTACTTGTTATTAAACGTTATCACATGTTATCAGTAGAGGTTTATGATCTAAATTAGGAAGGAGCTTGCTAGACGTCCAAGTTAGTGTCTCCTTACCTACTCTCTAGGTAGGTGAGGAGCATTACCTATGTTTATATTGTATGTACCGTTTGCATATTATGCATATCATTTACGTTGATAATTTTTTGTAGCCTACCTGATACATTTATTTTTATTAATTTATCAGCATTTTATTAGCATAGCATTCGTCTATCGTGTGTTAGAAACAATTTCCCCCTAAAGTATCCCCTCATTTTTGCTCTGATGGGATTTCAACCGGCAGGTTCAGAGTCAGCCCAAGAGAAGTCTGGGATGACGCCCATGTTTGAACCCGACACCCTGGGGTGGTGTGCATGTGTGCGGGGGGTTTTATCAGCAGATCTTGGGCCCGGCCGGCGTGCGTCTCTCCATCTAACAGCGGTCTGTCTGTCAGCGGTCTGTCTGACAGCGGTCTGTCTGTCAGCAGTCTGTCTCACAGCGGTCTGTCTAACAGTGGTCTGTCTCACAGCAGTCTGTCTGACAGTGGCCTGTCTAACAGTGGTCTGTCTCACAGCAGTCTGTCTCACAGCAGTCTGTCTAACAGAGGTCTGTCTAACAGAGGTCTGTCTAACAGAGGTCTGTCTGACACAAGGGTCTCCAACCTTTTTTCCTCTGAGAGCTACTTTTACTTAATTGAAATGGCCGAGAGCTACTCATGTTTAATGACATTTATTGCCACAGTTTATTTAAACCCAAACAAACGGAATAGGCTTGTTTTGCCTGAACATTTACAAAATGTTGGTGTCCACAACTCACATTTTGCATAAAAACATCAAGTTACTTTCATGAAACAAAACAACTGTTTCCCATTCTTCATGAAAAATAGTACGTTTTAAGCAGCACCACCGTTTGATTGACCACTAATTGGCAAATAATATTATTGTGTAAGAAGGGAGCGGGACATCTATGAATTTGATTGGATATAATTAACCCTTTGGCGAGCTACCTGGAACGGGGTTGCGAGCTACTGGTAGCTCATGAGCCACGCGTTGGAGACCCCTGGTCTAACAACAGTCTGTCTCACAGCGGTCTGTCTGTCAGCGGTCTGTCTCACAGCGGTCTGTCTGTCAGCGGTCTGTCTAAGCAGCAGTCTGTCTGTCAGTGGTCTGTCTAACAGCAGTCTGTCTGTCTGTCAGTGAGTCCGCGCTGAGCCACAGACAGCCGCCACGCTGGTCGCCCCGGTGTCAAAGGTCACCATCAACAAAGGCTGAACACGTAGGCTGAACTTGTTTAGGGGTAAATAACTGTCAGCTATGCTGGGGTCTGTCTGTCTGTCTATCTGTCTCTCTTCGAGGAATAGTCACTGGATATGCATATATATGATTCTAATGATCTTTTTATGATTATCAACCACAATATCTCACTTAGTATTAGTCCTATATGCATAGTGATGTAGTATATTACTAGTATTATTACTATATGCATAGTGACAATCTATGAACAGTCAAAACAACGCGTGTTCCTCATGACACTCCCACGTGCGTGCGTGTGGACCTTGGATGTTCAGGTCTCATCAAAGAGAGAGCTGTATTGAGAAGCGGTTTCCACGGAAACAGTCCAGAGAGTCAGCAATTGTAATCCAACCCCCCCCCCGCCCCACTTAGGCCGTCAAATCAGAGTCCTGAAAGGCCTTGTTAGCCGGGAGAACATCACAATTGTTCTTCTCATCCACGACGAGCTACAGACACAACCAAACACAACCACTAACACTAACATCAGCACATTGCCCTTCGTCACCCAAATCTACATCACCACGTCACACTCGTCTTCATCCCCACTGTATCCACCACTGAGTAACCATCAACTCCTCCATCGTTTTGATTGTCAATCTTTGTCACTCACAACCATCCCCTCCCCCATCTTCATCCCCACCGTCATCATCATCGGCAGAGAGGTCAGAGGTCCGATACTACATGGGGACCAGAGGATGCAAACCTGATCACCAGGGAAACCTCTTTTTTTAAGAGGTTTTAAGAGGTTTTCTGCACTTGCACACAAAGCGACCGCATGCATAAATAAATGTAAACAAGCAAATCATGCGCAGGCACGCACACACACACACACACACACACACACAAACACACACGCAGACAAAGCAGACACACACTGCAATTTCCCTCAGGGATCATTAAAGTATGTCTGTCTGTCTGTCTGTCTGTCACACGATACCAAACTGCTTATAAGATCAAAGTTTATAAATTTATTCTTTAATCAAATGCCCGTAGGTCAGATGCTTTGCCGTATGCAGCAAAAGCAGCATTGTCACGTTTCATTTGCCTCAGCATCCTGAAGATCTGCACCATCCAGACGAGATGTGGTCGCAATGTTTTCATTTTGATGCCGAGGGGATGCGCGCGGAGTGCAGGTTTGGTTTGGATGCGCGTATTGCTCCACATCGCCACCGTGTGGAAAACACACAGATTAACTGAACGGCGCAGAGAAGCCCCTCGATACAAAACGCAATTACCGGAACACGTTTAATTCAGTTCGTTAAGCGTTCTTCACAATGCGTACTTTTATGCAATATGGCAAAAAAAAAAAAAATTGGAATGGTTTGCATGCTACACCAGTACGGGTCAACATGACAGATCACTGGTTTGAAGGGAACAGTCCAAAACAAAACGTCATTGGATGAGGGAGGAATAGTAAAAGAACCAGTACAGGGAGGTTTTATGGAACGTGTGTTGACTTTGACGCAACAGACACCAGGCATGTTGTGGTTGCCTGGATACCGCGGTAAACAAACACCAAGGAAACCATAAAGATCCCATTGTGAACACGTGAGTTGTTTTTTTCATGTCATACATTATTAATTTTTTGATTAAAAATAATAATGATACAGATCATAACACCACAGACCTGACGGGTTCTCAGAAGTGACGTCGTTGCGGTCGTGTGAACCTGGTTTCCATGGAGACCACTGGTGTGTGGTTCATCTCCCTCTCATGGTCTCTCTGCCAACCGCCTTCAAATGAGTGGTTTATAGTTTGCCCCATTATGGTAGCCGACATAATCTTCGCTTATTGTGCACCAACAAAACAGCTAGTCTGTTAAACTGCTACGTATGTTTTGTATGTTTACAGCAACAGAGACCTGCAAAGGATTAACTAATCTATCAGGTGGAGGACGGCATTGTCATATGCAGGCCTGAGGGGCAAAAGGTCTTCTATGACCAAGAAACACAACAGAACAATAGCACACACTTAACGACCTCTGAACCCAGGACGTCGGCCCTGGGGGATATTTCCACCCTGAGTGGCAGCAGGGTTACATAACAAACCTTCTGTCCCCAAGTAACCTTCTGCTGGGGGAGAGAAGACATTTTATAACAATGGACCATCTAGGCTTCCATACGAGACAGGAGACAACGATAGAGGTTGAGAGGTGCCAGACGAGAGAGCTAGAGACAAGAGAGAGGAAGAGGATGAGAGAGACAGGGTGAGAGAGGTATGGGACCAGAGATGGAGAGTAGGTGTTGGAGAGATGTGAACAGAGATATAGTACGATAGAGACAGATGATAAGAGATAGAGGACGAGAGCGAGATGAGGAAGGACTGAGGTCGAAGGGGCTAGAAGAGAGAGCTACATGAGGAGAGGTCTGGACCACAATCAGCCTGTCGCTTGCCAAAACAAGCACTTGAAGAGGATGGCTAACGCCCCGCAGGATTACGTTCCAGCCCGTTTCACAGATTGCGGTTCACTCAATACTGGAACAATCTTTGAAAAAAATGCAGCCCGCATAAGTCCCTTTGATAAAAAATGATGGGAGATGGGCTGCAGGTGGGGAAATCTCGACATTATCTTGTAATTTCTGTCTTGATTTAGACAAACCTAATCAGTGTTTACAAGTTGCTATCCAGGCTTTAGCAATTCACTTTGATCATATGAGACTATTTGATGCTTTGGTAATGTAACCACGTTTCTGAACCTCGTGAGACCCTTCTGGTCTCACCAGCTCACACCTCAGTTCCTCTTTGGTTTTGAAAGCTGGATTCAACAGGAGCGAGGCCAGACTGGTATTCAGGGTAAACTGAAATGTAAACGCACAAAATCTGTCTCCCGAGGCTCCCCAGGCCAACACAGCCCTTTGAAAAAATGTTTCGACGTGTGCTTTGCCATTATTACAATTAGGATTATTATCATCATTACTAAGCATTGCTTTTCACACACATGAAATGACCACAGCAAAAATAAAGGGTTTAAATTAATTTATTTAAAAAAAGAACCATTTCTTCACTGAAGCAGAACAAACATCAATCCTTACTTCTTTTTTAGTTTCTTTGTAGCCGTTGGGAACGATCTGAAGACAGACTCACCAGGTGACCAGAAGCAAGTCAAAATATCAAGCAAGGACATCTGGGCCGACACCATACAGCCAACTACAGCCTTACCAAGGAGGGACACTCCTAAGAAGCCTTAACAAGGAGGGACACCCCTTGTAAGCCTTAACGAGGAGGGACACTCCCAACAAGTCTTAACGAGGAGGGACACTCCCACCAAGTCTTAACGAGGAGGGACACTCCCAACAAGTCTTAACGAGGAGGGACACTCCCAACAAGTCTTAACGAGGAGGGACACTCCCACCAAGTCTTAACGAGGAGGGACACTCCCAACAAGTCTTAACGAGGAGGGACACTCCCAACAAGTCTTAACGAGGAGGGACACTCCCAACAAGTCTTAACGAGGAGGGACACTCCCAACAAGTCTTAACGAGGAGGGACACTCCCACCAAGTCTTAACGAGGAGGGACACTCCCAACAAGTCTTGAGGAGGGACACTCCCAACAAGTCTTAACGAGGAGGGACACTCCCAACAAGTCTTAACGAGGAGGGACACTCCCACCAAGTCTTAACGAGGAGGGACACTCCCAACAAGTCTTAACGAGGAGGGACACCCCTAACAAGCCTTAACGAGGAGGGACATTCTAACAAAGCAAAACGAGGCAGGACACTCTGACGGGCCTTAACAAGGAGGGACAGTCTAATGAGCTCTTTACAAGGGACATTCTAACGAGCTCTCAACGAGGAGGGACATACTAACGAGTCTTAAAGAAGAGGGACACCGACTCTTAATGGGGAGGGAAAGGTGTAGAAAAATCAAAGGAGGACAAAATATTTAATCAAGTGCAGATCTGATTCAGAGGGAGCGGGTTCGTCTCCACTGGGGTTAACTCCACAGACCTATGTCTCGCTCTCTCAATCTCTCCGTCTGTCTGTCTGTCTCTCTCGCTCTCTTCAAGTCCATCCGGTGCATGCAGGAAGAGTGGGACGTCTACACGGGGGAAGAGGGGGGGGGGGGTGTGGTTCATATCATACTGTGCAGGTCATAAAATAGTAAGGGTCAACTAAGCAATGGCGTACACATCTAACCTGGGGGAGGGGGTGGGTGAGTTGGGTGAGGGGAGAGGGGGGAGACTGAGGAAGTCCACATAAAAAGGGGGAGATTTCCCACGACAGCTATGGTGGCCATCTGGGAATGCCTTCCTTAAATTGTTGTTAAATTATTACTAATCAATAAATTATTACCAATCGATAGACGTGATAGAAACACAAGACGCCAACTAGTCCTCTGGCCGGGAGGGGGGGGGGGGGGGGGGGGGGGGGGGGAACCGCCGTGTGTAAAAGACTAGCTGCCAAACGCTCCAGGCTTCCCATTGGTCTCCTCCACGCCTCGGCCACACCCAGCAGAGGTCACATGTCCCAGAGGTCCTGTGGCCCCGAGTTCAGGAAGGAATGAGTGAGTGAGTGAGTGGGTGGGTGGGTGGGTGAGTGGGTGAGTGAGTGAATGAGAGCGCGAGTGGGTGAGTGAGGAAGGGTGGGTGCCCGCCTGTCCCCTCTGTGTTCGATCGAGAGGTCAAGGCCGCGTGAGTTCAAAGATCCCATCTTGAGGCGTGTGGTTGTTGTTGTTAAGGCTTCCTATGGTCTCCATGACGTCACTTGTAGTCCAGAGGGGAGAGGAGGACCCCTGGTGGCAGGCGCGATGTTAGCAGCTCTGGTCAGTCCTCGACCTCATCCTCTGTGTGTGTGTGTGTGTGTGTGTCTGTGTCTGTGTGTGTGTGTGTGTGTGTGTGTGGAGGGGGCTTGGCACCATGGGGGCTCCGTTGCAGAACGAGTATTTCAAGAGACGAAGGACATGAGAAACGTAGTAAAAATACACAGAACAGGGAAATGAGAATAACCTAGTGTGTGTGTGTGTGTGTGTGTGGTTCTCGGTTTGTGTGTGTGCGTATGTTTGTGTGCGTGTGTGTGTGTGTGTGTGTGGTTCTCAATGTGTGTGTGTGTGTGTGTGCCTGTGTGTGTGAGGAGCTAGTTGAGGTGGTTGCCTTGGTCGTTAGCTGCCGAGGAGTCAGACTGTGGGGGATCTGCACTGCCGCCAGGGGACTGCTGCTCCCCATCCTCCTCCTCCTCCTCCCCCCCCTCTTCCTCCTCCTCCTCCTGCTGCTGCTGCTGCTGCTGCTGCTCCTCCTCATCCTCCTCCTGTGGTTTGAGCCGCTTGGCAGGGGGGGGGCCGGGTCCGTTGAGGCGCTTGGTGGGCAGGGAGGCGGAGACGGAGGCGTGGGCCGCCAGCAGGTGCAGGGGGCTGGCCACCGCTGCCGTGGCAACACAAGGAGAGACAACAGGAGGACGTCAGGGCGGACTCGGGCAGCGGGGATGAGGAGTCACAGTAAGAACCGTGGGGGGGGTCAAACAGGAAACACACACACACACACATGCATCCGCGTGACAGGGGACACGGTCAAACGGGACTATGGGATGCCGAGCCAGCATGGCGGCATTGGGCTCAAGTTACAGGTGTACAGGCTTACAGGCATAATGGGGGCTACTGGGGCTCACCTGTGCTGGGGGCTCCCGGCAGGCTGTGGGTGCCGTTCTGGGTGATGGTCTTGATGGGCAGCTGGTGCTGGCCCAGGGGAGCCTGCGTCACTATGGTAACCGTCTGAAGGGGCGTGGCCGAGGAGCTGCTCTGGATGATGCAGCTGGCGCCCCCTAGAGAGGACCCCAGAGTGGCTTGGTGGGAGATGCTGGGGATGGGCTCCACTTTGACTGGATGCGGAGGGAGAAGGAGAGAGAGAGGCAGGATTAGAGAGGGAGAGAGAGAGGGGACAAAGTAAAACCCCTTGAGTAACCAGTGCAATGCGACAACCCCCGTCGTCTCCCCCGACCCTCACCTTTGACCTCCCCGTTCTCCTGCGGGTCGCCCTTGGCGGCGGTCTGGGCGATGAGGGCGGGGCCTAGTGAGGTCGGGGTGGGCATCTGCTGGAGGACGTGGACGGCCTGGTAGGACGGCTGGCCGCCGCTGCTCACCGGGGACGCCATGGTGTAGGCCACCGGCTTCAGGCTGGCCGGCAGCTGGCCCTGCACCGCGATCAGCACCGGCTGGCCGGCCATGGGAGACCCTGCACGCAGCCGGCAGGACCCGGGTTAGCACCGGTTCAGAACCAGGGAGAGCCGCTTCAGAACCCGATGTGAATCGGACAATACCGGCTCTTCTCCCGGTTACACTAGAACGCTAGACTGGAATTCACCAGCTCTATCTATCCGGATGAGCGGCTACAAAGGACCAAGGACATATAAACCGATGCATTATGCTTGTTTTTTTTTTTTTTTCCCTTTCTTTTGTTGCCACGGCCCGAGGATCGCCACGGCAACGCGCCACGCCGCATCCCCCCCCCCCCGGCTCACCTGACGTGTTCTGAGCGAAGCGGGCCTCCTGGATCACGGCCAGCTTGGGCGGGGCCACGGGGGTGGCGGTGGGCGTGGGCGGGGGCGCCGGCTCCAGCTCCATGGGAACGGGAGAGCCCTCTCGTGATAGGCTGTCGGGCGTCTGGATGCCGCTGGAGTGGGCGGAGAGGCCGCCGCCCGTGTGGCTGGGGGAGGCCGGAGCACTCCTGGGAAGACACACATAGTCCTCCTTTAAAGGAATAGTCTAAAGCAGCGATACTCAACCCGCGGCTCCTTTAAGAGTAGTTGCGGCTCTTTTAAGTCCCACTTAAAAATAAAAAAATCTAAAAAAATCTTTAAAAAAACAAAAAACAAAAACATTGTCAGCAGAATTCATCAACATTTCATTGTCACTCACAAGTCACACATCAGTCATCGCACACATCAGTCTATTAAGCCGCCCTCCCTCCATCCCTCTGAACAACCAATCACAAATCATTTCAAGGTTTCGCGCACTGATTGCAGTATTATCCATATTCTCAAATGCATAATGGTTTCAGGGAGGAAACGAGCGTTTGGGGATTGTGGCTCTTGCAAACATTTTTTTCGTCAATGTGGCTCCTGATTAGGACAAGGTTGAGTACCACTGGTCTAAATAGTATTTATTACCACTTCATTACTAGGTACTAGTTACATTACATTTATCGATTCGTTTTTTTTCCCCCCCAATGCTACCTAGTTAATTTTTCCATAATAACAACAATAAAGTGTTATGGTCATGCCCACAGGTTAGGCTGCGGACATTGGGCATCAAACCCACAACCTTTGGCCGGGAGTCCAAGGACCCCGGACCACGTCGCGGTCCTCCCCACTGCTCAGCCTTCCAACATTGCAGCGGGACTGATTTCACCGCAACGTAACCAGGCAACAGCTCACTCACAGTAGCTGAGTAAATATAGACTTCTTTCATCATTTATGCTGTTCTTTATTCTTCTCCTCCTCCTCCTGCAGTACGCATCTTGCCTCTCTCAGTGTTACTTCGCGGCACTTTGAGTTCCGTTCTCCTGCCCGCGAATCGCTCCCAGGGTGAACTGATGTCACACATCACGCACCCTCAGCCAGGTGGCTCAGGTGTGTCCGGGGAGGGGGCGGGGCGGGGGGGTGGGGGTCTCACCTGGAAGAGAGGGGCCCGTGGGGGGTCCGGAAGCAGGGCACCCCCCGGGGCCGTCGTTTCCTGAAGGCCTGCTCGATCAGCTTGCTCTCGGAGGTGGGGTCGATCCTCCAGAAGGAGCCCTTGCCCGGCTCCTCCTGGGAGCGCGCCACCTTGATGAAGTAGCGGTTCAGGGACAGGTTGTGGCGGATCGAGTTCTGGTGGGAGAGAGACCCCGCGTTACAGAAGAGTTCATCGTCCACACACACACACACACACACACACACACACACACACACGCAGTAACAAAACTGAAGTGCATCCCTGAGTCCAACCTATGCCCCCTCCTCCCCCACCCTCAGGATCCTGCCCAGCAGGCCGAAGCCCCTCCCCCACCCTCTGGGTCCCGCCCAGCAGTCTGAAGCCCCTCCCCCACCCTCAGGGTCCTGCCCAGCAGTCTGAAGCCCCTCCCCCCAACCATCAGGGTCCCGCCCAGCAGGCTGTAGCCCCTCCCCCCCCCCCAACCCTCAGGGTCCCGCCCAGCAGGCTGTAGCCCCTCCCCCCCCCAACCCTCAGGGTCCCGCCCAGCAGGCCGAAGCCCCTCCCCCAGACTGACCTGCCAGCCCTTGTCGGCGGTGCGGTAGTAGGGGTAGTTCTTGGTGATGTGGGTGTAGATGCCGTTGAGCGTGAGCTGCTTGTCCTGGGCCAGCGTGATGGCCTGGACGATCAGCTGGGCGTACGAGTAGGGCGGCTTGGAGTCGTCCTGCAGAGGGGAGGAGCCACAACAACAGCCAATCAGATGTGCACGTCGCCCTCCTTCACTTCCTTTGACGACGCGGACCGAAGGACTTCTTCCACGTCTACTGACGTTGTGCATTTCGGTGGCATCCTATGTCCTATTGACTTCTAAAAGACATTAAGACGTTCATAGTAACTACAGCTGAAAAAACATCCGCTGCCCAGAGAACTAAAAGCAAATGTAAAAAGAGTCAAGTCATTCACACACACACACACACACACACACACACACACACACACACACACACACACACACACACACACACACACACACACACACACACACACACACACACACACACACACACACACACACACACACACACACACACACACACACACACACAATCCCTGGCCCCTCATCTTGGGCCTGACCCCCACCTGTCCCGGCCCCCAGTCCTGACCCCTCATCTTGGGGCCCTCCCTCACCACCACGTGTCCTGGCCCCCCCCAGCCCTGGCCCCTCGTCTTGGGCCTGACCCCCACGTGTCCCCACCCCCGGCCCCTCACCTTGGGGCTGTCCCCGCCGGAGGTGTCCTTGTCTGGGTCTGGCTGGGAGTTCTCGTTGAGGAGCTGCAGCTCTGCGGAGCTCACCATGCGGCCGCCCATCCTGTAGCCCGAGGACCCCGCCCCCCGTGGGCTGGAGGGGCACGAGTTGGCCGCGCTGAGGAGAGGAGCGAGGGCAGAGGGTTAGCGGTCTTCCGTAGAGATACGCAACATTACCACTTACATGGTATTGTTAAGCTACTTGCTTAGAATACAAAATATGAAAAAAGCCCACACTTATAATTCCAAGGACCAGCTGCAATATTCATACTGCAGTCACCCTGATATCGATATGATAAGAAAAAATGAAAAAGTACATTGTATGAAAAGTTTGCTCGTGGTACTACCATTATACGTCAATTATGGCAGTCATTGCACTCCTAACCATCCCTTGAAGGAGGGATCCCCGTCCTGTCAGAAAGGCTTCTGATGCCCTGTGGGACGCCACACAAGGTCACCAGTGACCACTGGTGTGGACAACAGACTGACAGCTGGCCCAGCAGCCTGAACGCAGGTAGGCCGACTGCTCGCCCGACAGCTGTGCTAACAGGTAACCTGACTGACTGACTGTAACCTCACAGCTAGCCTGGACAGTGGCCTCGGGGCTAGAGCCTGGACAGTGGCCTAAGGGCTAGCCTGGCCACTTCCATGACAGACAGTACAACAGCTAGCGTGCCTGTTCAAGGAGAATGGACGCCACCGTTTGACACACAACACATTCCCCATTTTGATTTTGGTTCCAGACAGGGGAGGGGCAGGCGGTGGAACCCTAGAAAGTAAACGGGTGGAAAAAAAACAACATGCACCGCGTCGGGGAATTTCATGAGCAGATCCATCACGTTACGACAAACTGTCAAACAAACAACACTGCAGCCTGGAAAGAGCTTCTGGAAAACTTGGAGGGGCCTGTCGACAGGACCCAACACGCAGGGCTCAGGTCAGACGGGAAACCAGAGACAAACTCCTCACACGGGCAGATCCTCACAGGTCTACGTGGAACCACGCAGGGAAACCAACACTGTGGCGCTCAGACTTCCTGTATTGAATTCATCTCATCGATGAGTCAGAGGCGCGGAATCAATGGAACGAAGGGGCGTTGCGGACAGCTGAAAACCATCCGATCACACGTTGTTTACATCCGCGTTTCCATGTGGGGTAACCTGGAAGTGTTCAGGGCTGACCCTTGACCTACAGCAACAACAGGAAGAAACTCCTCACCACCATGAAGGTGGCGTCCCATTGGCTCGAGGCCACATTTCCCACCAGACATCTCATTTTAATTTCCGATCTCCAACCATCATGACTCATTCATTCGCCAGTCATGACACAAGGGGAGTGCTGAGTGATAAATTAAACCACAATACCACAAAACATGCTTTTGGTTATTAACCGTTTCCACTGTGAAACCAATGCCATAAAACAAACTGTAAAGGCCCAATGCGAGTGAGACAGCCTCAGAGTTACCGCAGCGACTGAGTCAAGGATGGCGAGACTTCAGGCGTTCACTCACATGCAACACCTGCCAAATAAAATAGGTTCAAAAGTACGAATCCAGGAATACGCCACAACTGCAATCACTCTAAAAGGGACGTTTCATGGTCTGAGGGACTTTTGGAAGAAGGCATCACATATGACACCCCAAGTATCAGTACAGCGCCTGATCCGGCCCGAAGCGTGTATCCTGGTGTCGAGACAAATCAATCCTCTAGGAAAACCAACACTTCAACATCTGTGCTTGTTTGAAGCAGAACGCTTCATAGCTCCTGCATGGAAAAGTGTGAACAGGCCTTGTATTGCCCAATGGCTTCTGGAAATGTCTTGCCTAATAATGGAACATATCAAATCTATGGTTATGGGGAAACAAGACACTATTGAAAAAGGTCTGGGAACCATTTTGGGGTTTTATTGAGCAAAACGATGAGGGTGAAATGTCGGCCAATAGCGGGAACGTGAATGTGTGGTGACAGAGGTGAGAGATATCAGATGGTTGCTTTGGCGTTGAGTTTCATCGGAAATATGTCTTCAGACATGTTGCATCCCATTGGATCAGACCAATGCAAAATATCTCTGGTTTGTTCAATGCTTTATGTGTATGTGCATACAATATGTGCATTTTGACAAATGTACTTAATGCAAGTCGCTTTGGATAAAAGCCTCTGCTAAATGTAAATGTAAACATTTTTGCTGTCAACTATTGATGTAGTGATAGTGGTTTGACTTGTGCGTGGCTCTGTTGCCGTTTGTTGATGCTGCTGTGATTTGTGACTGTCGTTTGTCCCATAATAGTCGACTTATCGCCACGCTGGGCAATTTGCCAGTACACACGAGTACCGCTTCGCTTGAGAGTCGGCAAGACTGTTCACACGCACATCTCTGAAACCTCTGGACCACTCACTCGCACGTTCACACGAGTGTTCGACTGTTTCATCGAACGGCTGGGTGACTGTTCAACAAACCAGGTGAGGCTCCTCTCATCGACTGTGAGTGACTGAGTGAGTGTGCAGGCGTGGCAGGGCTGCTACCTGATGGTGCCGGTGGGCGAGGGCAGGGGGCTCATGAGGTGGGCGATGTTGTCCGGGATGCTGATGGTGAGGGGGGCGATGTGCGGCTGGGCGGGCTTCACGGGGGACTCGGGCGCCTCCCTCTTCGTCTTCTTGCCGCTGGACAGCGCGGTGAAGCTGATCTTTATGTTGGTGCTGGGGAACCGGAACGTGCACCTGGAGGACCGGAGAGAGACACGCGGTGAGCGGGGGGGCGGTACCCAACCTGATGGGGGGGGGGGGGGGGGGGGGGGAGAGTCACGGGGAGATGGGGCTGGTGGCGGGGTGACCCCGGCACTTCGGAGGTTCAGGTGAGCTAGAGAAGGGGAGAGTGCTAGCATGCTGAGCTATGTTGTATTGAAAGCCTGTATATGCCAAAATATTCAGTAATGTCCTATAGCAATATGCAACAATATAGTGTAAAAACATTTAAATATAATATACACTTGATATGATAGGCAATTTTTATGTTGAAAAATGTCTGTTGTTAACCATCCCAGAATAGCCAAAGAGAAGGGAATGTACATCTTTCAGCTTGCCACTTTAGACAGAGTACATAAGTTGTGTTCACATCCTGCATTAGCTATAATCCTACAATCATGTCATCCCCCAAACGCCTTGAATCACTTTGACTTAAACTCAAATCAGAGATTAAATCAGCTATGAAACCATGATTTCTCGAGAACCCAAAGTACATAAACGTAGACCAGGTGGATAGGAGCACACGTTGTTTGGTGACGCTTCACTCTCAGTGGAGTGGGAGGCTAATATTAGCCGCTATTGTAAACACAAACACTGAGGGGGAGTGTGTGTTCCCTTCAGGAACATCTAAACACACCGCTGCCTGGCACGAACCACCCAGGGTTACAACACCTCACAACACATGGAGGGACGCTGGATATAAAATTACCCTTCATCAAGAACAGAACAATTGTAAATTATTTAAACAATAGGAATAATTCAAAGCCAACAGGAAAGGAGTACAACCACCCATTTCAAAATAGGAGCCCCCCCTCCAAAACATTACACATCGCCCGGGACATAACTTCCCACTCCAAAATAGTATTTGAAATCTAGAAACCATCCTGAACCGAGCCGTGAGTCATATCAGTGGGCGGGGCCTATATTCATGTCAACTGATCCCCCCTCTGACCAATGGCAGGTCACCATGAGGGGCCGGGTTTCATCAGTTCCATTGCAAAGTTTTCACAGTGGCTAGAAAGCCTTTGGCCGCCCTGCATGCATGCATGCATGCGTACCTACAGCTCCTTCTCTGTTCTCCCGCTGCACGCACCAACCGCGGCGACGCAAGCCCGACAAGCCAGCGCTAAGCTAGCTGCTGGCTAGGGGTCTAGCGGTCGAAAAGCTTTAAGATGATTGGATGTACAGGCCTACCTCTGGCGGATCTGCCGCGGCCACCTGTTCCAGCGGGACGACCTAATCCCCCGGCGCTAGTTGTGAGGCGGCTAAGAGGAACCGAGTGTGAACCGAATGGGATCACGGTGCATTTCCACCCCAAAACCTGACATTAGAGTGGGTCTGTCGTCTGAAGTGAGGCGCTCTGCTGGGGTTTCTTGCATGTGTTTTAGTGTTAGTTACTAGACACCGCAACAGTCTAATTAAAATTATGTTTGGTGTCTTAGGCTCGGCGTCGGGGGACACAGCCGTAAAAATGTTGGTTTTGGAAGAAATGGGCCAACAATGAATTCCTGTTTCGAGTTAGCATTTAGTACTTCAAGAGTCATCTAGACACGCATGCACAGCTACAAACAGGGATTACCGCTGATCATTAAGGAGCAGGTAGGGGCTAGGGGCGTCTCGATCTGGGGTGCCTACAGATAGACTACAGACGTATACTTATATCGGTCTCCTATGTCATTTTTAAATGACCTTTGTAACCATTATATGGGGTGGGACTCCCCTTCTAGCGCTGCTGTGGCCAAGCCTTCTGTTGGAAGGGGAAGCATTGTCAGGCTATGGGATCTTGTTGGTGATAAGGCTAAGGGATCTACTTAGTGATTAGGCTCAGGGATCTAGTTGGGTGATGAGGCTTTGCGATATCGTTGGTGATGAGGCTCAGGGATCCAGTTTGTGATTCACGCCAGCGTACAGAGTCTGGCAGTGTGTGCTACGCTTAACTGAAAGAGCTGCAGGTACGCCGAGTCTACAACTGGCCTGGCCGTGAGGCCGGCCGCGGGGGGAGGGAGGCTGGCTATAGGTCCTGAGGGCCAGACAGCGCTGGAACACAGGAGTAGAGGAGCATCATTTATGCATGTGCTCTCCCTGCACTGTATTTGTCATCATGGGGTACAGTTTCTGTCTGTGGCGAGCAGGAGGGTGCACGTGGGAGCTGTTGTAATACCAGATACACCCGGACAACAGAAAAGATAAGATATACACTCTAACAAGAGAAAAGAGAACAGATATACAGGCTAAAAACAGCCGTCAGCACCGTGCCCCAACAGCTACTTAAGCGCGAGACTCGGTGGCAATGTTCCTGTTGCTTAATGTGTTTTCCTGTTAACTGCCATCCATCCAGTGTCGCACTTTGATGACAAGTATAACAAACACCCCATGTGGTACTTATGGTGTGCGTTTAAAAAAGGTTTCTCTAAACCTGTGAGAATGTTAACATTAACCTTTAGAATCTTCAGGTTACAGGGTTAGACAGTAGAGAGACGGGTCATTATGGAGCAGGTAGGGGGTAGACTGTACGGAGTGAGGCCATTATGGAAGCAGATCCGGGTTAGACTGTACAGAGACAGGTCATTAAGCAGCAGGTCGGGGTTAGACTGTACAGAGACAGGTCATTAAGCAGCGGGTCGGGGTTAGACTGTACAGAGATGGGCCATTAAGGAGCAGGTCGGGGTTAGACTACAGAGACAGGCAATTATAGAAGCAGGTCGGGGTTAGACTGTACAGAGATAGGCCATTAAGGAGCAGGTCGGGTAAGACTGTACAGAGACAGGTAATTAAGGAGTAGGTTGGGGTTAGACTGTACAGAGACAGGTAATTAAGGAGCAGGTAGGGGATAGACTGTACAGAGACAGGTCATTAAGGAGCAGGTAGGGGATAGACTGTACAGAGACAGGTCATTAAGGAGCAGGTAGGGGATAGACTGTACAGAGACAGGTCATTAAGGAGCAGGTAGGGGATAGACTGTACAGAGACGGGCCATTAAGGAGCAGGTAGGGGTAAGGGGGCATCTTGCTCTAGGATGTCTACATGTAGATTGAGGTTTGGGAGTCAAACATTCTGCAGACTATTCTAACAATTCTGGTCTAGACAGAGCACACACCTTCTTCCTTCCAAACACACACACAATCACCCAGGTGTGTCTTTTTTACTTTAAGGGAGGGGGGGGGGGGGTCCCGGTCATGAGGAAAGGTCCCTGCAGCCGCCTACTGACACCCATAATCAGGTTCAGTTTTGGTGAAACGTCTATGATTATCAAAAGACACCCCAGACCCACTGTCAGGACGGGGGGGGGGGGGGGCGCTGCGGGTACGAGCGGCCGTCACGGCTGGGCGAATCGGGGAAGTGTTCTTGTGTTCTGTTCTGGTGACAAACGGCGCTTGAAATAAGAGTGAAAGAACAACAGAGCTGCTGCGTTCTTGCCATGAGGCAACTCCTTCCCCCGGAGGCCACCGTGTCTTCATCAAGACCTTTTTGTTCTCCGCTGTTTGCGCTGGGGCCAGTCAAAAAAAAAAGAAAAAAAAGAAGAAGAAAGGAAGACTGCAAGAGTTGCTCTGCCGCTAGGAGGATTAAAACAAACATGTCGTGTGTGTGTGGAACAACACCAGGCCGGCCTCCACGGTCAGCAGCCAGGACATCCAGATGTTTGTGTTTTATCTAAATCCGTGTTGGGCTTACAGGACAAATGTGCGAGGAATGTAAACAATTGGAGAAGGGGGGGGGGGTATCAATGTTGGGAGTGTTGAATGGGGGGTAGGGGAGGGCGGGTGTGGGGGTAGAAAAGGGGGTAGAGCAGAGGGAGGGTACGGGGTATTCTTTGTTTTGGCTCTGTTTACATCACCATGAAGGAATCTTTGAGCCTCATCCAACTGAATTCCTCTGCAGCCCAGAGAGTCTTTTTTTCCCAGGCTCCCTTTGTGCTCCAGCTAGTTGCCAAGACTTCCGCCGCTGGTGAAGACGTTATAAACTACACACGGGGCTAGATTGCGAACACGCACGCAGTAAAATACCATCGGAGTCGGTGCAACCGGGCTTCTGCAGCTTCGGCGTTTATGTTCCGCGATAACAGCAATGTGATTTAAAACGGCATCAGGGATTAGTCACTATGCAGACAGAGCTTTAAAGACGAATAGATATCTAAACAGCCTGGCTCTAACAGACTTCTTTTATTATTATTACAAATGCTTATTAAATCCTTACACTGGCAGCAACAACTATTTACCAATTTAATGGTGTGGTAATTTGAAGAAAGTAAAACCAACTCGTACGACTTGTATTGATCCGTTATCGACATACACACCCCTACATTACGGCTATACTTTCAAATTACGGCATACATATCTAGTTATAGCTCTACATATAACTGCATTGCACTCCCTTGTAAACAGTTTGTTTATACATTTCCTTCAAGAGTCTTCACTTCATGTTTGTATTCTTCACTCGTGTTACGCTGTTGCCGAACGCCTGGGGTCTTTCATTATTACGTTATATTACCTTGTATTGTCATTAAAAACGGCTGCGCGTTGTCCCGATGTATGCGCACATGACAATAAAACGTACGGTAAGTCAACACGAGACCACTGGGAGCGACGCCCCGCTGGGCTCAGCAGCAGGCAGGGCGGGGACACCCGGGTTTGTTTACGTTTAGGGGTCGCGACCACAACCTAAAAGACACGCCGACAGAGCGCCTTAGCAACCCGGGTCTACTACAAACCTACCGTGGTATCAACCAAAACATGTCAGACACAAACACGACTCTGAACATGTGAACCACCACGCTGCTCCACGATCGTGTTCTGGACGTTTAGAGACTGAAAGATAAACCACAAACATACACACACGCGCGTTTGTTGTTAATTCCAGGGTCTGTAGTGGGGGGAGGGGGTCACCTTGTCCTGACCGATACGGTCTTCCTACAAAAGCGTGGACGATCACTTGGGGACCAAACGAATGAAAGAAAGAGATCTGACCCATAACACTGCGTCTGCCTCAAGGTTGCAGGGGCTGCGCGGAGCTAACAGGCTACAAACACGTGGTCCGGTCGCCCCGTTCAAAACAACGCTGCACCCGGCGGCACTTAGCCTCCACATGTTCACTGGGGGTGGGGGGGGACCTCGACACTTACACCCGCGGGAGCTGCAGAGGGGGGGCGCCGCGTCTCAGGAACACTCCGTCCACAAACACGCCGTTCTTGCCCAGACACCGCAGGTAGAAGTCCCCGCCGCCCGGCCCGTCGTCGCTGGCGGTGAATATCTCCAGGTGCCGCCGCGAGATGAAGCTGGAGTGGCCCATGCTGACGTCCACGGAGCCCTGCGAGGAGTTCCGTCCGATGGTCACCGACCGCTTCTTCATCACGTACTCGAATTCTCGGCCCTCGAGCCGGGCGACCGGCCCGGACGACCCGCTCACCGCCACCGCCATCTCGCCGCGATTTAACGGTCGCGGATGCAAAAACACCGAGAAAGGATGTTGAATGTGTAGGAACGCTGTGTGGGCGTCTGGCTGCTGCGGTTCATAAAGCGTATTTTACAACCAAGGCATCGAGTTGAAAACAGAAAACGTTGCGAGGCCAGTGGCTCCGACCCACCGCCGAGAGAAAGGCAAGACCCGACCAAACAACGCGAGAGGGAAAGGGCCTCGAGTGACAGTCCACTTCAGCCAATTAAAACAAAGGAATCCAGTGGCTTTACAGGGTGTTGACCAATCGTAGGCGGAGGACTGACTCAAGGTCGGTTGTTGTGTAGTACACGCGCATATGCAGAGTGAATTGGAAGACCCAGAACGGAGTTTTCATAAAGGATCAGACTCACGAATACACGTGTATGACATCTGAAATAATAACCGGCTAACGTAACATATGGGAACACGATGCGATGGATCACAACACGTGTGTCCAAACTACGTTATTCACAGCAGGCGACCGGCCCGTAAAGATCACATTTAAAGCTATACAATGAAGCGCCGGGTAGATGTTTCGGTATCACATAGTACACCGGAGGGTCCCGTCCACTACGGACTCTATGCGGGGTTTTACGTGTCTCTATCTCTGCAGCATCTCTCTACTTTGTAATCATGAGTTTTTAGACCCAAGTTTCCTGTTGTTTTTTTTAATGAAACCCTCACACTGACTTTGCGGCTGTCTTGTCTTATCCAACACACCGTGTATCTCGCCACAGTAATGTATTCGTCTTCACTTTGTAAATCGTTTATAGTTACGTCGTCCGAGACAGACCGAAATGGTCATATAAACCGCAGGCGGTGACCCCCCCCCCCCCACACCCAGTCAGCCCGAGGCCTCTTGTTTGTAAACAACAGAGGTCAGGGGTCGTGTACGTGTCTGGTGGGGGGATGGTTGAGCTAGGGTGGGTGGGAGGGTAGGAAATTGTAATCACTTGTTAATCTCACCCATGTGAGGAGAGCAAGTGGCATTAACATACAGAGCAGCCACTCTGTTAGCTACACCCAGTTTTAGCAATGATGACTGTAGTACTTGCATATTCATATCCTGCAACATTAGTTAAGACAACAGTGATGGAACGAGCTCATCTGTTTACGACAGAAAACCAAAGAAGTCGCTGCTTATTCTGCTTGAGTAGGGTTAGGGTTAGGGTTAGGGTTAGGGTTAGGGTTAGGGTTAGGGGTTAGGGTTAGGGTTAGGGATAAAGTAATTAAGGGATTTGGTTCATCTATGTCATAATGAGTAGGAGGTAGGGGCTTTGGGCTCTAGGGAGCCTGTAGGCTGCAGACATTGTGATTTGAAGCCAGAACGTTAACTTTATAATCTGATATATTGCCTCCCGGTCTGTAGTGTTTCTATTCATTTTTCTCTGGGACAACAGCATGTCAACATTAGCACTTTGTAATGCGCCATTGGAGATTGTACTGGGATCTCTACAGACACACTGCACAATAGACACACTGCATCTAGTCGTTCAGGAGGGTAACTCACTCGAGCAAAGGCCCTGTTTACGTTCTACACATCTGTCCACACAATTTATTTAGTAGACATTTTCATCAGAAGAAACTTACAATGAATTCAGATATGTCATTAAGGTATACATACATGTCTAGGTAGGTAGAGAGTGGCCTTTGGGGATCGAACTCAGGACCTTTTGGCCGGGGAGTCTTAACATCCTAAGCCCAATTGATCCATCTGTAAATATAAATATATATATCAGAATGACTTGAATCTCCCTCTCAAAGCCTGTCTCAATTCTGGTGTGTCTGTTGGATTTGATCAATAGAGACAAATAGCAATCGAGTACCTTGTCTCTCTCTGATGCTGTCACTTGTGTAGACACTTGACAGCACTGAAGACGTCGATACTCATTACCGCCACTGGAGGGAGACATGCAGCTTTACAATCCTTTGAGTTTTGATGACAGTTTCCAGCCATTTTAAAGGTCTGCTGAGCAGCGTTTAACACGAGGTGGAGTTTCGCCCTAATGGGTATATCTGACCTGGACTATATTCGTGCTACCTCGAGAGAGTTTCGCAAATATAGATGACCCTTGTTGAACTGAACATTTCCATAACACAGAAGAAGTGTAAATGGTTATTAATAACGGTGACTATTATTAAGCCATAACCTTTGAAGCTATTTCTGAAACATCTGTCTGTGCATAACATGTCATGCCTACGTGTCTCCAAACCGGCTGTGCTAGCCAACATGATCTACTGTACTTGGGTGTTGGGTGTATTGCCATAGTAAGCCCCTGTGTTTCCCTGCAGATTGCGGGCTGTGAATCATAAGTGCTGCCGAGGGCTTCACTAAAAGCCTTAAGTGCTCTTCTTTCTCATAATGTGAAGAAAAAAAAAAAACTCCTTTTGGACTTGTAACTCGACAGCCAAACCAAACAGGACTAGGACCGGCATCTGTACATTCAGAGGAATACTAATTCACGCTATACAGGCGAGGTTGTTCATTAAACAAATGGGCGATCAATTGCCCCCAGGCCCCAGAGACTGCCAGGGCTCAGCTGTTTGTGTCGTCCTGGGAGCTGCCAACACGCTAACACACAGCTAGCCCGCTAACAGGCTGAGAGGAAGAGACAATGGCCCTGTGGAATACGTGATGTCCCGTAATGATGAAAACATTGAAAACAACTTGAGGACAAGTCAGCCTCCACCCAATAGGAGCCTGGAGGCTGCATCCTCTTGTATTCTCATTATCTCTCTTTCTCTCTCTCTCTCTCTCTCTGCATCCTCTCATTTTCTCTATACCTCCCTCTCTCTCTGCATCCTCTCATTTTCTCTGACTCTCGCTTTGATTCTCTCTCTCCTGTCTGTCTTCTCATTTTCCACTGTACATACCTGTCTCTCTCTCTCCTCTTGTTTCCTCTATACCTCTCTCTCCTCTCTTTCTCCCTCCCTTCCCCCCCATCTCTCTTTATGGTCTTCATCCCTCTCTCCCTCCACCTCCCCCCTCTCTTTCTTTATCTCAACTCCCCCCCCCCCCACCCACTCCCGTTCTCTTTGAAAAACATGCCCATTACGCCTCCCTCCTCTGTTTCCTGTCTGGGCGGGGTGGGGGTGAGGGTGCGGAGGGGGATCTCAATGGACACATTAATACGTAGCCTAGCAGAGTGCTGATTACAGAGCAGAACACAAGCGTTGGGCGTGGAACCGTAATCAGACACTCATCCTCTGTTCTCACTGGACAACAGACTGACATGTCAGACTGGCTGACTGGACGACAGACTGGCTGACTGGCGACAGGCTGACTGACTGACTGGCTGACAGGTTGAGTGGGATGGAACAGGCCCAAGTGTTCCAACGTGATAGAAGGCTGGGGCCCAGCCCTGGCTCAATGGTAATCAGGTTAAACGTACTGCCGGCTGTACATTTCCAGTTGGCTCAAAAAGGTTTTGGGTGCAGCCATCTTTCCTTTGTGACGAGGAGGTTGTTTATACTAACAGGTGGACCTGCAGGCAGGACCTGAGGTGGACTCCGACCCGGGGAGCCTGTTGGGCTGGTTTCCAGTAGGCCTCCAGCGACAGCACTACACGACACAAAACCACAAACGTACACAGGACCGCGCTCTTCAAGTCTTTCGACATTTTTCAGTGTTTTTAATGCTTTGGTTGCAGCGTGACATGAGATACTTACACCAAACACAAAACTAATAACCAGATGATAATCACATAAATAAGGCATTATCTATTAAAGTGCATAAAAACAAAATCTGAAATATTCCACTTCAAAGCGTAGTCCCGGGAGCCTGCGTCGACGACTTTCCAACGTGATGCGGCGTCGTTGTCATCGAGTCCTTATTCCAATATGAAACACTGTCACCGCCAGCGAAACCCGTCCGGTCCACCGGCCGCGTGACGGACACCCAACAAAAGCCTCCAGAGACCCAAGAACGTCAGCATCATCCCCCACGCGGCAGCCACGCGGCGGCCACCAGACCTCCATCGCCCCGCAGCAGCCAGGACCCCGGGACCCTCGGCGACCGTACCGCCGAAGACCCCCGCATCCCTTCCATCGCCGTTCACTTGGGCAGCAGCTCCTCGTAGGGCACCGTGAGCCCCCCCATGTACCAGAAGATCCAGAAGATCAGGCTGAGGAAGATGAGGAGCGGCCCGGACAGGATGAAGAAGTCCCAGAAGCTGATGGGCGCGAATATTCCAGCCAGCAGGAGCGCCAGGCCGGTCAGGTCGAAGATCAGGGCCAGCACCAGGAACAGGGCGCAGCGCTCGTTGGGGGTTTTTCGGCGACAACAGTCCATGGCGCAGGGGGGGGTGTGGGGGTGGTAGGTGCCGTGTGCTGATGAGCTCTCGTCGGTGAGGGACCGTCAGACGTTCTGAGGCGTCCCAGGAGAGCTCTCTGGGATACGTCGGCTTTTTGTAACCCACCCACCCACCCACATCACTACAGCAACGCCTCACATTTCTGACATAGTACGGTTGGCAGGACGACCTGTCTCATGGCATTTGACTGACAAAAGGGCCTGTGACACCTACTTAACGTGGCCAGGCCTCATTCCTCCATGGGGCTGATTGACTGGTTCTACATCTTCCCTAAATAGAAACCCTAAATTGCAATTCAAGTGGAGGCACAGACCTTGACACACAGACACACACACACACACACAGACACACAAACACACACACACACACATGCCGCAATCACCAAGCTATCCCTCATAGAACAGTAGAGAGAAGACAAAACAATTGAGAGGTTCAAGATGACATTCGTCCCATCCTACAGGAGGCCCCTCTGACTTCCTGATGATCAAGATGGTATCGAGCTAGCCTCGTATCCAGTCTCTCTTGGGACACTTTGGGTGGGTGCGCAAGAGAGCCTGGAGGAGGACCCTGCCAGTTTTGGTAGGGCCGACCGGGGGTGGGGGGGGGGGGGGGGGGGGTGATTGAGCTGCTAATGGTCAAAATGGTCTTGAAACCTTGAAACGAGGACTCCGTAGCCCTGAGTTAGTATCTGCTACCTGCTAGCGGTGGTCATGGCTTAGGTTATGTTAGCTATCAGGACAGATAAGATGAGACAAGTTACTTTATCAATCCTAGACGGGAAATTCTGGTTTCAGGGAGGATAAAATACATGTTCTACATCACATGCTATTGTAGTACGGTTGATTGCAATATCTGTTAATATAACTACGCTCAGAGAGGGTCAGCAATTGTAACGTCATCCTGGTCTACCAATTTCCAGTCTCTGACCTCCTGTGAGCTGTGTACATCAGTTCATAGTCCCAGGAATTCTACTTCCTGTGAGCTATGTACATCAGTCCACAGTCCCAGGAATTCTACTTCCTGTGAGCTATGTACATCAGTTCACAGTCCCAGGAATTCTACTTCCTGTGAGCTATGTACATCAGTTCACAGTGCCAGGAATTCTACTTCCTGTGAGCTATGTACATCAGTTCACAGTCCCAGGACTTCTACTTCCTGTGAGCTATGTACATCAGTTCACAGTCCCAGGAATTCTACTTCCTGTGGGCTATGTACATCAGTTCACAGTCCCAGGAATTCTACTTCCTGTGAGCTATGTACATCAGTTCACAGTCCCAGGAATTCTACTTCCTGTGAGCTATGTACATCAGTTCACAGTCCCAGGAATTCTACTTCCTGTGGGCTATGTACATCAGTTCACAGTCCCAGGAATTCTACTTCCTGTGAGCTATGTACATCAGTTCACAGTCCCAGGAATTCTACTTCCTGTGAGCTGTGTACATCAGTTCACAGTCCCAGGAATTCTACTTCCTGTGAGCTATGTACATCAGTTCACAGTCCCAGGAATTCTACTTCCTGTGAGCTATGTACATCAGTTCACAGTCCCAGGAATTCTACTTCCTGTGAGCTATGTACATCAGTTCACAGTCCCAGGAATTCTACTTCCTGTGAGCTATGTACATCAGTTCACAGTCCCAGGAATTCTACTTCCTGTGGGCTATGTACATCAGTTCACAGTCCCAGGAATTCTACTTCCTGTGAGCTATGTACATCAGTTCACAGTCCCAGGAATTCTACTTCCTGTGAGCGGTGTACACCAGTTCACAGGCCCCCCGGAGCTGAAGAACAAGAACCTGACAAGAAGGACAACAACGATGACGAGGAAAATAAACGTGGGGAGTTTTCACCACGAATTTGACAAAGCCATATCCAAAACAAAAGTAAAGTAAAGGAGATGGGAACTCTTGCGTTACGTACGTCATCACAACGCCAGGGAGCAAGGTGACACGGTATATTGTGTAATCAAACATGGCACATTATGCTGTCAGATTTGCAATCAGCCCTACAGCTTAAGCGAACGAGTAGCCCTTCCTCAGTAATGAAGACTTCAGCGGTTGTCTCATTGAAATGTCCGACTGAACATCCTAAGTGACACAGAATGCCCTGCCACTAATGTGTTACGTTACAGTGAAACCATTGGACCAGATATTTACACAAGGCACAGAGTCAACCTCTGGTACATTTCAGAACTTCCTGTAAGACTGGGGACTTTTCCCGAGTGTCTTGTTGAGCTACAATAAATAGAACGTGAACAGGTTCTTACTTAAATATGTGCACATAGGCCTACTGGAGAGCCGTGCCCAGGGCTGTAGTGCTGTGTCACTTTGTTGTTGGTTTTCTGGGGACCCACACTATGCTTACACACACACACACACACACACACACACACACACACACACACACAAACCAGTCTGACTGGTTAAGTTGTTGCTTTGGCAGTGAATCAAACAACAAACATGAACCTAGTATAACTATTCTGGTTCACACCCATAGCCACACACAGACACACACACGCACACGCACATGCACACGCACACGCACAAGCACATACAGTCACAGCCATTATATAACAATATACATATCAGTCCAACCTCCCTCTACACACCCTCAACATTTAAATAAGAAACATAAATAAACAAATAAACATGGAGAAGTGTGTGTGTGTGTGTGTGTGTGTGTGTGTGTGTGTGTGTGTGTGTGTGTGTGTGTGTCTGTAGTAGTAGAATTTGGTTAAAAAACAGACTGTCTAGATGAAATGTCGTCGCGGACATTTCAAAAACGCGTGACGGGTTCAGATCTCCCGGCGTCATGAGAGCACAAATGAGGAAGGGTTGGCTTCCGTGGGTCTGGGTTCTGACGTCACGAGCCTAGGGGCCATCTGAACGAGTGGAAACAAAACAAAAGTAACAGAAAATAAATTATATCGGTGATCTGGTGAACCTTCAAATCAAATCAATCAAATGACATCAGAATTGATGGTGACACAGATAGTCTGCAAGGCACGTAGACTATTGTGTGCACATTCCTACAGGTGTAATTTGAAATAGATAATGATATTTCAGAATTTCAGTTACTTTGAATTTCAGGTCTATAGGCCTACAGCGAGGAGGAGTAGGAAATTGTAATGTCTTTTAGAAACCCTGTTTAAACTTTTGGCAGGGCCTCCATTCACTTGTATGAGCCCTGTTTGGACCCGGGTTGGTTATTTTAACAGGAGGGGCTGTTGATGATTGTATTGATAAGATAACCCTGCTCCTACAGAAGGTCTGACTGGGGGGTCCCGTCAGAGGACCTCCGTATTACCCGTGGTGGTGGTGGTGGTGGTCGTGCTGCTAGTCTCGTCCGACGGCCCGGTGTCGCACTTCTTCTCCTCCGTGGGGGTCTCTGAGTCCAGGGAGGCGTCATAACCTTCGTTCTGGTAACCGGACGACTTGCCCCACGTCACGCGGGACGCCTTGCGGGGGGGCGAGCCCACCTCTCCGTTGTCCGGCTCGTCCTCGAGGATTTTGGCGCGCGGGTCACCCTTGAGCGTGGGGTTCAACTTCTCCGACAGCTTCCGAACCAGCCGCGAGAAGCCGCTGGCGTTCGGATCGTAGTCCAGGTCCTCGTCGGCCACCCTGATGTTGCCCACGTACCACATTAGCCAGAAGGCGATGCTGAAGAAGATGACGAGTGAGCCCGTGTAGATCAAGAAGTCGCCGTAAAACTGGCCGCCGATGCGCAGGTTCCCGAAGATGCCCACGAACAGCAGGACGACCCCGACGATGTCGAACACGATGGCGATTATGAACAGCGAGATGCACTCGCCTATCTTAAAGTCCATCATCTTCGGACTACCGGAGACTACACCTGCATAACGGAGAGATGCTTCACCATTGTTCGCCTCCGCCGAGCGGCCGCGCACCTGTGCGGAGACGCCCTGTGACGTCACCGCAGTCTTAAGATAAACAAAGCGTTTTGTCACATGTGCTCTGCTCCCATGAGAGTCCAGGTACTAAAGTTTGTTCTGTGCCGGGGTTTTTTTTAAACAACAGGAGGTTGGCTGTGTATGAGTGACGCCATCGTATCTGTATGTTAAAATGCAAATCATGCGTGTGTGGCGATCATAAATCTCCATATAGGACATCCACATCGACGGTGAAGTAGCAGTGACGAAACTCACGTTGGCAATCTTCGTGATGTCGTGTACAAAATGAGGCTGCACAATAGTTCAAAACCATCGGTGCGTGTACATATGGAGTGCATGACGTCGTCGTGTGTGAAGGATATTCAAATGCTATGAAAATATCATGTTTTGAATTCAGGCGACAGCCCTTCTTAGACCAGCCCACAGTCAAAGTATTGTCCTTCCATGGTAATGTGCGATGTTTCCAGGCACTACGGTCCGTTTGTAACCACAGAGTCTTAATAGATGTTCAGTCCAATGGACATCACGCACATCTTAATCACCACAAACCTCTTATCTGACTTGAATTATTCACAAGGCCGTATATACAACGACCTTATGTATTACTGCTCAATTCCCCCCCGATTAATTATTCATTGTGAACGTGCGTGTCAGCGTCCGATACAAAATACTAAAGTTATTTGTGTTGTTCCTCGCCGCATACCATCCTGTGCAATCGTGCGTTCTTTGGACGAGGCAAACCTTTGGTTATAGGTGAATATGCGTTCTTTTGGTTATAGCGACTGTACGTCTAGCCATGCACACCCGCCCCCCCCCTCCGAACGAGTCGACCCCCCGCCCTGATCTCAACGCAATGACCGTGTCGTCCGTCGATCGCCCCTCCTGCCCCCCCGCCCCCACCACCCCACCCCCCCCAACGCTCCCGGGACGACGTGACACGCCCAGCCCGAATCAGAGGAGCCCTCTCCCGGTTCCCGCGCTGCCTGGACGTCTGCCGTGACAACAAGTCGTGTCTCACGGGGGAGGGTCACGGGGGGGTCACGGGGTCAAAGGAGGTTCAAACGTTGAACTGGGGCGGCCTGTAGTAGCTGAGCGGCCGCTTGAAGGCCGGCGTCTTGCGGTTCTCCTTGGTGATGGGGATGAGGACCACGCCCACCACCAGCACCATGAGGCCCATGGACAGCAGGGCGGGGCCCAGGATGTTGGTCACCCTGGGGAGGAAGCCCGCAAAGTAGAGTCCGCTGATGACGGCTCCGCACACCAGGAAGCTGCAGCCGGTGGTCATCAGGTGGATGGCGAACCAGTAGACCTGGTAGAGGCCCGGGCCGCTGGCCTCGGTGGTCCACAGCGAGTCGCTCCGGGACAGGCTGAAGACGGTGCTCTCCGTGCGGCTGGGGGGCGTCAGCTGGTCCCGGGACTGGGACAGCGTGCACTCCCCCAGCGGGATGTTTTCGGGGCTCCCCGTCCGCCTGCCGCCACCCTCCATCTCCCTCTCTCTCTCTCTCCCTCTCTCTCTCACTCTCACTCTCTGTCTGTCTCTCTCTCTCTCTCTCTCTCTCTCTCTCTCTCCCTCTCTCTCTCTCTCTCCCTCTCGCTCTCGGGCAGGGGGGTGAGGTGCCTGGGGGAGAGAGGAAGGAGAGGGTTAAGGATCGAGTCGATTGGCGGCCCCGTACCTGTTTTGCACCTTTTATTATTTATCGTCCAGGCGAGTGCGTACAGTGGTCCGTCATCTGGTTTGCACACTGCTGTGTGGGTTCGCTTCAAGAGCCAGGATCTAACAGTGGAGGACTTGCTGTGCTCCAGTGACAGAGTGACAGAGCTGTCTGTTCGTCTACACGCGGGCCCCCATGGGTTTAACGGTTCAACACCCGCAAGGAAGCGGGTGAGTTGCTGTGTGTATGGAGGGTCGGTTTTCACTACACCACCATCGGTTTAGATCAACACACCGGGGGACCCAAATATCAACCCATCTAATGGGCTGATAAAGAACACGCCACTCACTTTTGCCCAATTAACTCAAGTAATATCCTCAGTATTGGTGCCTCAGTGTTAGATGGAGAAGTTAAATGACAATGTTTTTGCTAAACCTCGTAACACAGAAGAAGCAACACCCACTCAATGACTTTATAACATTACTGTTGTTATATTTTTTGGCATGTCGCAACGCTCCCTGACACTGGACGGACACACATCTCCTTACCTTCCAAAGGGCAGCTCCTGGTTGTGAGGAGCAGCAGGAGGTGCTGCTGGGCGTGAGGAGCAGCAGGAGGAGGTCCTGGGTGTGAGCCCCCCGGAGCAGCGGCTCAGGTCTGCAGAACAGCTGGATGTCTTGACGGCGCTTCGTCTGCGAGAGGAGTGGAGACAGCAAGCTCTGACAGCCAGCCCGTCCACACCCACCCCCCCACCCCCCCCCACCCTTTTCCTGCCCTGCTCCTCCACCTCCTCTGGAGAATCCCCCGACCTCCATCCCCACCACCACCACCACCGCCACCATCATCATCCTCATCCTCATCCTCATCATCTTCATCTTCATCTTCGTCATCTCCTACCAGCTCCCACCACCGCCACTCCCTGGCGACATCTTGGCCCAGGACTCATCTCTCGGCTCAGTTCCCTGTGGAGGCTGCACTGAGCGCGCTCAGACCGCATCTGACTC
>JAXIVH010000021.1:5735435-5764400 GCA_036785325.1 Urophycis tenuis | reverse complement strand
CAGAAAGAGAGAGAGAGAGAAGACACAGTCAGCCCACGAGAGAATCTGCACGTTGTTTACTCACCTAACGAGTTCATGAACACATGAACGACTCGGAGCTGTCCAAGTATACAAGTAATTAAAATAAAGCTGATTATTGAATTAACCTAAATAATCTCATTTCGGAGATTTGTTTCAAGAGAGGTGACGTCCTCACAGAAAGAGAGGGGGAGATAAATTAAACGAGAGAGGGAGAGAGAGAGAGAGGGGGGGGGGGGGGGGGGAGACAGGGAGAGAAAAAGAGGAAGACATAAAGAGGGAGGATGGATGGGAAAAACAAATAAAGAGAGAGACAGATGAATAGAAAGAGTGAGAGAGAATCAGTTGTTATCTGGGCCCCAGACAGAGAGAGGAGGGAGGCTGATTAATGTGAAGCAGTTGAACGCGGTGATAGCGGCCATCTTAATCCATCAGGCTGTCAGCCAGGACCCACCACAAAACAGCAAACCTTTCTCCCGGAAATTTCCAAATCACAGAAAGCAAAAAAAACAAAAAAAACAATAACCACTGTGACTGGGAGAAGATTTAACCGACACGGACGAAGAGTTCCTTCAGGTCCTCATTCTGTTGTTGTTGTTTTTGTTGTTGCTGTTTTTTTTTTTACTTGCCGAGTGTGGGACTTCATCCACGTTTGGCGGGAAGGAACGACTTGCTCTGTCCGAATTTACCTCCTCGTGTTCTGGAAGTGTGCTTTTGGGTCTGGGTTCAGGGCTGTGGTGTGGTGTGGTGAATAGCTAGGCCGGTGCTCACATTTGTTCCCCTGCGTCTGGAGCGAAAGACACCAGGTGACCTTTATGATGCTGATGCCGTACAAATGAACACAGAAGTGAACCTTTTCAACTCCTCCATTATTTGAATGTATAGGGTGTGAAGACCGAGGACTCGGAGACCTAAGACACAGATACCTAGGACATGGAAGCCTAGGTCAAAGAGGCCTAGGACGTATGGAGCTATAGCCTAGAGACCAGGCATATAGAGGCCTATGGCTTAGAGACCTAGGACTAAGATGCAAAGAGACCTAGGACATGGAGGCCTAAGACACAGATACCTAGGACATGGAAGCCTAGGTCATAGAGGCCTAGGACGTATGGAGCTACAACCTAGAGACCAAGCACATAGAGGCCTGGGGCCTAGAGACCTAGGATGTATAGAGGCAACTAGGACCTATGACACAGAGGCCTAGGGCGTAGCTACGCCAATAGAAAAGGGGCATCTTGCTCCAGGATGCCTACAGGTGGACTGCTGACATTGGGGTTCAAACCCAGAACAAAAAAGTCCTGGGTTCTACCCAACACCCTGACCACCAGACTATCCACGCACAACAGATTAATCCCTGTGGCAGCGTGCTTTGTGAGCGCTCTATTCAGTACCAAATTGTTTTGTTAACGAGAGTTAGCGAAGTGATAATCACTTCATCCTCAATGCGCCTGAACTTCAGAACACTCGACTGAAGACTCAATAAGCGGCTTCATAATAAGGACCCTCCTCCGCGGCGAAACGCGAGGAAGAATCTCCCGTCCCCGCCTGTAACGACCCAATTATGTCATGATGCTCATCATCATCACCATCACCATCATCATCACCAGGCCTCGGCCCCTCCCCCTCCCGCCTGGATGGCCCCCCGGGCGATGGCGACCACGGGCTTGTCATCAGCTGGTGGGAGAAGGTGATTGGTCAAGGCTCATTAAGATGGCCGCCGCCGCCGCCGCCGCCGCACGCGTCATTACCCCGGCAGGTCCGTGTCCTGATCGCCCGATCCTCACAGGTTCCATCTGGGGAACCGCAGACCCTCGCTCACTCCGCGCCATAATGAGTTACCTCGGCCAAGCCCCCACCCCACCCACCACCCCACCCACCATCACCACCACCACCACCACCACCAGCACCAGCACCACCACCCCCGGGCTCGGCGGCCTAGATTGGCATTTAGGAAAAGGTTGTTGTTTATCGTCGCCGTGACTTTGAGGAGTGAAAGGAGCCCTCATCTGCTGCGCACGCACACACACACACACACACACAGGTAAATAACCGCTGCATGGCCAGAGGGGCGCGGCGAGCGGACGTCCGGTTGACTAACAGGCGGCTCCGCGGCCCCGCGGCGAGGGCAGTGGGAGCCAGGCACCGCGCACCTTTGCTTTGCGTTCCCGCCGAACAGAATTCGGAACTTCCCGTCTCCGTGGAGACCGCGCCGGTCTCCGGGCCACCGGAACGCACGGCGACCGGAGCGAGGCTTCCTCGGTCTCAGCCGGCTGATGAAGAAGAGAACAGGTTCTTTGGGAGTGTGCTGCCCGCTTTTAGCGTCTCCCTCCGGCCCCCCTCTCTCTCTTTCTCTCTCTCTCTCTCTCTCTCTCTCTCTCTCTCTCTCTCTCTCTCTTTCTCCTCTCTCTCTCTCTCTCTCTCTCTCTCTCCTCTCTCTCGGGGGCCTGGGCGCAGCCCCTCATTAGGCCAACAGCGAGGCGCCCCGGGATCGATTGTGGGGGGCTGGCTGTCTGGGTGGTGTTTAGCTGGGGTCCGGGGGCCTTTTGGGGCCCATGGACACATTCATCTTCCACACACACACACACACACACACACACACACAGTCACATAAACACACACACACACACACACACACACACACACACACAACCTCAAATACAAATGCAGGCAAGATACAAGAATACACAGACACACATGCATGCAACATTCACACACACACACACACACACACACACACACACACACACACACACACACCTACACACACACACACACACACACACGGCTCTCCCCACTGTGCTCACGGGTGCCTGCGGGGGCTCCGGCTCCACAGCGCGGCTGTGAATGAAACAAGTGCACCTGGCTGCTGTGAATGAAACAAGCGCACCTCGCTGCTGTGGGGCTGATCGACCGCAGGAAGAGGAAACGACTCTGAAATGTCCCGTCTCCACCGGCTGGTTAACCTGCAGCTCCCAGAGCCCCACGCTGCCTAGGCCCCTCACAACGAATGCACTCAGCCACACTCATATACTGTATATATGTATATATACTGTATATATGTACACACACTCATATACAGAATAAACTCAGCCGGATAAATGCATCAGTACCAATCAGTGCACAAGGTATTCTATAAACTGGTCCTGATGGTGAACGAGTAAAAATGCGCCACATGGGACATCATCACCATAAACCCCCATCACCATCACCCTCATCACCATCGCTAGATGGCGAGGCGATCGAGGGTTATGACCAACAAGGTGTCATTCATGTCATGCAGTGCCAGGTAGGCGCTTGCATGACATGAATCCACCTCATGTTTTCACTCACAGCATGCACTTTGGTTCCCCTGAGGCCTCACATCCAGACCCAGCCCCCCACCACCACCCCGCCACCCCACACACACACACACAAACACACACACGTCATGTCACAACGTAGCCGCCCTGGTGGCCACGCTCCTCGCTCCATCTAAATGCTAATGGAGAGGAAGCTAGAGGGAGCGAGGAGGTCCATGCCCCTTCCCCCCAGCGGGGGGGCGGTGTTAATGGGGGGGGCGGGGGGGACGTGTGCGTCATGGAGGTGACGCTGGGATTCATGCTTTGTGTTGGGACACTCAAGGCTTTTAGATCACCGACCTCCTTATAGGCCGGGGGGTGGTGACTAAAACCAGGTGGAGGGAGGGGAGGTGAGGAGTGAGGGGAGGTGAGGAGTGAGGGGAGGTGAGGAGTGAGGGGAGGTAAGGAGTGAGGGGAGGGGAGGAGTGAGAGGAGGCAAGGAGCGAGGGGAGGTGAGGTGAAGTGAGGGGAGGTGGAGTGAGGTGAGGGGAGGAATAGGAATAGTATTGGTAGTGATTCCTAGTAACACTGGTAGTGATTTCCAGTAATATTAGTAGTGATTTCGAGTAATACTGGTAGTGATTTCTAGTAATACTGGTAATGATTTCTAGTAATACTGGTAGTGATTCCTTGTAACATTTGTAGTGACTCTGAGTATTAGTGGTAGCAAATTGGTAGCAAAACCAATTATTAGTATCATTGGTTATATGCTTTGATGGTGACAAGCCTTGCTTATAAAATGGATTACAAATTGGATTTAAAGGTGGAGTGTAAGATAGTGAGTATATACAGTAAACGTAACATGTACTTTATTAACTAATGGCCATGGTACTGTGGTGTTAGCTACTTTTGTGCTGATGTCATACATAAGCTAACAGATGAGTATATGTATTGTGATGTCTCATGATGTCATACTACAATTGAGTGCTAGTTTATAGTACAATTATAGTGGAATTATAGTTATATGTCATTTTACATATCTGTTGTAATTCAATTAATATATCCTATGAACCACTGGTGCGTGTCAACCCACTGAGGTATACAATTCATGGGTTATCTACATAAATGCATGTATTATCTCTTTTAATTATTCATATGAATAAAGTATAAAGAGACCTGCACAGAGACAGCTAGGTGATGTCATTGTTGGTTGAAGCGTTAAATTCCTCTCCGCTGTTTGTGTTGTTTGCATAATAACACACACACACACTTCTCCATTTGTAACACGTTGAGCTGTATTGTAAACATAAACAAATAAATAAATAAATAAACAAACAAACAAACAAACCTAAACATTCAAAGGAGACAATTTCAGTCCATTAAATAGACAACTAATGGCATCTATGTCAGCAAAGTAATTTTTTTAACTTTTTTTTCAGGAAGTACATCATACAGAAGGGGGGGGGGGGGGGGGGGCGTCAGGGGATGACATCATCATTGATCAGTTGAGTGGGGGGGACATGAGAGGACAAGGGGTTATCGTGAACGTTGACCGCTTAGCTAATGCTGGCTAAGCTCACACTGACTGACCTAACACTTGGCCCACTGGCTTGGCTCACACTGGCTAACAAATGCTGGCTAAGCTAACACTAGCTAAACTATGCCCAGTTAAGCTAACAATGGCTAAGCTCACAATAGCTAAGATAATGCTGGCTAAGCTGACCTTGGCTAAGCTAACACTAGCTAAGCTCATGCTGGCTCAGCCAATGCTGGCTAAGTTTAAGCTAGCTAAACTAAGGCTATCTTAGCTAACATTGTCTAAACACTGGCTAGTTAGGCTAATGCTGGCTAAGCAAATGCTGGATAAGATTGTACTAGCTAAACTAAGGCTCGCTAAGCGAACATTAGCAAAGCTCATGTTAGCTAAGCTAATGCTGGCTATGCTAACGCTAGCTAAGCTCGGGGAGGAAGGATGCTGACTGACAGACGCCTTCGCCATAGCAACGGTCAGTACAGTTGGTGTGGCGACACTCTCCGTCAGTCAGCCACGGGAACACAGGGCGATTGACACAGCCAGTGACTACAAATAATAAAACCTATAAAATAACACCATTTTGACCTGACTGACTTGCCGTACTCCTATCCTACAGATCTGTACAAAAGAATGAGGTTGACATCATTACTGGAGGCGAGCCGTGCGCCACGATGAAAGCATCGAGCGGAAAGTAATTATGTGAATTAATGTGGCGAAAAAAAAGATACATTCATCCCTACTCTGTTCCACCCACGTGGCCCGTTCACTCGATAGGGCTCTGCTCAGCCAACTCTGGGAGAATACGTGCCCCTTTTACGAATATGCCAGCAGAATCACAGTTTTGTGTGTGAAAGACGTATTTTGCCCTCTCTCAGTGACCGTGAAAACAGGATTAGTATAACTTTTATTCATCGAGTGGGAGACGCCACCAGGTACAGACTGGTGTGAACTCTGCTGCCCGTTGACGGGCTTACTGGGGACAACGGCAAAGTCCTCACTGGAGGAATGAGTGGAAATACTGACACACTTGGACTCACACTCGGCACACGCACACACACACACACACACACACACACAGACAACCACGCACACACACACATCTGGATAGACACGCAAACATAGGTGTACACACACACACACACACACACACACCCATATACACACGCACAGGTCATATGAAGGTCTTTTGACTTTTTGTAATGAAATAAAAACATAATATGAATATAGTATCAACTCAATAGGGCAAACACAGTACGTATGATGAAAATATTAGAATGTTATATTATTCATGGGGATCCACTGAATGAATGTGTCCTCTTTCTCGATGCCAAAGCATTCGACAATAAATCATAATAAGTAACGGTGGCCGAAGAGAGATTGATTGTACGGTCAGTGGTGTGTACAGGTCTTCATACACGGTAAGGCAGTTATTGATTAGTGGTTCATCTGTAATAGCAGGGACGCGTTCCAGTCTTAATTCCCTTCTCACAGGTTCCCATCGCGTCCAACACACTCCCACCGAGAACCACTCCCATTCTGACACCAGGTTGAACCAATCACAGACAGCCATTTCAGCACACGTATTTCACCAGAGGCGGTGCTGGTCCTGAAGTTGCATTTTTTTTAGTTTCTGGTGGAATTTTAAGATCGGAATCATGATTTTAATTGAAATGTAAAAATGGGCATAGAAATGTCTCAAAGTTCAAACAGGCTGTGGTGCTGATGTTTGAAGCTGCTTTCAGACGACAGGACGATGGGGGGGGGGGGGGGGAGTTCAACTGAACAAAACCTTTCCTTCACACATAGTCTTGCCGATACATCAGGTTTTATGGTCAGTCCTTGACGGCTCAACATGGAGCTTTGATTGGTACTCACACATATAATTACTTTAATGTTATTTTAAAAATAAGATTTGTGAATCAGACGCACACACGCACACACACACACAGACACACACACACACACACACACACACACTAACATACGACTGAGAGAAACGGAAAAATTAAATCAAAAAGAGGCCAAAACGTAACCTTTAATCATATCTAAAGCTGCTAAAATAGCCTATTTACAAATGTTTATTAAATGCCAGAGGAAGCCTGTGTTTTCTCACTAATAAGCTGATATGTTCTGGCTCAAAGGACACAAGTAGAAACCAACGAAAGAACAAGTGAATAATTCAATAGTTGTGCTTTTTAACCCACAAACAGACCCACTGGAATGCGGTCATTGTTGATCGATAGAGTTCAGAGTTCAGCTTCTCAGTCCGCCGACAGCTCCCAGTATAAACCGTAAAGATAGTCTTCGTTATAAAGTGATTAGGTGAATTAGGTTTTAGAGTGTCACATCCGGTCTAATAAATCATTAAAAAACTGTTCATCGTAGTTTATCGTTCCCGATGGGTCGCGTGGCGTGCGGACAGAGCCCTTAAGTCGTTCCAAGAGACAGGACGCGTCCTGGCGATAGAGTAAGCTAATGCTACAAAACAGGAAGTGGCTAACGGGAGGACAGAACCTAAAGCGTTGGGAGGGGTACGCTCGGGGCGGGACCGGCTGGGTCCGGCGCCGACCCGCTAGGGCTGGCTGGCTGTTTCTAGGGATGACAGTTGCCAAGGCGACCGTTGCTACGGTGACCGGCGCTGTGGGTGGTTGTCCGTCACAAGTGGGTGACCATCGCCGAGAGTGAGTGTTGCCGGGATTTCTGTCTCTGTGGGGGTACGCTGCCCATGGTGACCATCGTTAAGGGTATCTATCGACTAGGGTGACCATTGCTGCTAAAGTGACCTTTGCTACGAAAACCATTGCCAGGAGTAACGTTGCCGGAATCATCGTTACTCAGGGCGACCATCGCTATGGAAACCGTCGCTAGGGGTGATGCTCGCTTGGGTCACCGCGGCTAAGGGTGATCGTCGCTATGGAAACCTACGCTAGGGCTGTCCGTCGCAGGGGGGGACCGGCGCTAAGGTTTACCGGCGCCATGGCAACAGTCGCTAGCGCTGTCCAGTTTGCCATCGCTAAGGGGCGACGGCCCCAAGGGGGGCTGACCGCCGCTAGACCGTGACCTCGTTCTTACTGGCGGTGCGGTAGTTGTGGTGCGGGGTGACGTACTGCAGGTGGTCCACGGTGTGCGTGCGCCGCGACGCGAACGCCTGCCGCTTGGAGGCCGACGGGCCGGCGTGGCCCACGGTCAGCGTGTTGTAGTCGTGGCCCACGGTCAGCGTGTTGTAGTCGTGGGGCGTGGGGTGCGAGTGCATCTTGGTCATCTTGGCGTGGCGGTCCACCACGGGCGTGGTCGGCATCAGCATGTCGGCGTGGGACATGGCGCGCGCCATGGCCTTCTCGCGGAACTTGTCGCGCCGCATGGTGGGCGACAGCAGCAGCAGGGGCTCCTGGGAGTGCAGGCGGTCGGCCGACAGCAGCTGGTCCTCGGAGAGGTGGCGGCTGCTCCCGTAGGCCGCCGCCGCCATGCCCCCGTACGCCGACAGGCCGTAGTCCCCGCCGCCGCCGCCGCCGCCGCCGCCTCCGCCCCCGGCGCTGCGGCGGGGCGTGCGGGGCGGGGACAGCACGTGGTCCTGGGACATGGCCCGCTGGACCCGCCGCGGACGCTGGCGGGGCGGGGGCTCGTCGCTCAGCTTCACCATGTGGGTGGGCCCCCGGGGGCCCGGGTCGTGGTGCTTCCTCATGTAGTAGTCCTCCACGTCCTTATCAGCTGGGGGGGGGGGGGGGGGGGGGAGAGAGAGAACGAAAGAGAGAGGAATGGAGGAGAGAAAAGACAAGAATCAATCAAGCTCTTTTTCTCATCGTTTCCTTTCCCATTCACCGCTTCGTAATCACAAAGTCCCCATCGCCACTTCACCATCAGCCCCGTCAGCATCAGCACCTCCCTATCTCCAGCTCAGCAGCACAGCACACGGCAACAGCCCTGCTAGCCACGCTCGCCGCGCGCCTAAGCTAACCAGAAGTGGCCATCTTGCCCCTGTAGAGACGGAGGGGATACGGAGGCTAGCAGAGGCTCCCAGCGCTGCTGAGGTTCAAGATAAACAATCGTGGGCCACTTAGCTTAGTGGTTGCTAGCATGCGTCATCATGGGATTTTCTGCAGAGAGCGGCGAAATGGCTCTGAAACATTGGGGCCACGAGGAGGCGTCTCCGTGGCCGGCAGATCAAGAGGCCCTCCTCCTCCCTCTGGCTTCTCCCGGTTGCTTCCCCCGGCGAGTGAGGTCATTTCCTTCTGCTTATCCAGAGGAGCCATCAGATCCCGCCTTCCCCGCCCCCTCGCCCCCTCGCTTGGGGCTCTGCTAATGAAGGGGGCCGGCGGGCTCCTGAGCCCCCCCCCCCCTCCAGCCCAGCTGTGCTAACACCGCCCCTGTCTTCGAGAGAGGCCGGGAGGGAGTGACATTATCCCAGGAAATGTCAACCTCGAGACAGCGAGTAATGAGGTCATCCGCAAGCTGCGGCACGAGGGCCGTGATAGGTCAGTCTCTTAGTGTCTCTCTGCAGCGTGATTGGCCGGTGGGAGCCGTCACGTGACGGGAATATCTAATGTGGAGATCGCCGGGGTTCCATCCAGCAGGAATCAGATAAACGCTCCTTTAACAAACATTGGTACGGAGTTGCTCCTAGAGGCAGAGTTGCGAATCAGAGCCATTACACAGTGAGATGATGAGGAAGGGATTCTGTTTAAAAGGGTAACCACGGTAACAGAGGACAGACGATGTGATTAATTCTGTCGAGGAGAAATGGAACAGACTTCTGGTAGAATTCTGAACTCATCAAAATTCCTTGCATTTCATCCCTGGTTGTATGTGTGTGTGTGTGTGGGTGTGTTTTTATATACTGTATGTCTGTGTGCGGGTGCGTGTGTGTATGTCCGTCTGCGTGTCTGCATGTAAGTGTACATGTGTGTGTATAATAATACTATGTGTGTGTGTGTGTGTATATAATTGTGTGATCAACTCTCCAGAGGATTAGAAGAGAAATCCTCATTCTTTAATCCCCGTTATTTCGATTAAAGGACAGCCAATGAGAGCCTCAGGAGCCGACCAATCAGAACCTTACTGACCGGCCAATCCGAAACGCTGGACACAGGCAATCAGAAAGCCTGAGGCCATTCTCAGGTGAAACGTGAAGTGTTGGCACCTGTTCACACACACACACACACACACACACACCTTAAATAACACACACGCCTCACACACGCACACACACAGAACCTCGAGTAGAAGCCATTGAAATCAGTTGCATGTTGAAAGAAAATGGCTAAATCAGGAAACGTAAGACATAAGAATATGACCACACGGCAAGGTACGCTATCCAACATGGACGCTGAAATGTGCTCTGAAACACACGCTTTTTGAAGGTGTGGACTGGAACTAGCTTAAAGTCTCGCATATTGTACTGTAGCACGAACAATAGGGAGGGGCTGGATGAGGACAACACTGAGAGGCAACTTGGCAGTATTCTTTTCAGTCCAATTTTGTTTGATTATCCATTATACTGTATATATATATATATATGAGAGAGAGAGAGAGAGAGAGAGAGAGAGAGAGAGAGAGAGAGAGAGAGAGAGAGAAAGAGGCTCCTATAAATCTTGAGCAAACCCTTAACCTCAACCTCACCACCAATTACCACCTGAAAGCCCTTTTAACATGACACTCAACCACTCCAAATGCATCATGGGAATCGACCACTGGGGGGGGGGGGGTCCTGGTGGCCAGCGCAGCACAGCCTAGGACAAGCACGGAACATTCTGGACTGTCAACAGGTGAGTCACGTGACTGAGGACGGGGGAGGGGGGAGGTGCAGACAGGGTCACATGGGGGTGAAGGTGGGAGGTGAGGCACACATGGTGACCCAGATAGCACTGTTGTGACATAACGAGCATCGCCATGACAACGCAGGCATCGCATCGCCACCACGACGTAAACATCACATGACCGCGATGATGGCATTTGCATCACATCACAAACCGCAGTCGGAGGCACCGGGTGACCAGCGGGGTCGGAGGTCAGGTGACCAGCCAGGCGTGAGAGCAAGTCAGGGGACCAAGCCACAAGGTCATCACCGAGCAGGCCCCGCCCTCCAGCAGGCTAACAAGGACCAGATGGAGCGACGACAAGACGATGCAAATGCATGCACCTACATCAGGACCTCATGCACACGATGAGGATGATGATGAGGAGGCGGAGGCGAGGGTGAGAGGCAGGAGGAGGTGAGGGAGAAGGAGGAGACGGAGGAGGAGGAGTAGGAGGAGGAGGAGGTGGGGGAGAAGGAGGAGACGGAGGAGGAGGAGGTGGCGGACAAGGAGGAGACGGAGGAGGAGACGGAGGAGACAGAGGAGGTGGAGGACAAGGAGGAGACAGAGGAGGAGACGGAGGAGGAGGAGACGGAGGAGGAGGATGAGGAGGAGACGGAGGAGGAGGTGGGGGAGGAGGAGGAGACGGAGGAGGAGGATGAGGAGGAGACGGAGGAGGAGGTGGGGAAGGATGAGGACACCAGACATCGTGTCAAACGTCACCACCTCGCGTCTCTATCTAACAGAGGAGGGGGCGTGGCTTCACACACACGCCCCCTAATGTCCTCAAACCCGGGGGGGGGGAGGGGCCAGACCGGGCTGTCCTCGACGTCGGCCGTCCGGAACACGTGCACGGGGGAGGTGGGCTCAGGCGAGACGGCGAGACGTTTGAATGGAAGACCACCTACTTAATCTATGGAGGGAGGAGGAGTATTTACTCAGCGCCGCCTTGAGGGGGGGCAGCTCGAAGGAGGGGGGGAGGGGGCTGAGGTTCTGGAAGGAGCGAGACAGGTCGTAGGGTTCTGTGGCTGACGTCAGGATGTTGTTCCCACGCTGCGGGCGATCTACAGAGAGAAAGAGCGAGAGAGAGAGAGAGAGAGAGAGAGAGACAGAGAGAGAGAGAGAGAGAGAGAGAGAGAGAGGGGAGAAGGGCAGGGAGACAGAGGGAGAGTGAGACAGACAGGATGGATAGAATCCGTGAAAGAGAGAGGAACGTGATAGAGTAGGAGAGAGATACAGGATGAATGAGAAACAGAGAAAAAGAGGGGAGAGAGGGAAGGGAGGGGGGGAAAGATGAACAGAGAACCCTAATCAATCCACACGGAGCCAATCAGGAGAGTGCTCAATGTGTGTGTGCGTGTGCGTGTGTGCGTGCGCGTGGTGAATGAGAAAGAAAGACAAAGGGAAGAGAGCACATGTACTCCCACCTGGAGCAGCCCGGACTTCAACACCCATGCAGGTCAGACGTGTGCATGCAGATGTGTGTGTGTGTGTGTGTGTGTGTGTGCAGTGGCAGATATACACGCACACACAGGCATGTGTACAACTTACCGTGTCTCATTTGTCTGTGGGCTAACAAACCAAGTGAGAGAGAAATCGATCAATCATCAATAACCGACGGCAGATCAAAGTGTTGCACAACGTTTCAAGCAAGCGGGGACAACTGGCTGCTGGTGGTGGTGGTGGGGGGTCCATGACTCCGGACCACCTCAGGTCCGTAGTGATGAGCCTGGACTCTGGACCCACGCGGACGGGACCACCGGTGCTCTTCGGTGCAGAACCTGAACCAGAACCTTTTAAACCTCTCGGTTCCTATCGAAGTGTTCTCCCGTGTTAAAGCACGCTGTGAAAACATTCACAGAGTCCACCTCGTTCCCCCCGGTGAGGGGGGGGAGGGGGGGTGAGACATCACGCCCCTCCCCCCCAGCTCTGTCACTCCCCCTTTCCGAACAGAATCACATCGAGAGAGAAAAATGAATGTGGGATCAATAACGGTGATTGGTTTTCCAATAAGCCGGCGACAACCTGGCTTCATTTCCCGGGGCCTCCCTTTATCACCCGCTCAGCTTTTCATTTCCCTCCGCGAGGCAGCGGCCGGGCCGCTCGCTCCCCTAAACGTTTCCGCGGCGACACGCGTAACCGGGCGGCGACCGGTCGCCGGGGCGGCTTTATTGCTTTCCTTCTTATGACGACTCGTACATCTCCACGCCGCGCCGCATCAACAACGCTCACACCACAATCCTGGGGGATTCGTTAACATTTGAATGAAGAGGTTCCCCCCCCGCCGGATGCCGAGTCGTCGTCCTTCAGAGTGCGGAATGCAGGAGTTCCAGGACTGGAGCTGTCGGAGGACTGGGAGCCATGTTGGAACCACTGACATGCAACACATGCGGGATGCCGACCAGCGTAGCTTCACCCTGGTCGTCCATGCGGCATAAGGCGTGTGTGTGTGTGTGTGTGTGTGCTTCTAAGCCTCGGTTTTCATACTCACCCATCTTGGGCGTGAGGGTCAGGTCCAGGTGGCTGTGCTGGTAGTCGTGTTGGTGGTTACCTGGAGAGACAAACCACGGCAGACAGGACCGCTAAGATTAGCTATATCCTCCATTAGCAAATCCCCACGTTAGCTATACCCTTCATTAGCCCAGCACTAGATATAGCCGCCGTCGGCCATTCCCATCGTTAGCTATAGCCACCGTTAGCTATTGCCGCGGTTAGCAATAGTCACCATTTGCCTGGCTGGCGACCTTGTCCTCTGTTCGTATGAAAGGGAGCCCATATACACATGGCTTTAAATGCACATGGGGGTCACACATGGGGTGCATCAAATGTCAGAGTGCTGTTGAATGGCTGGGCCATTTCTGTTCAGGAACAATAGATTATGAAATCCATCTCCTAACGAGATGTCATTGGACACTCAAACTCATTAGGGGGTTTGGACGACAGCTCCGCACGACAAGCCATGAAGGACTTTGTTGCCGTTGTGGTTTTGCTCAGAGAAAATGAATTAGATAAACAAACCAAATCACATTCATGTTTGACAGACGCTTGGTCTGTGGGTGTCAGATTCGTCCTTCGTTCCATCAGTCTGATTTGCATTTTAATATGTTCAATCTCTCTTTCCATCATCCTGCTTAGACATGGGTGAGAAGGTAAGAAAGAACAAGGTAACTTTAAAAGACAAACCAAAAGATAATTCTTACACCTGTGAGACGGAGTTCCATACGATTTCATCTGATTAGATATTTGGTTTGATTAAACACGGGACAGGAGCTCAGAGGGCAAGTTAGACTCTTTGCTGACGATGAACTGCTATTTTTTCATGCTAAAATGGCTCCGTAGAGATGGAAGTCATCTTGACGTAATACCCCTCATCACGTGACAATGACAACCTGATTCATTAAAATAAACTCAGACCGCCGCACATTATTAACAAGTGTTACGAAGACGGCAGTACATTCATTAGTTTGGAATCAAACTAATTAGACTCAGAGATCAGAGGAAGCTCCAAACAGCGCCAGCGTGTTGGGGAGTCCGCCTTTAGCCCGGATTGTACTAACACAACAGAATAATGACCTCCCGCTCCACTAGGACCGGGTCTTAAGTAGTGGACTACCATTATTAAACTATAAAACAAGCCTTTGGGGTCGTCCTATTGGTCCCCCTGGACCAATAGGACGCCTTGCTTGGATGTGAGAGACCAATTAAAAAAAAAAAAGCTGCAGAAAGCCGGTCTGAAAAAAACCCAGCTGGAGACCCCGAGAGGAAGGGCTTTACGACAAAGCAAACATCTTATGAATAGTTAACCAAGCGCGCCAACAGTTCCCGAGATTACAACCCAGAGTTTTAATTGAAATTTTTAAAGTTTAACAGCGCCTGGGCTGTACATAAAACTTGGATTATATCCGGAGATTTGAGCACGCTAGTATTCTGTATCTGATGGTGGAGAAAGGACGTAGAATAAGGGAGGATGGGATCCGATAAGATGAGAGAAGATGTTAAAATGAGATATGACTTTACATTGAAGAATATAATTATTGCAGAGTTTCTTCTCTGTGTATCACCTCCATCGTTCTGATCTGAATCTGTGACTTCACAGAGCAGCATCACCCATCTCCCAGAGGATTATGGGTAACCCAGAGGCGGCAGCTAGAGATGAGTGGCCAGCAACCATCTTGGCTGAAATCAGACAGCCGACATAATCGGCATCAAAGAGCTCCTGATGCTCTGAGTGGAACGAGGTCATGTCTGTGTGTAGTACCGTTAAGAGTACTTTATACTCCCATTCGACTAAAGTCACAAAGTTATGTACTATTTGAATCCAAGTCAAGTTAATTCAAGTACTCCACCACTTTTTTGTACTTCTTTGCTTTTGCTTTGTCTTGGTCGTATTCCTGAGAGTGCTGTCTATTAGAGGCTGTTCCCTACCAGCGATGCCTGAGGACAGATAATAGGAACATTTTTCACTTTATATGGCCGACAAAGAGGGTAAACCCTTCGGCCATACCTCTTGCATCGTCGACACTCCAAACCTCACCGTAAACTTTGTTTCAGGAATGAGTGTGTCCTCGCGGTCAACGGGTGCAGCATGCCGCAATGACTTGCATGTTTGACTTCCCAGTCGAAAGGTACTGGGTTCTAATCCCCCATGCGTGACTTACAATCAATTCGGACACATGTCGTTTTGGGGCAGGTCGGAGGTTAGGGGCCATCTTGCTCTTTGTGGACATTGGGCATCGAACGCTCAACCTTTGAGCCGGGAGTCACCACACTATCCTCCCTTCAGACTTAACATTTAATGGAAGACTTTTCTTTCCGGGGGTATTTCTACTTTGACAATAGTAAATTAGTAGTTTTTCAGCAGGCACTGCATGTGGATGCCCGCAGGGGCCTCGTGCGGGTCCTTAAGGAGGGATTATGGGTAAACAAGACATCTCAACGTCTCAGCGCAAACAAGCAGACGGAGCAGAAGCAGGATTATGTCAGGCCGTCCCCGGAGGGGGAGAGAGTACACTGAAACTTGCCTTGAGCTGCTGAAGCCAGTCAGCCTCTCGTGCCGCTGAACACCCCTGAACGTCGTATTAAAGGGGAGGGGGTTCGGTTCCTCTGCCGCGGCTGTTCTCGGTTAGCTCGATTAGCATTTACATTGAGTCGTTTAGGAGACAACGCGTTTATCCGCGGCGCCTCACGAGGCTGAGAACAATCAAAGCATATCTAAATTGGAGGAGCCACGGAAAAAAAAGTTTTAGTGCGGCACGAAAACGGATACAACCGCGGGAGAGTGCAGAGTTGCTCTTTCGCAAATACAAGGTTGTTTGTTCATGTACTCTTTTCTAACGAGTAATGCCACGGTGTAGCGTTTGTAAGATACTGTGGAGAACTTTTACTCTGTCGACTGGGAGGCTCCAACACTTTGAGTTACGCCATGCTTAAGCAACTAGCAGAGAACTAAACAACGGTAATTAAGTCATAACTGGTAGAGGAGCTAGCATTGTGCTAACAGTAATAACCGTTGGGCAGTTAGCGTTGTGCTAACATTTATAACCAATAGAGCAGCTAGCATTGTGCCAGTACTATTATACTAGAGCAGTTGACAGCATGATAGCACAGTGGGCTTATAGCGTCACGCGGCTCTAACATGGCCACAGGACTGGTAGACCCCGCTGTGACCCACTTCCTCTCTCTCTTTCATCTATCACTATGTCCCTCTCCCATCTCTCTTGCTTTCATCTATCACTGTGTCTCTTCCATCTCTCTTTCTCTTTCATCCATCACTGTCTCTCTTCCATCTCTCACTTTTTCATCCATCAAAATGTATCTGTTACATATCTGTCATCCATCTATCACTATGTCTATTTTTTATCTGTCTCTCTCCCTTTATCTCTATATTTGGTCCTTCGTTTACTCTGTAAAAAAAGAACGATTCTGGAACATTCACGGTCCTGCGATCCCGTTGGCTGAGGCACCATCTCGTTGGCAGTCGGCAGCTTAGAGGCCAGCCTCCTTGGTTGTCCCGGGTCTTGTGATTGGCAGGCAGTCGTGGGGTCGTGGATTGGCTAACGGGGATAAGCACAGATTTATCTGATGTCTTCAGTTCATCAGAAGTAACATCATACAAAACTGCCGTTATCCCTGCTGCTGAGAAGCTCAGGACCCACCCATCCTCTGCCTCCTCGTCTCCTCCTCCTCCTTCTGTCTCCTCTCCTTCCTCCTTCTCTTCCTCTTCCTTTCTGACTTAGTCTTTCTTGTCTCTCCTCTCTCTCTCTCTCTCTCTCTTTCTCTCTCTCTCCCCCTCCATCTCATGGTCTCTCTCGCGTCATTCCTCCTTCTCTCCTAGGCACCCTCTCTCTTTATATTATTCTTAACACTCTCTTCTTTCTCTGTCACTCTCTCAGTCCCTCTCCTATCCCTCTCTTCCAACAACCCCCCATCTTCTTATCCCCCTGCCCCCCATACTTCCCCCTCTCTCCCCCTCTCGCTCCGTCTCTCAGTGTGTTGTGTTTCAGTTGTGTCTCAGTTGTGTTTATGGGTCAACAGCTGAAGCCCTTCAATCAGCAAACAAACAAACATCAAATTAAACCAAACATGAAACCGTAAACTTACATGAATTATTACGCAGGCAAACAGCTACATCTGCAGTGACACAGCGCAAACATAGTTCTCATGTCAGTCGTGAATAAAACTCAAAAGGCTTGAGTCTTCATTATTTAATGAACATTAAGACAAAAGTTCAAAATGCTGTGTTTGTGTGCAGCCTGGCGGGGTGCTATGTATTATTTAGGAGCGCTTGTGGGAATGATTTGGTTTGTAGCTGATGAACCAGGCTGCTGGTGAGCAGGAGATATGCGTCTGTGGGAACCACGGAAAGTGCTAAATTAAAACTGATTAGGATTCATTTTGCTGTTCGAAGTCAGCGGATGGAAAACATTGACATTCACTGCTGTTCCCATTTCCTGAACTTTTCAATGTTCTGATTAATTTCAACTCCAATCATAAGCTTCCGTGAAATATGCAAAGTTTAGGAGGCTTCAAAAAACGCTTAGCTAGCTTCAAAACTGCGCATTGTGACGGTGGTTCTGTCGGGCTAATTGTTCCTCAGAACTCCTTCTGTACATTCTGCTATTGATTACATCATTGTGAGACGTGCCTCCTTGACGACAGCCTTTAAAAAAATAAAAAATAAAATTACCCATTAGTGACATTAGTGATTAGTGTGTCCACCCAAATCAGCCTACACCTGTGTGTGTTCATGTGTGTGTGTGTGTGTTTGTGTATGCTTACTTCTGTGCTTCTATCTGTTGTGCGTTTTTGTATTTCTGTGTGTGTGCGTGTGCGTGTGTGTGTGTGTGTGTGTGTGTGTGTGTGTGTGCGCGTGTGTGTGCGTGTGTTTGTCATTCTGTGTGTGCCCATCTGTGTATGTGTGAATATTTGTGTGTGCTGACGCGTCTGTGTGTTATGATAATGATGTATATTTACATATAAATACAAGAGATATTTCTCCAGAATGCTTGACTGGTCTGAGCAGGAGCTGCCTCTGCATCTGAACCCTCCATAAGATTATAGAACCAGAAGACACATAATATTACAATATCATGAGACCCATAATGTTACTATACCATAAGACCCATAATACACCATAAGACCAATAATTTTACAATACAATAAGACCCATAATATGAGGATTAGACCTGTGGTATGACAACATCATTAGACCCTTATTAATACTATATCAGAAGACCCATAATATCCCAGTATCATGAGACCCATAACATTAGGCTGTGGTATCACAATGCCAAGACCCACTCACACCGTCTAATGGAGAAACCTCCAACACACTGATGATGTTTACTGTGATAACGCTTCCAAAGCTGGAGTCACGGTGTAATAGCCGGTACAGTTTCCTCATCCCCAAAGGGGAAACCGGCTTGAAAGAAGATGATGAAGATGGCGGTGGTGGTGAGGACTCTAATGATGATGACGATGGTAGAACCGGAGCGCAGACGACGCAGCGTTCTAATGTAACGGCTGTGAGACCGTTCCCCGGCAGGATCCTCGTTAACGAGCCACTAGACGCGAAGTCGGAGTGGACTTCTGTCCCAGCATCGCCCACCGCTGCGCTCTGACGGATTAGCTATCAGGGTGATTGATCAGCTGCCCGAGTGTGCGCTATTGATCTCCTCTGTTAACCACCTTGAGGCTCGGGGCCTGCTGCCAAGCCCGCCCGAGCAGGGAAGTCATTACCGCTCGCTTCTCTGCTGGGCGGAGCTGAGGATGTGTTGCCGTGGCACCGCGGGTGGCGCCAGGAAACCGCTGAACAACGTGGCGAAAAGCACTCCTGCAGCCGCCCTGGAAGAGCTCAGAGAACTAAAATAGCACGGCGTGGCGCAGCTCTGGAAGGCAGCGCGCGGCGCCGACTGCCGGGTGAAACAACAAACAAAAGGCGAAGGTTCAACTCGGTTAAACCCTCGGAGCCAACGGCTGTGAGAAGCTCTGGCGCGCCAGGCAAAGCGTGACCAATCACGCTCTCCGAAAGTTGAGGAACAGCCAATCACGTGCTCTAACAGACAATGAAGAGTTTGACTGCTGAACGTTGAGGGCCAGAGTCATACTTGTTTACCGGTGGCCCACTTCCACTCCATCAAATGCCTCAATGATGATGATAATTGATTTTTTCTCTGAAGCTGAGTGAGTGGCAGATGTATTACCAAACCCCATGGTTTTTCTGGAGTAAAAGTACAACTAGGACAACACGTCAAGTGTGTGGGAAGACCCATGTGACGGGTTTAAAACAGGAGAACACCTCTCTAAAGACCTGAAGGTGTGGGAGTCCATCTCAGTGAAGACCTGGAGGTGTGGAAGACCACCTCACTGTAGACCTGGAGGTGTGGAAGACCACCTCACTGTAGACCTGGAGATGTGAGAGTGCATCTCACTGAAGACCTGGAGGTGTGGAAGACCACCTCACTGTAGACCTGGAGATGTGGGAGTCAACCTCACTGTAGACCTGGAGGTGTGGAAGACCACCTAACTGAAGACCTGGAGGTGTGGAAGACCACCTTACTGTAGACCGGAGGTGTTGGAGAAATATTGACAATAATATTTGGGGACATCGGCAATAAGAAAAACCTTGCGAAAGTCTTCATCATGACACAGGATAATATTTATGTTAATTTTTAATGAATGCATTAAAAGATCCTTTCAGTAAAATACCCATCTCGGTTTGCTTCCTTGAATAGTAATAAGTTGGCAGTCAAACACCTACACCTGAATGTGGACTGTAGTCCATCTGTCTTGATAAAATCCTTTTCTTTTCTTAAGTGATGAGTGGCTTGACCCACCACAGATACCACATGTTCATCTCTCGTCCCTTCAATCTATCGTCGGTCCAACGCCAGTCTGTTGCTGTTAAAACTGTTGAACTGACCAACAGGTGCTGGAATGTGAGCCCTCCAGCTGGTATTATGGGATTCAACGCTTTCAGTAAAGATCAGAAACGTATTGCAACAGGGACGGTTGCTAGGCACCCGAGGACATGACAAGCACAGCAACATGGAGGCGGTGAGAAGGTTCTGGGTGGGGGAGATTCTCAAGAGGCTTGTTTATGCTAAAATCCCTGGAAGGAGGATCCCTCTTCTGTGCACCTTGGTCAATGTTTTTGAGATTTTGGGGTGGGAGTTCCTCCTTGTCAATCGGACGGATTACGGGTCAGGGGGTTGGGTCGTATAATGAGGGCATGTGAAGCCCTTTGAGTCCGCAACCTGGATTAAGGGCTTTCCTTATAAAGGTGACTTGACTCCATGCACAGGTGCTGAAGGTTCGCATGAAAAGCAGGTTGCAGCTATGTGGCCTAGCGCAGAGCTGGATCAGATGTTAGAGGCATTTTACCCATAATGCACTTCTCTTCTTGTCCGCTCTTGGAAAAACAGCCAGCTACTCTATTTAAGTACAAACCAGAGGACTACTGAAAAACTACAGGTAATAAAGAAGCACTAGCTTACTGTAGATGTATTAAAGGGCTGTCAAGGTGACTAAGAACAACAATATAACACATATTAAAGAGGAACATCAAGGTAATAAGAACTACAACCTTACATGTATTAAAGATGCATAAAGCTAATACAAACTACAACGCTGACAGATATTGCAGGGCCTTGAAGACAATAAGAGCTCCAAACCAACTAGTATGAACGAGCGATCAAACTATTAAGAACTACAAATCCAACGCGTATTAAAGGGATGTCGCGTTAAGAAGAATCACAACACCCAACGTGTATTTAATACCAAGCTAACACGGACTACAACACCAACACCTACTAAAGACGCATTACAACTGCACAGCAGGTGTGTCAGTAAACATTTTAATTGACTTCATTTCCAGGGAGCTATGTGTGCACTCCATGGGTGTCCAAACTTCCCCCAACATACCCCCCACGGCTAGCCAGGTAGCAGTGACAGCTAATTAAACAGACGGCTAGCTAGCGCGGCGGCGTGCGTCTACTGGGACTTTCTAATTGGGATGTGTACACTGCGATGTCTGAGTGCTACAGCACTGTGTGAAATGGCAACACGTTGAAGCGACGCTGCAGAATTACTCTCAGAGTGCAAATGAGTGCAATTCTCCTGCGCAATTTTGGTCAGTATATTTTCTCATTTTCTGTAAAAGACCACAGCAGAGTGGGATTTTCAAATTTACATTTTCTAATAAAACTATTTGTAAAACTATTGCTCTTTCTTCACGTAGCTACCGTGTGTACAGTGATGTTGGGTTGATGAAGGTGCATAATTTACTGAACTGATTTTCCTGTATCTGCCGGTCTATTGCTATTTACCACTGAGTCAGTTACCACACCATCATCCAAGCAACTTGGAGGGAATTCCAATCATGTCATTAAGGAGCAGTTAGGGGTTAGACAGCAAATATAGAGACAGGTCTTTAAGGAGCAGGTGGGGGTTAGATAGTGACTACAGAGACAGGTCATTAAGGAGCAGCTAGGGGTTAGACAGTACATAGACAGGGCAGTAGGGGCAGGTAGGGGTTAGACAGTACAGAGACAGGTCACTAAGGAGTAGGTAGAGGTTACGGGTGGGGTATGGATGCCTACAGGTAGACATGGGGATTGAACCCAGTATCTGTGGTCTGGGGGTGGAACACCCTTACCTCCCACTAGACTATCGTGCCCTGGATGGAGCCCAGGAAAAGATAGAGGACACAAAGCAGTAGAGGGTCCTTCTGCAGGGAACACGGAATAATCCCTACTCTGCCTCCCCATGGAGGATCTGCTGCCGTCGGATTATCTTTCAACCAACTGTGTTTACCTCCCTGCTGCCACGGCAACAGTACACACTTGTTTATCAGGCGGAAAGATGAGATGAAAGGAGGAGAGGAGGAGAAGCCAGCTGCTCGGGAACCAGAGGAGAGGAACCTCATTTCAGAGCTCCACGGTGTGGGGACGCCAGAAGTTCTGAGATGGGAAGGAGTCAGGGCGGCCTGGGAGGAGGTGTTGGACAAGAAAGAGTCAGGGCGGACTGGGAGGAGGTGGGAGACAGGAAGGAGTCAGGGCAGACTGGGAGGAGGTGTTAGACAGGAAGGAGTCAGGGCGGACTTGGAGGAGGTGTTAGACAGGAAGGAGTCAGGACAGCCTGGCAGGAGGTGGGAGACATGACGAGAAGAGAGGAGGAGGAGAAAATGAGGTGGATGGGGACAAAAGAGAGGGGAAGAGGTGAGGAGAAGAGAGGGGAGGATACGAATCACAATGAGGAGGTGGAGAAGTTGGAGGAGGAGGTGGAAAAGGAGCTGATGATGAGGAAGTGAGGAGAAGGATACAGAGAGAGATGTTCAAGAGGAGGGTGAAGGGGAAAATGAGGAGAGGGGTCGAGAGATGAGGCGAAGAGAGAAGAAGGGAGGAAAGGGGGAGGAGATGGAGGAGAAGGGAGGGTAGGAAAGAGGAGTGAAGGGAGAGAGAAGAAGGAGGTGAGGGGAAGCGAGGGGGAGAGTGGAAGTGGAAGAGGGAAGGAAACCAATCAATTTGGAAGATGTTTTGTTTTGGTTTTGTTTACATCACAAAGGTTCTCAGATCCAGAGACGTTGGCAGATGGAGCATTTGATTGGACAACCAAGGAGGAGGAGAAGAGATGGAGGGGAGGGGGAGAGATGGGTGGAAAGGAGGAGGAGGGAACTGAAGCAGTAAACTCAGTAAAATCGGTTTAAGGTGTAGAACAACAGAAAGCAGAGATGTTATGGTGTGAAATGAATGTGAACGAAAAGAGAGAAACTTTGAAAACAGGTTTTATTGTGATGTCAAATAAGCTTTCCTTTGAACCAATTTAATTCTCATTCCTCGTCGCTCCAAGTCTTAAGAACAAAGATCAATAACCTCGCCAGACTACAAAGACTTTCCACTCCTGCTGTAGCACATTACGAATACTATGTTCTCCTCCTCCCTCCTGCTCCTCCTGAGCAGTAACTTAGACCATGTTCTCCTCCTTTGTCCTGCTCCTCCTTATCTGTAACTTAGACCATGTTCTCCTCCTTTGTCCTGCTCCTCCTTATCTGTAGCTTAGACCATGTTCTCCTCATCCCTCCTGCTCCTCCTGAGCAGTAACTTAGACCATGCTCTCCTCCTTTGTCCTGCTCCTCCTTATCTGTAACTTAGACCATGTTCTCCTCCTTCGTCCTGCTCCTCCTGAGCTGTAACTTAGACCACGTTCCCCTCCTCCATGCTGTCCCTTTTTTGCCTGTTCTCTTCCCTCTTGTTCTCCTCAGGAAGGCGGTCACTTAGGTGAAGGAGAAAGGAGGAGGCGGCGAGCAGAGTGAGGAGGGCCTTCCAGGCTGCTTCCATTCCGGGGGAAGCGTTGGGAAGGTTAAGGTTATTACACAAGTAAGGCTCATGTGTGAGGCTCTGTGTGGCTCAGGGTCAGGGGACGGGGAATTGGTGGGAAAGCAATGCATCATGGAAATAATGTGTTTATCTCTGAACAAAGCAACACACACACACACACACACACTAGAAACAGTCTATTCGCACCTTGGGTTTGGGTTTCTGTCTTTCTAGCGCAAAACAAACAAAAAGCTGTTAAATTGCACATGGAGAAAAGGCAGCTTCACCTCTTCCCCCTCTCTCTCTCCCTCTCTCTCTCTCTCTCTCTCTCTCTCTCTCTTTCTCTCTCGGCATTGGAACACATTTTGGATAAAGACATTCGTGGTGTTATGTTATGTTACGTTACGTTAAATGGCGTTGCATGGCATAACATTAAACAACGTTACCTCTCTCTCTCTCTCTCTCTCCCCCCCTTCAGGCAAAAACAACAGAGGAAAACTCTCTCGCTGTGTCTCTGACCCGTCCTCTGACCTCTAGCGTGGGACCAGTGAAGAACTCTGAAGACTGTAGGGATATTATGGGATGTATGGAGGGATAGATAGGAGTGGTTAGCATTAACAAAAACATCTCTCTCTCTCCAAATGGAGAGAAATTGCTTTGAAAGCATGTTACGTGTGTGTGTGTGTGTGTGTGTGTGTGAGAGAGTGTGAGAAAGAGTGTGTGAGTGCATGTACGTGTCAAAATGGAGGAAGAATGGCATTTGAGTGGTGTGTGTGTGTGTGTGTGCGCCCACACACTTTCAGAATCTATTATCCCTTTCTTCAAACTCCAGACCATCAGGAACAGATCATGACGTGAACGTTGGAATATTTAATGAAATGAAAGACAGCAGGTCACTACTGCAGAAACACACGCACGCACATGCAGACACGTGCGCACACACACACACACACACACACACACACACACACACACACACACACACAGATCAGCGGGGCACCCGATCAGAAATATAATACAACTAATTAACATCCTCCCATGCCAGGTTATTAAACAGCTTTAATGTTGCAGAGAGAGAGCAGCCATTAAAGAGAACTGCGTCAGGAGAGACGACAACGCGACAGCATCTGACGACAGAACACCCTCACTTTTATACCATTATGCCGTTATGTTATTATACTATTAAGCCAACTTATTGGTCTAGACAACAACAGAACAGAAGGGCTGCGCGAAATGCAGATTGTAGCTCAACACAAGTGTGAGTTGTACATTTATGTGGTGTGAAATCTTAGAGCAGGAGGTGGTATTTCTTTGTGTATTATTTAATTCAACAACTCATGAATACAAAACCAGGCTGGGCGAGGAAACGTGATCTCGTCAGCGATGCGGCGGGAGATTTTTAATAACATTACTAGCTACTCCGGGACGTTGGACAACGTCCGGTTTAATGATGGTAAACAGCGGCTTAAAGGTCCCAGTAATTACCTGGACGTTCAGGACAGACATGACGTAACGTAACATAAAATAAATTAAATAAATCATAAATTATAAATTAACCTAATTAAACAAACACAGCGTAACCCAAACTTACGCAACATAAAATGACGTAACACAATGTAACATAACATTGCGATGTAACGCGGCGTTGCAGGGTAACGTAATTTAATGTTACGCAATGCAACGCCATTTAACGTATCATAACATAACATAACATAACACGACACCACGAATGCCTTTATCCAAAACGCGTTCCAATGCCTCGAGGGAGAGAGAGAGAGAGAGAGAGAGAGAGAGAGAGAGAGATGCCGGCGGGAATGGAACCCCTAACCCAGCCATCGTCGTGGCTGCATAATCACATTAGATTAGAACTCCAGGTTATATTTGGCTCGATGCTCCTGATACCCGCACAGCGAGGACACAGAGAGATACTTAGAGAGTGTTGTGTATCAGCTGTGATTATCTTAACCCTGCATCTTAATGTAATCATAAGCCACAGAGTCCCTCTCACCGGGCGGTCCGCGCCGCCACGTGGAATCCATTATGGAACCACCGCCGCCTTTTCAGATCAACCAGAAACTAACCGCACGCGGAATTACCACCGAGCGGCTTCATCACTGCTGTCTCGGACCGCCGTTCCCCGCTCGCTTTAACCGGCGCTGGATGGATGGATGTCTTAACGAAGAAGCTAATGAGATGATTTAGGACAAACAACGTTAGGGGCAGTTGTTTGTTCAGGTGGCTTCGGAGAGAGAGCGCCAACATGAGGGCCCCCGCATTATTATTATTATTATTATCATTATCAAAAGGAGAGGATCAACAACTGAGCATATTTAGCATATTAATAAGACGCAACACATATAATTACTTTGAGAACGACTGCTCGGGACCGGAGGTCTGCGTGCTGCGAACAGAAGTGAGATCGGGTCGTAAACCCCCCCGCTCGGCGCCGCCGCCGCCGCCGCGAAGCGTTAAACACACGTTATTGCATACATCCATTTTGTTTTGAGCACGCGTTAAACATAAAACGAGTGTTTGGAGTGTTTACTCACGCCGCCCACATATTGAACAGCTCCAGCGACGAGACTGGAATGGCCTGGCGTCTCGGGCGCCTCCACCTCCCTCTCACGTACCAAACCTCCTCCTAATTAACCCCCCCGAATTCACAGTCTAATCAATGACCCAAATAATAATCCAATCAACTCCTCAGTGCAGTCCTTGGCTCCTCTGAACACCTCCTGAGCACCTCCTCCAGTCTCCCGGTGTTCCCTCCCTCCTCAGCTCTCCTCTCCACTAAATCACAAGGCCTAATAACCCCCCCCCCCTCCCAAACCACGACTGACTCCCTAACTAATCCCCACTCCGTAACTAAACTTGACTTTCAAACTAATCAGCTCGTAGGTCCATTAGCTAGGCATACATATTGATCCAGCGGTAGTGGATTGCCTGCGGTTAAGAACGCTTTCAGGAACGGAGAACAGACTCTGTGATTATTGAAGAGAATGTTTTAAATAAATAAATATAACATTATGCTAATATTAATAACAATAATACATGTTGCACGTTGATGCACAGCTGCTGGGATGGGGGCTTCATGCAAACACACACACAGAGCAGGGTTTTAATAAACTGTGTGTGTGTGTGTGTGGCGAGGGCAGGGGGAGAGTTGGTGTATTAATGTTAAAGATCACATGGTGAGAGAGCATCAGAAGACGGGCCTCTGTCCCTGTCCTCTGTAGAGGGGTCAAGGGTCAAACCTGTAGCCTTTCCTCTACTTGTGATGTCACAGCTCCGCCCTGCTGACATTTTACCTGCCTCAGCGCAGAGCGCAAACCGCTGTCGGTTACACCTTCATCCCCATCATTGTCCTCATCGTCCTCATCTTCATCATCATCATCATCATCATCATCATCGTCAGCAGCAGCAGCTCTCTGCAGGACCGTTTACCCGCCCCGCGTCATCACAACACCGGCTCGTCCTCTCCGTCGTTGTCATGACGATGCCCAGCCGGGGGCAATAAAAAGGTTTTTTTGTTTTGGTGAAAGTGCGTTCACGAGATGAAAGCGGGGCTGGCACGGCGGCGGTCTCACAGGGGGGGGGGGGGGGGGGAGAACAGGTAACATGATGCAACGCATCGCAAAACATAACACAATTACGCCGAAACGTCCTCTCAGCAAAACCCTTAAAAGGGCCGATTTGTAATCACGCGGTTACATTGTCTGAAACCACGGCACAAGCCCCGCCTCTTCACGGACACAGCCGTCCAGCAGGCGCCGCGGCTGGGGAAGCCGGGGGCTAACCCGGGGCGACGCGGCGCCAGGCGGTGTGTCACGTGATCCGGGGTGTCATTCCGGTGTCATTGTTAGCCACTAGCACGCCACAGCTACCCGCCGCCTCGGGCTAAGGGAGCCAGCCGTGTTGTGACAGCCCCAAACGTGCGGCGGTTCCTCTCCGAGCACCAGCCTCATCCAGAGAACCGGCTGGGCGGTTTTCATCTGCATCACAACAGGCACTCATTAATCCAGCGCTTCATCACAAACACGCCGCGTAATGACAAAGTCAACTTTTAACAACAATGCGCCTTCCCCCTCCATCCTCCCCCCCCCCCCCCCCCCCCCCGCCCCGTCATTCTGTCTCTTCTCTCACCACGGCACGCAGCGTGATGTCGTGCGCGTGATGTCATCGCTGTGTCAGCGTTCTGATTGGCTGGGCAGCATATGGCTACCGCCACTTGGTTGGTGAGGCGTGTCCATCAGCCCGCCCTCCTCGCCGCTCTGCTGTCTAACCACGCGGAGACGCGCAGATGTTTCCATACCGGCGCGTGTGCACGCACACACACACACACACCAAAACCCACAGCACACAGAAAACTACCACTCTAGAAAAGTCTTTTCAGGCGGAAGTCGCTGACTTTAACAGTGAATTTCCCCGGCGTTTAACAACGTTACACATTTTTTGTCCAAACGACACGCACTTCTTCTCCCAACCAATCAGGGGCTGTCACGGCGTCGACGGCGGAGTCTTCACCGGGAGGAAGTCTCCACGGGTTAAAGAACCTGCCTTCCTCTCTCGCTCGTCTCCATAGAAACATACGGGGACGGTACATTTCCGTGAAGCCAAACAAGCGAAACCGGCCCAGCAAACAGTCTGACGCTGGCGTTCGGCTGAGCACACATCCCCCAGCTGTCTCCCCCCCCTGGGGGAGGGGGGGGAGCGCAAAACATCTTGATGAATGTTTATGACAAGCGTAAATCTTTACTTACCCTTCTTATTTATTTCCTGCCCGGGCTGGGAAGCAGCGTTTACAGGCTGGTTCACACCGAGCAGCGGCAGAGGTCAGATTCGGCCGATAAAAACGCAAACAAATGACGGCGCCGCTAAAGCTGCGAGGGAACGCGGGCCGGCCAGCGGAACATCGAGGAACAGAGAGAGGGGGCGAGAACGCTGTCGCTAGGCAGACTCCGCCGCTGCTGTTCATGCATTAAATTAGCAAAAACACGGTTAGGTTAAGTGTCGTTCGTCTGTCTGCGGTGATCAGTAAAACTGAACTACTTCATGATTGGTGGAGTGTTTGGGGCGTCCATAATGGTACAGAAACTAAAATAGCAGACACATAAATAAAATATCAGGCCACCCCCTCTGTCAATTCTCGTGACTTTGTTCCAAGGGCAGACATTTTTAATCATTTCCCTCCCCTGGTTTATGTGTAAAAGCACAACTTAAGAGCGCGCCGTCATCCCTGACCAGACGCCAAGACATTCAAACTGAACTCAATAAAGACGAGTTGGTCTGCTGGACCCTGGAGGTCCCCAGATGAAACGCGCAAATTAAACTCGACTCGGAAAACTCGGAGCGGCGAACCCGAGGAAGAGGGGGGGAGAGGGAGGAGGGGGAGGGGAAGGAGGAGATGAAGGAGAAGGCCAACGTCGAAGTATAAGCGAGATTAGCCACAGTTTGGTCATCTAAAACAGTTACTGCAGAAACTACTGTTGAAGGATCTCATTATCCAAGAGCACCTAGAGAACACCAAC
>JAXIVH010000021.1:5702816-5732735 GCA_036785325.1 Urophycis tenuis | reverse complement strand
TCATTGGTTCAGCTGCGGCGGGTCGGTTGCCATGGTGCGTTTAGAACTCTGGAGGCTGCGCCGCGGTCACATGACACCGGCTATCCTTTTCCACATGTCTTCGCTAAACTCATGCTATGTTAATTACCCCTCATCGATCAGAGCGATAGTTCATTACCTGCACTACAGCAACACAGCCTTTTTAATAACTGCTTCATTCAAAGTGCGGAGAAAAAAATAATTATAACAATGATTTGATTCACGATGTGACACGAAATCCCTGGTTGGTGAACTGGACCGGTCTTGGTCAGCGTGGAGTCTGTAGCACGCTGGGTGGGTTAGAGGGAAACACACACTCCAGAGGTGCTGAGCCTTAATGAGAAACATGTATGAATAAAGGTCAAATAATAAAATAAAACAAAAGTTAAATCCATAAAAAAAAATCCATTGCGTGTGTAGTTGTGAGTGTGTCTTTTGCTTTTGTGTTGACTTGTGCATGTGTAAGGCATTTCGGTGTGTGTGCGTGCATACATATATGTGTGTTTGTGTGTGTGTGTGTGCGTGTGTGCGTGTGTGCGTGTGTGCGTGTGTGTGAGTGTGCGTGTGTGCGTGTGTGTGAGTGTGTGTGTGTGAGAGTGTGTGTGTGTGTGTGTGTGTGTGTGTGTGTGTGTGTGTGGTCATGCGTGCTTATGTTAGTTTTGTCTCTTGTTTGACTTCCTGCTGAATCTCTACGTTATTGGTTAGTGTTAAGGTTCCATTGAGTACATTTCAAACCCACCCGCCGACCCAGTGGGCCGTACCAACTGGTAGGCCAATCTACCTATCGCACATCTGAGTGGACTCTCCCCCTTGTATGTCAGTCATGGGTCATTTGAAATGGCCCGTCGTTGCTCACCAACGGGAGACGCTGGTGAACCGGAGGTCCTTTAACGACATCGTTGGGTCGACGCTCGGCTCACCTGCGTCTTCTGCGTGAAAACCCTGCTTCCTGTTTCCACCGCTGGGCAGAAAGCAGCTCGGCTGAACCATTTGATCTATAAACGATCAGTCTGGAAGTCTCTACGCCGCTACACGGGCAGCCTCAAGTTCATTAGTTTTATTTCATTTTTTTTGGTCGTTTGGAAAGCACTGGAGTTTTTCTTTTTGTTTGTGTTTCATTGCTTCTTGGTTGCGTATTGATCGCGTGCTTTGTGGGGCCCTGTATCTTGTGAAACAGCAATTCACTTTCCCCTCGCAAAGCAATCCACTTTAAGTAATTAAAAACTTTTAGTATGCGTCTAAACATCCTCTTAATGGCGGAGGGGTCCTAAACGCTGCTAACACAACATCAGTTCTCCTGTGAGTCCAGGTAATCGGAAATATTCTGTAGTTTAGTTTGTCCTTCTGTTTGCGCCGCATCGATCGCGTCCCCCCAGATGAATGTCTTCATCGCTAAACCGCGCCGGCGTCGGGTTTCACAGTGAAGTGAGCTTCATCACCGTTTTCCCCCCCCCCTTCACACTCCTCGCACGCCGCGCGGCTACTTAACGGCAGATTTATGCGTCTGGGTGGAACGCCGACCGTAGCGTCCAGCTACGTCACCGCCAGAGCCCGCGGAGGCCGGCGCCCGAAGGTCATGTGATCTTCTCGAGACGTGTCGGACTCAAACGTCAGGGGCGACCGCCCATAATCGTCTGAAGAGCCGTTATCAACGGTATCACAAATATCACCGGTACTGCCAGTAACACCAGTGTCACCACTGTCTCCAATTATCACTCGTATCACCACGATCTCCACCATCGCCAGCATCTCCACTCTCCCCAGTATCTCCAGTGACACTCGGTATGACAGATCTCACGGAGCTTCGTTATCCGCGAGCCTGCCGGCTGAAACACAGACGGGGGAAGGTACCTGATTGATAACCACAGAGGGTATCTGCTTCTCTGGTGTCTATATGCGTTATGAGGTCTGCAACACAGGCCACGTCCAACAGCTTGGCTGTCATCAGAGATGCAGGTGCGGTCACGGCGGCCGCCGTGTTTCCATTAAGCTTCATTATGCTCACACGCCGTGACGATGAAGGACATTTCATTAGCTAGCGCGCCGCCGGGGCCCCGCTGCTAGCTCCCGGGCCGGCCGCCACACTCCGGGGGCTTGTGTCCGGACCGCTGGCCGTGAGACGGCCGGGGGGGGGGGGGGGAGGGGGGGGGGGGGGGGGGAAAGGTCACCATATTGTTGGAGGTTCCCCGGGCGAGAAACCAGACCAAACTGGGGTGTCACACGCCGGCAGTGACCGGACCAGACCGCACCGCGCCGAACAGAACAGAACCGACTGGACTGTTCGTTATCCTTATTTGTCTGTACAGGCAGGTTCGTTGAGGTTAAGCGACTCTTTTGCAGGAGAGACCCTGAGAGCAGCACACTTAAGTGATGGAGATGTTTTTTTTTTTTTTTCGGGCATACCCTGCTGAATAACACCCTCCGTCTGTTACACAGGGGCTACTCCAACTCTACACTCAATAACTCAATCTGAGCGTTTTAGTCAGATGCACCGCGGCCCACTTGCTCTCCACCCAGTGGTTGGTGGTGTGTAAATCAGCAGCATTCAGAGAAAGGCTGTCACAGGGGCACCCGAGCAAGTGCCACTCTCTTGTATTGAAGAGGAGTGAAGTGCGCATGCACGACGTAACGAGAGTTAATGGGAGAAGATTCTTCTGGTTTTAATCTACATTTCATTGCAGATTACATATGGTACTATTTAACAAAAAAAAAACCTTTCTCATGCTCATTTAGAAATCAATATACATTTTTGTAATTATGTTTTTTAAGTCTCAGGGGGGACAGATAAACGAAGGTCTTCCTGTTATTCTTATTGTTCTCCTTCTTCTTCTTGGATGTGGTGAGCGGTGGGGAAGCTCCCTAGCGCCCTCTAAAGGCTGGCCGCTGCTGCAAACAGCACATGATACACAGACCATGACATGAACATGTACAATTACATGAAACATACATAAGGAGGGTGGACACACCCACTTATGATGCCACATGTGGGTTGACTGAAGTTCATCACATCACTCCAACGCTTCTGAAGGAACGTTCTGAATTGACGTGGAGGCAGTGCTCCTCGTTCTCCAGCTTGTGGCTGATTGGCTGGAGGAGTGGGTGCATTCACCCCTTAAGAAAGACAGGAAGTCATCACAACACACCTGTGCAATTAAATCCACCTGGGAAAATGGCTACAACTGTTTCATTGTATTTTTGACCCTGTTGGAACTGCACAGCTGGTTGGTTCTGACTTCTTTATTCTTTATTACATTGCCTTTGTATTTGGTGTGGTCCACACTCACTGTACAAATATGGAGATAAACAATGATACCATGTTTTATATTAAAAAAGAGCAAGAGGATCCTAGACCCGAAACTGAAGACACCAGCGAAGGAGTTTAGGATGAAAACCAGAACATCATCTTCCTCCAAAGGTATGTAATCTGACGTTCCAACCAGCAGTGTCCTCTCTGTCTTACTTATCTTCTGATCACGTGGTCTTCAAGGACCCCTGTGAAACACTTGTAGCCTTGGAGAGGCTAGGAAGAGTCTGATCTCTCCCAGCGCTCTGTGGTGTGTACTGTTTCCACTATCACTGCCATTGAAAACAATTGAGTTGGTATGTAAATGGGATGTTTTTCCTACTACCGAGGTCACAGCTGAATCTTGAAGATACTATCTGTGCATATATGTCTTCATGGCAGCTGATGGTTCATGAAGACACCATCTGTTCATGTATGTCCTCATGTCAGCTGGTAATTTGGTTAATTCGAGGTGAAACATCAACGTTTGAATCCCCCTCAAAAAACGTAATGAAACATTGTAAATTCTGTAAATGTTTTTGTATTTCCACACACAGTCAGGTCTCGAGCTGGAAGAACTGCTTCACGATCACCGAACAAAATTTAAGTATTTATTCTGTGATGTTCAATTTCTATATTATTATATTCTTTGATTACATAAAGCCTGATATTGGTGTGTGTGTGTGTGTGTGTGTGTGTTGGTTCTTTTTGGTTTGACGTGTCATAGTGTGAGAATCTTACAATACAGTGAACACACACGTGCACAGACAATTTGTCCCAATCACAAACACTTTAGCTTCAGGGGACTCCTGTTCAGCTTGTGGATGTCACTGTGTGGCACCTGATCCGAGCTAACCGCAGACTTCACCTGTTTGGTGAGACCGAAGACCATTGTCTCGTTTTGTAGCTTCGGCGCCAAACTCAACACTTGCCGTCGGCCCACGGTGGACAGATTTCACCGTTCGGCGGCGCTGCCTGTCGAAGGGATTGCGCGGCCGGTCGGCGCTCCGGTAAAAAGACAAGTGACGCGGGGCTGTGGCTAGACGATAAGCCGGCGGTGGAGAGGAACGAGTCGAACGCGCTCAGTGTTCACCGGCGGCTTTGTCACGCTTGGCGTCGGCGCGGCCCCAACGTGGCGACCTGTCCACTCCATTATGCAGAGCTGAGGACTCCCCTGCAGGGAGCCCTGACAGATGCAGCGCTGGGGGGGGGGGGGGGGGGACACAGAGGGGCCCGGGGTCTTTCTCTGGGAGAAGAGACCGTCTCTCGCCGTCAGATCGAATCCAGAGCCTGGAAGAGTGGCGACGTCGCTGTTTCCGGTGAGTCGGTGATGTGATGACGTTGCCCTGGTGATTAATCACGGCCGTGTGATGTAAGCGTGGAGGAGGACCCCTGATGAGCAGTGGTTTGGTGATGGTGGCGAGGTAGGAGCAGGTGATACCGGACACCGGGAGGTCCGTCGCGGTTTCTCATTGGCCGACAATGAAGCATGCGATGGCAACGTGTTGCAGATGACCTCATTGATTAACCTCCATCGATCCAATCACGGCTGCTGCCTACCATTACCTCCCTCTGCCTCTCCCTGAACAACAACAACAGCAAAAATGGCACTGCAGACGATATTGATTTAAAATTAATTTAAGATTAATTGACTGTTTCTGTTTTTAAGGATTTGCCAGGAATCAGGTTTAGCCCGAGACTAATGCTACTATTATATGATATTCATATATTGTCTTTATAAATGAACAAATCGTTTGGCTTTGGGTTTGAGGACCGGCGAGGGTGCGGTGTGGCTCTGGGTTCTGGCCATCAGGCGGTCCAGGACGCCCTCCACAGGGAGGGGGTTTCAGTCCCGGGTCCCTGATCTTGGGGATGGGCCTGTAGGGGATGAGGGTATTGAACGCCCGGCTGTACTCTGTGAAGAGTGTTCTCACATAATTCCCATAATTATAATGATTTTAAACAGTTCAACCATGAATATCGCATGAACAATTCCGCTGAATGTACCACTCCCTGACGACTGGGTGGTTAAATTTCACAGTGGATCTTCTCGAGTTGGCCCGATAATCATCCTGAAGTTCTACTTTGTTTCACTTCATAATTCAGACCGGAGTTTGTGACTTCACAGTAATCTCTGATGTTGTGTTTTATTTTTGATTGACGTTCAAAAGCAGAATTGATCCTTTCTCACAAGGATTCCTTCATCCTATTTTGTCTCTACAAGACACTTCACAGGAGACGCATCAGCGGGAGAGAGGGAGAGAGGGTGCGAGAGAAGTGGAGAGAGAGAGAGAGAGGGAGAGAAAATTTTGGTGGCTTGCGGTGCTGTTTACTGTGGGTCTGTGATGGCAAAGTGGCTGGCTTTCAGATAAGCACACGTGCTGTTATAATGATAATTACATCACATTATATTACATTCAAACACAAACACACCAGGGCTAAGGGTCCTCTTATCACGAGGACGTCGGGCGTTGGAACCTGGGATTTTCGCAGGATTTCTCTGCTTCCAATTTTTAAGATTATTCCTCTGCCACAAAATTGTAAAACGCAAACTCTGATCCTCAGAATCTGATAGACTCTTATATTAATGGCACACAAGCTTAGCCCCCAACCAGCGCTGAGAGCAGTCTGGTGGAGGCCCAGCGCCATTTGACTGTCCACAACAAAAGGAACAAAAGATGCCAGTGGATGCGTTTGGTTATAAATCTGTTGCATTAAATATGGATCACATGGTATCGATCGGTAATTCACGTTGGACTGTGGGCCGAGCCCGCCCTCGTTTCAGCCCGCAGTTGGAAACCTCGCAGTCGTTCTGTACCCTCATTTAAGTTTCTGCACTCCTATTACCGTGGTTACCGAGGCGACCGGGCCCTACTGGGCTTTCTGGACGCAACGCGACACAGGGGGAAAAAAAAAAAACGTAAAAAACAAATCGTTGCGTCTCGCTCTCGTAGACGGCGAGGCGAGCTGCCACTTGTTCAGGAGTCTGATGCTGGACTCCTGATTTAATATCAACAAGAGGGAGGAAATCACTTTCTGTACTTCTTACTGGTGTCCCTGTTGCCCCCATGGTGATCGTACGGCCTTGGTCGCGATGAGATATAAGGGTTGAATTACTCCGTGAGTCGAATGAAATTATATACGTTTTGGTTCGAGATCCAACTCGGTCAACTAACATTGTTGAATTGTCCTTATTGTGAGAGGAAGTTGAGGAAGCGTTTACGTTTTATTAACAAAGTTCTCCGTGTTCCCTTGTGCTTAACGACCGAGGTGCCGGGACCCTTGTTTGGGCGCCCCGGGTCTTAAGGGAGTCCTGACCTCTGACCTCATGAGCTACGGCTCTGGCAGTCGTGGTGTCGTTCTTTATTTATTTTATTATTTTTTTTTAAGAGATGCTGTTGACGAGAGGCGACCCAAACCCGTCGACGTGACGCGTTTCACGGGTCCGGAACGTAAGCGCGTTGTGAGTCGCAATGCGTCACGCACCTCTTCCCGCCCGGTTGATAACGAGCATTCTGGGTCCGCGGCTCAGATCTCTCCGAGCACAGCCAATCGGATCACGCCGAACTGTGGACAGCCAATCGGTGCGTGCTGAACGACGGGGGCGGCCAATCAACACTCCCGTCCCCCGGCTGACAGGGAAACGGGGTTTACCGTGGGAGTGGTGTAGTTCATATTTTGGTGTGTTTAATATGTGGAGTATTTTGTATATTTGTAGCTTAGCCTCGCAATTCAAAGTGGGGTGTTTGATGTTTGGTGTATTTTATATATTTAGAGTTTAGCGTCCCAATCCAGAGTGGTGTATTTGATGTATGTAATGTGTTTGATGGATTTGGTTAGTCATGCTGGGGGAACTATTGTGTTATTTTGGATGTTGCAGTTGTTGTTCTGCTCTACTTCTAACGTGACACAGAACCAGTTTTCGTTCGGCGCGAGTAAAAATGTCACTCCTCCGTGAGAGAACAGAGTGAGTCTGAAAATCATTCTTCCTGTTTTATGTGTTGTGTCCAAGATAAGACGGCAGAACCACCGGACTGCTGGGCCACGGTCTGCTTCCTACAGACCCCCTCTTCATCATCGTCCTCCTCTGCCTCCTCCCACCTCCATCCTCTTCCTCTCCCCCCCACTCCTCTTCTTGCTCTCTCCTCTTCCTAACAACCTCCTCTTCGTCATCTTCCTCCTTCCTCCTCTCTCCTCTCCCTCCCTCCCTCCCTCCCTCCCTCCCTCCCTCCCTCCTCTCCCTCCCTCCCTCCACCGCTGGTAAACCCCTTATCACCCCCCCACCCGAGACCATCTGGCAAACAGGATTTAATGGAATGAAGCTGAGTGGCCAATAGGAACGGACCTGGGGGTGAGGAGGGGTGAGGAGGGGTGAGGAGGGGGTGGGAGCTGAGGAGAACTTCAGGAGAGGAGGAGAACTGCTGTTTATTCTTAAGTTGAGGGGAGTATGAGAGGAGTTAGGGAGAAAGAGGAGGAGGGGAGGAGGGGGGAGACAAGATGGACACTGGGGAGGGAGCGAAGAAGTAATGATTTAATTATTCTACTCAATGAGCAGAATGAAAATATATTCATTTTTATTCAATTCAAATATATTTCAGGAAGTTTGTATTCATTAACATGCATCGTTTAATCGACCCTATTGTTGGAGACACTGCTGGAGGAAGTTGAGGAAACGTCACTTTTGTTTAAAACACTTTCTCCATGCACTCTGTCCGGCTCGGACAGCCGAGACGCAGAACGTCCAGAACGTTCCGTGCTCCGCCGGCCGGGGGCTTTGGGTTCCGTCCCGCCCTAAGCTCCGACCTTTTGAAGTTTTGAAAGTTCTCCTCTGTTGGAGACACGGACCTCCCCGGTGTCCCAGCGACGGGGCTCTGTTCTGACGTTCTGTAACCGGGTCGCCGCCGCCGCTGTAGTTTTGGGGAGGTATTGGTTCTGTTTCCAATGTCTCCGCCGCCATCGTCCTGTAACACCCCGAGTAAGTCGTCCCGGCCCGCCTGCTCGTCAAACTAAACAGAACCGGCCGGGTTCCCGGAAAAGAAGCTTTGTGTCTCCCTCATTCCCGACGGGGACGAGCAGTACCGCAGTATGTGTGCTGCGTGAAGCGGAGTCCATATTAAAAGTTCTGCGCTCAGGACCGTCTGGAGAGTGGCGCCCGGGCGACTCTTAAAGTTTGTAATGAAAGGCTCTCCAGGTGGAGGGGTAATATTAATGTCATGTAGTAGAACACCGCCAAGGCACACAGCACAGCGGGACGTATGCTCAGGACCATGCGGCCGACGTCGTCGTCAGGGCAATTAAAGGTGCACTAGGGGAGATTTAAGGGCCGTTATCGTGAGACACGCGGTCTGGCCCGCGCGTCAGCTGTTGAGTGAGTGAGGTGTGCACTGTGAGCGCTTCTGTTTTGAGGTGACTGCTCGGGCCCGCTGCTGCACGAGACCTCCCAGATGAGGGACCGCTGCGCGGCTCGGTTCGGGGGAATCCGTCTTGCCTGTCAAGTGCCGATGCGTGACCCTTCTCGATGGTGTTGCTTAGTTTCAGAATGTTGCTCTCCTGAACTGGAATCTGACCTACTGCAGCTTTAACTGTTTGTCTCCAGGCTGTCAGGCGACTGCAGGGGCGACGGAAGATCAGGCGGTAGAGCGGGTTGCCCGGGAGGTTGCTGGTTTGATGCCCACCTCCTCCTAGTGTGGAGGTGTCCATGAGCAAGGCACCAAACCTCGGACTGCTCCCGGCCAGCTGGCTGTTACCTGGCAGAGTTGACACCGCCGTTGGTGTATGAATGAATGAATGAATGTGTGTAGATGTGAGCATTATTGGGTGAATGGGTGTATGTGTATGCATGTGTAAATGAGTGTGTGTTTGGATGTACTGTATGTATGAATGTGTGTCTGGTTGGGTGAATTAACGTGTGTGTGTGTGTTCAAGTCTTTTATCATCAAGCAGCACTTAGTCATACTGTACAATGAACTGTTTTGGTTGAGGCACGTTCCAACATGGACGGAAGAGAGAATCAAAGAGATGAAATAAAATGGAATAAGATAAATGTGTGGTGTTTGGATGTGTGTGTATGTGGCACATTGTAAAGAGATTTAATAAATGCAGTCGTGTGTGTGTGTGTGTGTGTGTGTGTGTGTGTGTGTGTGTGTGTGTGTGTGTGTGTGTGTGTGTGTGTGTGTGTGTGTGTGTGTGTGTGTGTGTGTGTGTGTGTGTGTGTGTGTGTGTGTGTGTGTGTGTGCGTGCGTGCGTGCGTGCGTGCGTGCGTGCGTGCGTGCGTGCGCGCGCGCGCGCTTCCATTTTAGAGACTCTAGATGTTCCATAGAGCATTTTAGAAAGTCATTTGTGCCTTCTGCTGTTAAGATAGCTATTATGTGAAATAGTTTTCTTTTGGCTCTGGTAGCAATGTTGTTTGTTATGCCTTTGTACTGTTTTAACACCGACATCAAATGTGTTATTGCAGTGCTGTCTATGCTGTATAGCGAGTATTGATATGGCCTCTGGGAATGTAAAGTCATGTCTCTGTGATGGGGTGACCGACCGAGTGTATTGTACCATACCCGGACCAGAGTGGACCAGGACAGTCAAGGGAGACACGGCTTGAACAGCTGGAAGATGAAGGGGTGTTTATTCAACAGGCGAAAGCTGATTGGTAAATGGGGGGGTGTGGGGTTGTAACCACGTTGGACCAAAACGTCTAGATAGTAGGGCTCAAACGATCACCGACACGGTCAAACGATCACAGACAAAGTCAAACACTCCCACACACACACACACACACACAATCAAACGATGGCAGACTTAATCAAGCCATCACCAACGGGATCAAACGAACTCAGACACAACCAAACGATCACAGACACGACCAAACGATCACAGACATGATCAAACAGTCACCCTACAGGTGTCTCGCGACTCCCGAATAAAATTATTCGGTTCCCCCCATGAATAATTCATAGGGGAACCGCTTTTCCTATCCCGCTTCCCAAGCCCATTAATGAGACAACAGACATTGTTTTCTCCTGTTTATCGCACACTTCCACGGCACCACCCCGAATCAAACTGAAGAGAAGTTGGGGTCTCTCTCTAAGCCTCTCTCCCCCCCCCCCCATCTCCCCCACCCCCACGGTCGGGTGATCCATCAGCTTTATGAACCCCCGAGTGATGGCGGCGTGTCGCTGAGGGATAACGCCACGCCATTACTCTCGGATGGAAGGGGAGACGGCTTGAGAAGGTTGTTACCCAGCCTGAGAACCCCTGGCTCCCGGGGGCCGGCACACTGACGTCTGCCGCGGTGGGCCTTGACTTGATAAACATACCATATATACAGTATGTAATGTATAGTAATGGAACCAGCAGCATGCAGGACCACTGGTCTGTCCTTGTGTGTAAGCCAGTAGAACCGCTGGTCTGTCATCATGTATAAACAAGTAGAACCTATGGTCTGTCCTCATGTATATGTTTATATATACGTATTTGTAAACTGTTCTATCAATGGATAACCTAGCAATTGAAACACTTGAAACTTGTTCTGGCGACCTACTGTATTTAAATGTACTGAAATTAAATGTTTCACCGTCTTCTGACAAATGTGCTTATTGTAAGTCGCTTTGGATAAAAGCGTCTGCTAAATGCCCTAAATGTAATTGTAAGTATGAACCAGCAGAACCACTGGTCCTCATGTGTGTGTGTGGGTCTGTGTTGTTGTGCGTGGTTGTGTGTCTTGGCGTGTGTGTGCGTGTGATTGCGTATGTGTTTGCGTGTGCTGCTGTGTGATGTTGGTGTGTTTGTGTTGGTGTGTGTGTGTGTGCGTGTGTGTGTGTGTGTGTGTGCGTGTGCGTGTGTGTTTGTGTTGGTGTGTGTGTGTGCGTATGTGTGTTGGCGTGCTGGCATCAGTATCTTCCCAGATATGATGGGAAAATAGACAAGTGAAAACACTCATTTATTTATGAAATATGACATGTATAATGTATTGTATAATAGAACGACTTGATGTCCCACTGATGAGTGTACTGATTAGCTGTAGATTTGAGTGTTCACGTCCCATGATGCATCAGATTGGTGACGAACGAGATCCCTATGTTCACATCGGCCTGGCCTCAATCCTGCTGAAGTTCCTTCCCAAAAATTAAAAAATCATAGGACCAATCAGTGCTCGGGGGTGGTATAATTGGACCAATCAGCATTTGGGGGAGAGGTAGGACAGGACCAATCAGCACTCAGGGGAGTGCAGTTTCAGTTCATGATCAAGGAGCAAAAAAAAAAAAAAGAGGGTGGAACCCGAGGAAAGTGTAGCACTCTACAGAGCAATCATCCTGAATAGCCGTGTTAATAGATTTACAGAAATCCAGGAGAGCAAGGAGCTCCACCCCGCACAGCTGAGGCCACCACCACAGGGGGAACGGACGTAGCATCGCCTGTGTGTCGGTTTCCCTTCCTCATCCTCTGGCGCCTTACCCGGTACGAGGACGAGCGCGGCACTCCGCACGCCGCCGCCGCCGCTGCCGCCGCGTCCTCTCAGCGGCTCTGTGCTCGACCTTCTGGTTGTCCTCAGGTGGGAGGTCCCCCGCCGCCCCGCCAGCCTGTGTCTGTGTCGGGTTTTTCAGGTTCACGCCGCAGGCCTCAGCCGGCGCGTTCCTCGGGGGCCCGGCTGCACTTGGTGACGTCTCCGCGGCGGCAGCCCGGGCGCCGGGGCAGCAGGAAGAGTCTTGGGGAGGTCGTAGGTCGCGGTCGGGACACTCGGCCGTCTGGCCGGCGTCCTCTGGCTCCGCGGTGCCGAGGCAGCTGTCCCCCCCCCCCCCCCCCCCCCTCCCCCCCCGGGGGCGTTTGGGAGCGCAGCTTTTAGCTGCACACGGTTGAGGGTTGGACGGAAGGAGGCGCTGGAAAGCGAGGACAGCCGACTCCTGCACTCATTGCTGAGGGGATGTCGCCGGTTGTCGCGGTGACGGGGTTGTTCCCGCCGTGATGGGGTTGCTGCTGTTCCCCGGGTGATGGTGGGGTCGCCATAGTGATGGCGTTCATGCGAGGGCGGTGATGGGCTGGACTGTAACTGGAGATGGCAGTGAGCGGGGGACAGGTGATGGAGCCCTCCCCCAGATGTTGGTGAGAAAAGGTCTGGTCACGGCTGATAAGGCACCACACACCTGGACCTCCTGGACCTCCATCAGAAACATAAACACAGAAGGTGGGCTGGGTTCCCTTCATCCCACAGTGGAAAAATACAACCACAGGATTCTATGACACCATCTTTTTTATTCATACAACTAAAGTGTGATGTTTCCTAAAGTTCAACTGCAACACATGTTGATTTTGAGGACGATGATGATGATGATCATGATGAAGAGTAGTTGAATGACGTAAACACTGGATTGTTACCTGAGTAGGTGATTCTGTTCATGTGGACCCAGAGCATCGTGTGTTACCTGTGTCGCCAGCGGGTCGCCGTAGCAACCAGGAGAAAGTGGGTGAAGGGCGAGGGGAGCAGGGATTATTCTGGGATGGCAGGAGGACCTGCAGCTCCAGCTCTGGCTGCCACGGCGCCCTATTTAGGATTCTGTGTCGCTACGTTTTGGAGTATTGTGTGTATGTGTGTGTGTGTGTGTGTGTGTGTGTGTGTGTCCGTGCGTGTGTGCGTGTGTGTGTGTGTGTGTGTGTGTGTGTGTGTGTGTGTGTGTGTGTGTGTGTGTGTGTGTGTGTGTGTGTCGAGGGCTGGCCGGCCTGATTAGAGTGATGCTGGACTCCTCCTTTCTGCTGCTCTCCCCACTTATCCTCCCCTTGCTACTCCTGTTCTTCTCCTCCATTCCTGTTTTACACTTATCTTCTCCTCTCCTTCTCTCCTAGCCACTCCTCTGCCCATCTCTTGCTCTCTATATCTCACCCTCTCAATCCCGCTGTTTCTCTCTCTCGCTGTCTCTCTCTCTCTCTCTCTCTCTCTCTCTCTCTCTCTCTCTCTCTCGTTCTTATCTCTCCCCTGCTCTCATAACATTTTCAGGAGTGGAGAGGAACTGGTCATCAGATATCTTCGTCTGCTTGAATCTATCTGGTCCTCGTTGTTAGGGGACCAAATGGATGTGCTAGTCGGGGTGCTGCTTGTTAACTGAGTCTGTGGACACGTGGCTGGACCTACGAACCATACCCTGCCACGAGGGCAGAACGTTTCTTTGAATCGCTGAAGCTCCCATAGGCCACTGGCCCTTCCCAGAATGCACCGCTCTGAAGTGTGCTCTTGACGGTGGCGAGCGTTGCGAGTCTGACTCCGAGGAACTCTGAGTGGGCTGGTCACTGCCACTACACGGTTTGATGGAAATCACTCCAGACACATCTGTAATTAAGACCGCACACACACACACACACACACACACACACACACACACACACACCAGTCTCGCTCTCTCGCTCTCCTGTCTACTCCACCGCTCTACTGTACAACCCGGCTGGCTGTTCTATTCGTGGGTGGACGTTCCCGCTTGTGAAGTCAATAATGGGTGGCTCAATAAATGCCTTGTTGTTCACTCGTTGATGCAACCCCTGGTGGTAAACTAGTCCACCGATCCTGTTTGTGAGCGTGCGGAATCGGCACGGCCAGAGACTCCTGTACTCCAGCAACTTGCAGCATTCTATAGCTGGGTGTCGGGGTGGTGGGGGGGGGGGGGGGGGGGGCGAGGGGTGGGCCTCGACACCACTGTTCTTCTTCTGCAGCCGGTTTTCCCCGGTACTCGGAGCAGGCAGACGTGCTGCTCTGAGGAGCTCACCGCCTCCACGGACGGAGTGGTTGTTGTGTAGCGTCCGTCAAACTTCTTGTTACCGCGGTGAAAGGTTGCGAGGCACAATTAGGCTGTTTGTTTTTCTGCCCGATCGCTCGGTCGGGTCGGCTGACATACGTATTAGCGGTAATTGAACCCTTTCTTTCAGCTGTACGCTGTACTGAAGGGTTTCAGCCCTGCTCTCTCAGTCCCTCCGGCCGGTCTCTAGACGGTCTGTAGTCCTTCTCTAGGAGATCTCTAGTTGGTCTCCAGATTGGTCTCTAGAAGGTCTGTAGTCCTTCTCTAGGAGATCTCTAGTTGGTCTCCAGATTGGTCTCTAGAAGGTCTGTAGTCCTTCTTTAGGAGATCTCTAGTTGGTCTCCAGATGGTCTCTAGACGGTCTGTAGTCCTTCTCTAGGAGATCTCTAGTTGGTCTCCAGATGGTCTCTAGACTGTCTGTAGATATTCTCTAAACAGTCTGTGGTGGTCTGTAGAAGATCTCTAGATGGTCTCCATGGTGGTCTGTAGAAGGTCTCTAGATGGTCTCCCTGGTGGTCTATAGAAGGTCTCTAGATGGTATCCCTGGTGGTCTGTAGAAGGTCTCTAGATGGTCTCCCTGGTGGTCTGTAGAAGGTCTCCTAGATGGTATCCCTGGTGGTCTGTAGAAGGTCTCTAGATGGTCTCCCTGGTGGTCTGTAGAAGGTCTCTAGATGGTCTCCCCGGTGGTCTATAGAAGGTCTCTAGATGGTCTCCCTGGTGGTCTATAGAAGGTCTCTAGATGGTCTCCCTGGTGGTCTGTAGAAGGTCTCTAGATGGGCTCCTGGTGGTCTATAGAAGGTCTCTAGATGGTCTCCCCGGTGGTCTATAGAAGGTCTCTAGATGGTCTCCCTGGTGGTCTGTAGAAGGTCTCTAGATGGTCTCCCTGGTGGTCTATAGAAGGTCTCTAGATGGTCTCCCTGGTGGTCTATAGAAGGTCTCTAGCCGGTCTCCCCGGTGGTCTCTAGTTGGTCTTCCTCCCCGGCCGGCCTACTTGGCTGGGCAGCTACAGTCCACTTGGTCCACATCAAAGTATCCTTATCTGACCACAATCTGGCACTCAGGCAATTAGTGATTAGGGAGCGAGGGCCTTGTGTGTTTACTGGGCCCTTAGTCGGGGCCCCTTAGATGGGGTATTAGAGAGACACACGGCCGGCTCTTAGAGCCCAAAAAGCCAGCAGATGTTTTCTATAATTCAGCCCAAATGTTGGACTCCATTTTGTTTAATGTTGTCCAATAATAACAATAATCATAATATTGGCGTCCCTTTCAGAACACCTTTCTAGGCACCGAGTGCTTGGAAGCAAGAAAAGAGAGAGAGAGAAACCAAGTAAATAAAATAAACAGAATGAAAATAAGGACAGCTGCTCCTTTGGTTAAGGGTTGGGCCAGTAGTGCCTTGTGTAATATCCCTTACTTAAATAAATACAACACAACACTGGTGTGTTGAAGTGATCATCCAACGGTATTACAGTAATTATTCTGAGATGAGTCATCTGTTTGTGTCCAGAGCTGACTCAGATCTCTCTGACTGTACACCAGGGGAGCCTAAAAGAGATATTAAATATAAGATGACCTTTACTTATTCCATTTGTGAGATGAATCCTGATACTTCTGCTCCATCACAGGAAATAAACAAGGAGGTTACCAGGACGGTTGGACAGTTTGTTTTGCTCAGTTTTCTGTCTGATTGACCTCCGGTGTGAAAGAGGCCAATGTGTAACTCGGGCAACGCTCTTTATTTTTCATAAAACAAAACTGTAATCACTCAAGTTAGACTAACCTGCCAATGACAAAAAGCTCTCGAAACGCAAAAGAATGTCATCAGTGGACGTGTGTCATGACGCCTGCACCGTGAACACGTGTTGCCAGGAGGCGTGGCCGAGGCGCCGGCCTTTGGACTCTGAAGGCTGGCTCCCGGCGGCGTGGCAGAGTGGCCCTTGACATCTTCGTGTTATCAACATGTAAATGAGCAGCAGGCTGAGCCCGCGGGGCCGCGCTCACCATGCCTTACAATGACTTTTATCTCTCTCCGCGCGCTGTCCTTCTCGTTTCTGTTATCGTTCAGATTCAGAAAGCACAATGTGAGCACAATGCGAGGACGACGCGCTTTGACCTGCGGAATAACCGCTTTCGTTCAGGGCCATCAGCTCTTTCGGCTCGCTAGTCAACGGCACGCCGTCGACGGCACGTTAGTCGACAGCACGCTTGTCGGCGGCACGCAACTTCACCGTCACGCTAGTCGATGGCACGCTAGTCAGCGGCATGCTAATCGTCGGCACGCTAGTCGTCGGCACGGCTAGTCGTCGGCACAGTAGTCGGCGGCACGCTAGTCGCGCATGCTATCAATGGATCGCAAGTCCACCGTCACGCTAGTCGCCGGCATGCTAATCGGCGTCACGCTAGTCGTCGGCACGCTAGTTGGCGTCCACGCCTAGTCGAAGGCACGCTAGTTGGCGTCACGCTAGTCGATGGCACGCTAGTCAGCGGCATGCTAATCGTCGGCACGCTAGTCGTCGGCACGCTAGTCGTCGGCACAGTAGTCGGCAGTCACGCTAGTCGCCGGCATGCTAATCGGCGGCACGCTAGTCGTCGGCACGCTAGTTGGCCGTCACGCTAGTCGAAGGCACGCTAGTTGCGGCTTGCTAGTCGACGGCTCGCTAGTCCGCCGGCTCGCTAGTCGGCGTCACGCTAGTCGGCATCACGCTAGTCAATGTCATGCTAGTCAATAGCAGAGGTGTACAGAGACACTCGCACAACAGCATGCACTTCAGCTTCTGCTTCCCCTATCTTCTCGATCTTTAGTCCTCATGAGAAGGAAGAGACTGCACACAGACACACTACGCACACAGACACACTATGCACATAGACTCGCACATGCACATAGATGCACATCCAACCAAAATACACGCATACATACACTTCCCTACAGACACACGTCACACTTCCACACCTAAAAATCATAACAATCTATTTATTTCTAAGAACAACAATATTAATCCTGGATGGGAAACTGGGGATAGATAAACAATAACTTCATATTAGTACTTTATTTAACTTGATTTAAGCGTAGAGGCTTATTTGCATAAAATAAGGTCTATTTCAAGCACATCTTCCTGGCAAAAACGAGGAGTTCAGTACGTTGTGTTCAAGAACCTAGGGAGGCAATACAATATAATGCAAAAAACACAACAAATGGCGACAAACGTGAGTTCTCAAACACGCAACAGAAAGAGCCGGTACTAAAAAGACTCAGAAGGTCACTGGATGGTTGAAAATACTAACAAGAGCGCGATATCTTCCGACTTCAATCTGATTCTGTGGGCTGGTGGCGCGGAGTGGATTTCTCAGGGCTTTTGTACCAATTCTCTCTGTGAAAAGCAGTGAGACCTTGGAAGGGAGAAAGGAAGCGTCCACCTTTCTGGACAATTAACCTGCACAGAAATGCAATGGAGGGAAGAAGCCAAGATAAGTCGTTTTTAAATATATAAAAAAACATAAAAACGTCACATGTATATATATATAGTCAGTCAGTCATTTCTAAATCGCTTATCCTCTAGAGGGTCGCGGGGGGGGGCTGGAGCCAATCCAGCTGCAACGGGCGAGAGGGCGGGGTACACCCTGGACAGGTCGCCAGCCGACTTCAATCTGATTCTGTAGCCTATCACAGGGCTAACATATAGCAACGAACAACCATTCACACTCACATACACACCTATGGGTCAATTTAGAGACACCAATTACCCTAATCCCCAACCTGCACTGTTTTTGGTCTGTGGAGGAAGTCGGAGTACCCCGGAGAGAACCCACGCAAGCACAGGGAGAACATGCAAACTCCACACAGAAAGGTCCCGGGGTCCTAGGTGGATTCGAACCGAGAACCCTCTTGCTGTGAGGCGACAGTGCTAACCACTGCACCACCGTGCCGCCCCTCTCTCTCTCTCTCCTCTCCTCTCTCTCTCTCTCTCTCTCTCTCTCTCTCTCCTCTCTCTCTCTCTCTCTCTCTCTCTCTCTCTCTCTCTCTCTCTCTCTCTCTCTCTCTCTCTCTCTCTCTCTCTCTCCTCTCTCTCCTCTCTCTCTCTCTCTCTCTCTCTCTCTCTCTCTCTACATATATATATATATATATATATATATATATATATATATATAATACACACACACACACACCAGGGACTGTCTTTAAAAAAAAAATCAGATTAATAGAAGAAGCTTTCCGTGTGAAAAACAAACTGAACATCTAAACAGCGCAGGAGCGTAGCAGCAATATGAAGTAATGGCACCCTTCTCTCACCTGGGCGGTGCCTCAACCGTCCTCCAGCCACTGTTCTCCGGGGGGCAGCGATTTGCTCCATCACCTGCGCCGCCCCCGCCACCGTCAGGGAAGCCTCGTTGGAAGTGACATTTTTATTTAAAGAAGAGCTACTAAGCCTTGTCTGGAGGAAGTTTAAAACTTCTCGGAGGGGGGGGGGGGGGGGGGTTGTGGCCGTCCCTCCCTTTTTTTTTAGAGAAGAATTTCACACCCCAGTGGAGCCGCTTGGCTCTGCGGTCGATCCGTCTCTCCGCCCTCGGTGGGAAAGATCTCCGGCCCGGCGGCGAGCGAGCGAGCGAGGTGGGGCGTGCAGCGCCCTCGTTCGCCCCCCCTTTTCTTTTTTAAATGTGAGGGATTTGCTCGCCAGGCCCTGCCGGGGCTGAGCACGGCGCGGACGCTGGGAGATTTGAGGGTTGTATCGGTGGTGGCGTTAAGCTGTGTTAACAGCCATTATTTTGTGCCGAGATGGTTCTCTTAACTCTCCCCCCACTCCAATCCTTTTTCTCAGCTCAGACATTTTTTTTTATGAATAAAATGAATATTTTATTGTCTCGGTGAAATGTCCTGTAGTTCTGGAAGTGAAGGAGTTCTTCACTCCTGCAGTCCTTCTGTCCCTCGCTCCTCTTGTTTGCCCCCCCCCCCTTCCCTCTGTTCCCCTCCTCCTGCTCCTCTTCCTCCATTTCTCTACTCCTTTCCCCTCTCTTCTGTTCCTCTCTTCTCTCCTCCTCCTTTCCTCCTCTCCCTCTTGGCTTCTATTCTCCTCCTGCTCTCTCTCTCTCCTCTCTCTCTCTTCTCTCTCTCTCTCTCTCTCTCTCTCGCTTTCTCTCTCCCCTCCTCCTCAGAAGCCAGACCGCCAGTGTGGCTGATGTTGCGTTGCTGAACTTTTAAAGAGTAATTTATTCATCTCACTGTATTTGACCAAGATTGATGTTCATATTTCATCCATGGTCGGCTCCTCTAACTCGGCAGCCTGCCGGTGGCCCGTCAGGTTGGCGTCGCTCCGTTCTGACACCCCTCGCGTTGCGCTTCAGACGTGCTGCCGCTGGCCCCTGGATCCCTCGGGGCCTCCCCGAGCCAGGGAGGAGAAATTATGTCACCGTCTCTTCAGGAATGGGCTTCCTCCCTTTAAAGAGGAGAAGCACTTGGCCCAGAAGAGATTTCTGATCCCTTCTTCTTACTTCTTACTTCTCCTCCTCTCCCCCCCCGCCACCCCCCCTTCCTCATCCTCCTCTAGTTCCTCTTCTGTTCCTCTACCTTCCTTTTCCTCCTCTTCCTCCCTCCTCCTCATCTTCTTCCTCCCTCATCATCCTCCTCCTCCTTTGGTCTTCTTTCTCTCCATCCTCCTCTTCCTCACACTCTTCCTACCACCCTCCTTTCCTCCATCCTCTATTGTTCCTCACTCCTCTCTTTCTTTCTGCTGAGTCCCTGCGGCTGACTCCCTGTGGCTGACTCCTGGCAGCTGACTCCCTGTGGCTGACTCCTGGCAGCTGACTCTGGCGGCTGACTCCTGGCAGCTGACTTCCGGTGGGAGTCACACACCTCTGTTTTAGGATGAGACTCATTTCTCCTTTCCATTTAGGGGTCGATGGTGAGAAATACAAGCTTGCTTGAGCTGTCAGAGTCTGCCGCTTCTCTGAGCCACGTGGAGTTCCTCTTGTTTACTGTTCCAGTGATGGTTCAGTGTGTAGCCATTGAGCTGGACAGTGATGCATTTTACACCCCATAATAATCAGGATTCAGTTCAACAGTTCTGCCCTGTCAGTGAGGGGCTAATGAACTGGGGGGGGGGGGGGGGGGGGGGGGGGGGGGGGGGTGCGCGGCGCGGCGGCATAGCAACGGCTAAAAGAAATAGTGAATCCAAGATTTCTCCATGGGGTGTTTGAAAGTTTGGTGAGGATCCAGAAGGCTTCTCAACCAGAACCAGAACATTTTCGCACAAGGAACTGAGAACAAAGTTCTCCCTGGGAAGTTTCCAGGAAGTGAAGCTTGAGGGCGGAGGTCAACCTGCGTTCTGCTTGGTTCTGGGCTGTCAGCCGTTCTGTCGGGTTGGGGGACCTGCTGAGACCTTCCTCGTCTCCCTCCTCTTCTCTTTCCCTCCTCATCAGCTCCTTCTCGTCCTTCCTTCCTCTCTCCTCATCATCTTCTCTTGTTCCCCCTCTCCATCTCCTTTGATACTCGTCTCGTCTCCTTCCCTTCTCCACTTCTCAACGTTATTAAATGAGTTATGCTTCACATCTTGTATGAATCTGTGTTTTTTGTCTTCACTGTTGCAGAGTTATTTCTCTGGTGAAACATTGTCGACAACGACGAAGAGCAGCCAAGTGTGCACATGTGGACGTGAACGTGTTGAAGACATAGTGCAGACTTGAGTCGCAGCTCACTTACGGTTCCATTCAAAGGTCTTCATCAGCAAACTACACTCCAAATGCCCCCATGTGTTCTTGCTCCACCCATTTGTATCCCAGAATGCATTCAAAACAATCAGTGGCACCACGTCCTCCCGTCCTCGCGAGTTTGCGCTCCTGAGTTGTACTTCCCAAGTCCAATGTTAGTGTACTCGGCCTTGAGAAAGGCCCCGACTTTAATCTCACTTCCTGTGTGACAGTCAAATGTGTCCCTACTGCTGAGGATCACAACTCAGGGTTCCATGCGCAATTAGCTGTGGATTTACGCACAGGAAAGAAGGGCCTCTTGCATTCTGTCAAATACCTACGCAAACATATTTTTTAGTGGGTATTTGACAGAATAGTCCAACATATTGGATTTGAAAAAATTGGATTTGTTGAACCATGGCTTTCATTTGTCTTGGGTTTGCTTCAGCCCACATCGGCCCAATGACATTGTGGAGATCTACTTTTAGGGAAGCGGTAGACGTTAGGAAGATCTACTGCATGGTGGCATGGATCACCGTCTGCTTGTGCCATTGACTTCAAGCTCTACAATGAGCCAGTGTTCAACATCACTGCCCTGTGTCCTGTGTCTGGAGCCGCCCAGTGAGAGCCCCCGAGGTGGAGTGGAGCAGCATGAAGTTATCTTCCCCAACGCCTGGAAAGCAGCCCTCTCTTCTATTAGAACATATGGAGCCAGATGTTGCCCCATCAATTTCCAAGAGCATTGTCTCGTCAAGTATCGATTTGAATGATATTCCATGAGCCAAGTTAAAAGCTTTATGCATGCCATCATAATTTATGTCGGAATTAAAGGGAGAGCAAAAAAAAAGGATCACCCATCCATTTTGAAACCAATGCTATGGAGAGCCAGCAGTAATGAGAGAATTCTGCTGCTAGATTAATGGCTCCTCGCTACCCCACGAGACGTATGGAAGGCATACGTGCGATGCGTCAAACGAGGGCGCATTAAAACAACATCACAGCGCCTCGTTTGCATATGCCGTCTGACAGACGCACATATAGGTCGCCTGGTAATTGGCTTGGCAATACGACTGATGGCGTCTGCCGTCTTCACAGCCCAGTCACCCAGACGTCCCGTGCCGCACGTCTGTTTACCCTGGAGGAACCCCGTCCGCCACCGTCGACCGCAGCACTGCGCCTCGCAGTAGAAAAGGTGCTTTCAGGGTCCCGGATGCCGTCATTAATCCTCAGGGGGGGAAACCGTTTGTTACAATCGCGTACGCCGTACGTAGGAGAGCCGAACCCCCCCCGTCTGATGGAAGGTGCATCTCAAAAGAAAACTGTGTTTTCTATTTTGGGATCTGAAGCAGAAATGATGGAGATCTTCTGGAGAGGATGGTTTTGTGTGTGTGTGTGTGTGTGTGTGTGCGTGTGCGGGTGCGTGTGTGTTGCTGTAATTTCTCAGCGGTGGTTTAAACGGTGGGGTCGGGCGTTTGGATGATCTGCTGTTCAGTCATCATCTTGACAGGCGGCGCCAACAGAAACGTGGGGTCATTTATCGAAGAGTGAAACGTTTTTATGGATTTGTTCTCCTGAGCAGCCTCTGAGTCTTTTGTGTTCATGTCACGTTAATGAAGGTCATTTATTATTTATAATTTGAGGCAGGGTTTTCCTCTTCCATGGCGCGGAATTGGGAAAACAATGACTTTTGAACACTGGGCTGACTGTAACGTAACGTTGGGTAATTATTGATTCTCCGTTCAAACTTAATTAGTTTTTGTTTTTAACCACGGCTAATGCATTGGGGATGACCGCACACACACACGCACACACACACACGCACACACACACACGCACACACACATGCCACACACACACACACCACACACACACACACACCACACACACCACACACACACAAATTAGCTGGCGGGTAATTAAACGACTGTGCCGGTGCCCGTAGCATGTCGACATGTTTGCCGCACGTGTCAATCAGTCACTCACCGTGCGGGGGCGGGGCCTCCTCTGGGTCCATCAATATTGACGTGTTTGTGGTCCTCGTGGACAGACACGCGTGGCGTGCATAATACATTCGGCGGTTAATATCCTGCCGTGTTTTGTTACATGCAGACGTGAGCGAGTGAGAGTGAGTGGCGTGGCTGCCAGGCGATTTGTTTAGTGAATAAATTAACTTGTTTTGCTGCCAGCATCAAAAAACACACTTAATCAGCCAACTACAAACTATCACTTGATGTGGTACTGTAGTGATGTAGTACTATAGTGGATATATCGATGTAGTACTTATAGTGGATATATCGATGTAGTACTTATAGTGGATATATCGAGTGTAGTACTATAGTAGATATATCTATGTAGTACTTATAGTGGATATATTGATGTAGTACTATAGTAGATATATTGATGTCGTACTTATAGTGGATATATCGATGTGGTATATAGATGATATATTGGTGTAGTATAGTGACTAGTATGAGGGTGATGAGGGTGCGCAAATTCGACCACATCACCCCCATCCTCAATCTCTCCACTGGCTCTCAGGATTGAATATAAGGTCTCCCTCCTCACCCACCAGTGCATTCACGGACATGCCCCCAATACTCAAAGAACTCCTCACCCCCCACCCCCCCACACGCACCCTTCGATCCGCAGCTTCACACACCCTCAAAGCTCCCAGAACCAAGCTCCGTACCATGGCGACCGGGCCTTCTGTTCTGCAGCTCCAAGGCTGTGGAACGCCCTCCCAGACCATCTGAGGGCCCCACAGACCACTGATGCCTTCAAACGTAGCCTAAAGACTCATTTTTTCAGAAGCTTTCCACTAATTTTATTGCCTTTTATAACATTTATTAACTTGTGCCCCTCTTTTCTTTTAAGCTTGCATTGTAGCACTTTGAGATTGTTTAAATGTAAAGTGCTCTATAAATAAAATGTATTATTATTATTATTATTATTAGTAAAGTACTGCACCAATATTTAAACAGCTATTCATTAACTCTCTCTCTCTCACACACCGCACGCACCGCACGCACGCACGCACACACACACACACACACACACTCACGCACAACGCACACGCACACACCGACACGCACACACCCTTCTGTGTTGGAGAATTCACCTGAAGAAACTTTGATTAAGGCGGCAGCGAGACGACGCCAGCGTGCCTCTGTGTGCAGGCGACAGGCCTGACTGCTCCTCAAACACCAGCACTGAGAGGGAACAACAGAGCCCGTGGTTCATCCTAATGCAGTGGAATATATTTCAGACACCGTGTCCAAACTTTGCTTTGTTCATTGTGGCAAAAAAAAAGGGAACATTCGAGGCAGCGTCTGGGGGTGACCTTGTTAGTTGCAAAACTAAATTAAAATTAAACTAAGTAATCAAAACAATTTGGATGAAGCTGTTTGCTAACAAGTATCATAGTCAAACAAACGCACACATTCATAATGGTGTGTGTGTGTGTGTGTGTGTGTTTGTGTGTGCGTGCGTGCGCCGTGTCCTTGTGAGTTCGTTCACCTGGGCCCGCGCACGTACATTCTCGGTTTTTCGGGTAATTGACTGTTTTTGCGAACAACATCTGTTGTGACATCATTACGTCGGGGCTAACAAACGATGCTATTCGCATGCTAACCCCGTTTGATGTGCCCTGCGGGCCCCATTCATCTAGCGTAGCATATGTTAGCCTTGTTCGCCGCATATTCTGTTAGCACTAGCCTGGTGCTGCTAGCTGACCTGCGCGGTCACACTGGAACGCTACGTATGCGCCACAGTTTTGGAACAAACTTTCAGAGCAGGGGAACTCCTCGACACCCTGTTGTTTTAACTCGGATCAAAACATGTTTTGCCGCAGCTTTCAATATAATAATTTTTTATATCTTAGAATGATTGTCCTTTTAACATATTTCCATGTGTTTTGTTCCTTTGTAAATCACAATATATGATTATAATATACTTGCCTTGCCTCACACATCTCAAAGTTGGAGCGGCAAACTAAAATACTTTTTTGCCACAAGAAATACTTGTATTCCATCCATTTCAATTCTACAATCTTCTGGGACGCTGAATTGACCAATCAGTAGTGAGGACAAATTGCGGAGCCCTGGCCTTTGAGCATGAGTTGCAGAAACCGAGTTTGACATGTAATCGATATTTCCTTCGTTAGAGAATTCTCCTGTCTGTCTTTAGGTGTCAACAGATCCAGACACCCTGGTCTTTGTGTTGTGGAGGTTTCCAATCGAGGCTAATTGAAGGGCCCTCCACACCAGGTGTGACGTGCATTACTCACCACAAGTCACTTGTGACACCGCCAATGGCAGCGTCCGCCCACATGTTCTCCAGAGGGGTGACCGGGCACACCCGTCATACGTGTGTGTGTGTGTGTTTGTGTGTGTGTGTGTGTGTGTGTGTGAGAGAGAGAGACAGAGATTAACACAAGCCAAATCTTGCCCCAAACCATCAGACAGGATCCTTCCCTGTAAGGAATACAGGAATACCCCTGACCCCACAACTCACTCTTGCTCTCTCGCTCTCTTTACATGGGAAACCTCTATATTGCCAAAGCACACACAATAAAAGTCTCTCTCAGCTGCCCTACTATATTGCTCCCTCTCTCTTCCTCTTCTGTCTGTTTCCCTCCCACCCTATGCATCTCTCACCCCCCCCCCCCCCCCCTATTCTCTCTCCTGCCTGTTTTCACTTACAAGTACATTTACTTCCTTTATGAAATCCATTCTGCTGAGTTGTGCTGATCCGTAGTGTCGTTGTAGTTGTAATGTTGTAGTACTGAGTAGTCTCGTGTTCTGTAGTGTAGCTGACAGTGGTGTGTAACGTTGTAAACTGGCTGGTGTGGTTGTAGTGTCCTGTATTACAAACCATCTCCACAGCCATCTCCAGGGTCTGTTTGGAGGGAGCAGCCCAGTCACCGTCTCGGTCTGGACCCGGCCTGGGTTTTGATCCGGTATCGACCAGACAATTGGACAGGGTGGACCACCCGCACTCTGCCCCCCAGAGAGAGATGGAGGCGGTCGGCACGACAACAGAGAGCCGTGAAAGACGCTCCCAGATGGAGGTGTTATATCTGAGAGCTGATGGTGTTATACGTGCGAGATGGTGGTGCTATATGTTAAAAGTGGTGTTATAGGTGTTAAAGGTGGTGTTATATGAGATATAACAGTGTGTGTGTGTGTGTGTGTGATGGTGGTGTTATATGTTCGGGGTGGTGCTGTATGTGTGGCGTCATATGTTGGAGGTGGTGTTCCACGTGAGAGGTGCTGGTGTTGGAGGTGGTGTTAGATTGGTTTCGAGGTGGTGCGACACGTGCGAGGTGGTGGTGTTGGAGGTGGCGTTAGATTGGTTCGAGGTGGTGCGTTGGAGGTGGCGTTGGATGTTGGAGGACCAATCAGCCGATGAGAGCATGCTGAGCAGCCCCTTGCCGGCAGGGGGGCAGCGGGTCCAGACGATGTTTGTTTGGATACAAACGGAGATGGATTACCTGAGCCCCCGAACCGCAAATTAAAATGCAGCGAATTCACCCGCAGTAAATGCTTCCACTGCACAGAGCCCCCTCCCCTCCCCTTTTCCTCCCCTCCCACCACCTCCCCTCCGCTCCTTTTATTAACGCAGGCGAGGGGGAAGTGATGAGAATTGTGCTCTGGTTCTGTGATGACTGATTACACGTTTCCTCCAAAGTGAGGGGCCTGTACCTACCTGGGCCTCTCCTCCGGCAGCCGCGCGTCCTAACGGTTAAATAAATAAGCACACGCAGGCCGGCATCTCCCTCTTGGAGGGGATTGAGCCTAATGAGATGTGGGCATGTGGTAATCAGCAAATAGCACACCTGGTGGCGGAGGGCTAAACGCACGGGCGCACAATGTAGCGGGTAATTGCGGACAGTGGCGTCGGCGAGGAGGAGCGCTGGGGGGGGGGGGGGGGGGGGGGGGTCTTAACGAGGAGCGATGAGGAACAAGAAGACCCCCCCCCCCCCCCCGTGTGCGCGACGACCGGCCACCACGCTGGAGAGAGCAACGCACTGCTCAATTTGAGTCTGGAAATGAACTTTGAAGCCCGGCCTGGCTGCAGGCGCGGCCGGCGGGTTCCACGCTAAGTGAGACCTCCGCCCCCCCCCTCTGCCGCGGCCGACTTGAACCGCCCGTCTCCCGATCCCCTCGCCATGGCAACGCGTGGCTGGTTGAGGAAGGGGGGGGGGGGGCGACGTGGCGCGGCACACGGCGTTGGAAATAGCCGCCAGTCGGTGACAGGGGGGGGGGGGGGGCAGGTTTGACTTGTTTTAGGGCGAGGCCCGTGGTTGTAAAACACTGAACGTAAGAGCGGGGGTCCGACCTGAAGAATGGTGACATTTGGGCAGACAGGGAGATCCATAGTGGGATAATAGGCTGTTACTAAACCTTTTGAAAAGAGTTTGGATTAGTATGTGTGTGTGGGTGGGTGTGTATGAGAGTGTGTGTGTGTGTGTGTGTGGTGTGTATGTTTATGTGGGTGTGTGTGTGGGGGTGTGTGTACGTGTGCGTGCAAAGAAGAGAATAATGGAGAGAAAGAGATGGACCCTGAGGAAGATAAAGGGACAGATTTATCTGTTTGTTTTGTATTCTCAATCTCAGACCCAGTCGATGTTGGCCATGATAGGTCCAGTCACATGACATGTTCTTTCTTGGTTCTTGTTTTTCTCTCTCTCTCTCTCTCTCTCTCTCTGAGAGACAGGAGGGCTGCTGACCTGCTGGCTCTCGACCAGATGACCGTACATAATATTCATAATACACACACACACACACACACACACACACACACACACACACACACACACACACACACACACACACACATACACACACCCTTCACCAGGTGGGCCATCGCCCTGGAGACGGTCACCAAGAGGGAGGCAGTCGCCCCGGTGAAGCGGTCACCATGGGATACCGTTGGACTAAAGCGTGTTACAAAGGGTCACCTTGAGCGAGCCTTGCACACATTATAAACCAGGAAGGGTTCATCTTGATTCTAGTTTATGATCATTATCAACCAGGGTTCATGTTATTGCAGCTTACGGTTCACGCCAGTGTTGTTCATGGGTGTAAGGTTAATGCCATTATTAACATTGGGTTAATGTGATTGGATAATGATGTCATTAATACAGAAGGTGGGCAAGGTTCAGCGGGGGTCAGGTCACGTTTGACCCTCCGGAGAAACGACGAATACATGAGATTAGCATGAATTATAATTCATGCTAATCGGACAGTGAGTCACTGTCGCCAGAGTTTGATGATCAATTCATCTGATCCAACAGTTACTCTGTAGCCAGGGTTTGATGATCAATGCATCTGATCCAACAGTAACTCTGTAGCCAGGGTTTGGGTTCACTACATCAGAGCTAACAGTGGCTCAGCCAGGTTTGATGTTCATGTGTGATCTTCTCACACATGAAGAGAGAGACACTGTCCACCCCCCACCCCCTCCACCCTCTTCCTCTCTCCCTGCTCCACTTCCACCTGCTCCTCCTCTCTCCCTGCACCTCCTCCTCCTCCTCCTCCTCCTCACATTAATGATTTAGTGCTCTCATCTCATCTTACTTGGACCAGATCGGAGGGGAGAGTTTAGGAGACAGGGTTTAGGAGTCAGGAGACAGTTTAGGGGAGTCTGAGGATGTCCGATCAGGACGAGAAGCTCCACGCAGCGGCCCGTACCAGAGCGCGCGGTGCGTCTTATCGCATGCTGAACGCGCGCCACAGAGACCGTCAGACGAACGTAAATTATTAACACGCGATACTTTAGATTCACTTCTGTTGAACTTTTCTGAGAGCGTTTTGCTTATGAAGCTCGGGTGAACTACCGCTGTTTGCTTTGCGATGTTGACATGAGACGTTACAAAAAAAGTTACAAGTTACAACCCAGACGACGGCAAACATTTTTTTTTTTTTCAATGATGCAATTGGGCCTTGCGTCAAGGGGACTGAATGTTGTTGTGTTTCACTGTGATGTGTTCCAGATGTGTGTGTGTGTGTGACCGCCTTCAGGTTATAAAGGTATGACCTCATAGTGAGTGGGGAAAAAACAACTGGATGCTGCAGCCGAGGGTTCATGGGGATGCTGGTTCTGTTGTTTGTGCCGTCTGGTTCGGTTTATTCTGTCGGTTCTGTTGGCTTGGCTGGTTCTCACGATTCTGTTAGTTTTGCTGGTGTGGCTGTTCTGCTGGTTCTGCAGGTTCTGCAGCATCGGTCCATGGGTCTCTGGTCTCTCTGACACGGCAGCGTGCACCGCAGCCAGGCTGTGACCCAGTTCAGCCGGTCTCTCCAGGACTGAACCTCTGCAGGGACTAGAGAGGAACCGACATAGAGCAGAACCCAGGGGCTCTCTCACTCTCCATTTTTTTTTTGTAACCTGACAAGCGTTTGTATTCAGACTTATTCCTTGTGTCACTGAAGTCATTTTTTAATATATTCTTGACTTGACTTGAGCCCTCTGTGCCTGCGTAAATGCAAACAACATTTTAAAATACATCAATGCTCTATCTATCCTCACATCTTTGCTGATATTTCAGCATATCTTAGTTCAGCATATTAATGCTAACCTGAGCTAACATATGCTGTCTGAGCTCATGGGTTCATGAGCTCAGACACTTATATCCACAGCGACTTAAAGTGAAACAGGTCATTAAGAAGCAGGCAGGGGTTAGGGGGCATCTGCTCTCGGATGCCCACGAGTGCACTGCGGACACCAGGAATCAAACCTAGTATCCTGACCTAGTACCTTGGGAGTGAAACTGGCTGACCCCGAAAAAGCAAAAGTCGGTTGGAGATCTCGTGAACCACATTATACTCACGCGGCCTGGGATTATCCACGTGGCCGTTGATGCCGGCGACGTGAGTGGTCTGAAAGCATTAAGATTCAGGAAGCTTCCGGATTGTTCCCCACTCGTGGCTAAAAGCGTTGGGCCGGTGTTTCTCCTGACGGTGATCTATAGGCTGGTGATTATGGCTGACAGTGACTGAGGACCCTCTCAGATCTCCCATGATCACACTGAAATTAAACATGTTCCCGAAATGTCGAAACGTCCCCAAACTACGACAGCTGCTGCGAAGTAGGCGCTGTTTGCTTATCAATTGTGCTGATCCTGAAGGTGAGTTGAAATCTGCCCCTAGTGACATCACAAGTGGG
>JAXIVH010000021.1:5700409-5702616 GCA_036785325.1 Urophycis tenuis | reverse complement strand
TGGGGAAGATTTAACACTCTGACAGGCTCAGTGCACAGCAGTCCAGCCGGAGAGAGTTCACCAGATGGGGAGTCAGTGTGTAGTGCTTGTCTCCCAATCAGTCTGGTTTGCTGCCCAACAGTAATATCCCTTGAGCATAATGTTTAGGTATTGGATTGGCAGCATTGGAGTCGAAGGAGTTTAGGCATCAAATTCAATGCTTGAAATGGTCAGTTGAGGACATTTTCAATTTCAATTGTCAATGCATGATATTAAGAAAGATTGAGAATGAGGTTAGGAAAAGAATAGGGATTAGATTCAGGACATTTTGAACAGTTAAATGACTATTAGATGTTGGAAACCTTCAGGAAGTGCAGGTGTTGGACAAAGGCTTGTTTTGTGATTTGATCACCGTGTTTGATTGTGGACCTTTTAAATTGATCCCAATTGGTCGCAAGTCCGTGGTTGGGTTTTGAAAATGGGAGTCCAGATGTGGGAGAGAGCAGTGCATCATGGGAACACACACAGCAGAAAGTCTCGTCTCTCTCTCGAGGTCAGGCGCCGCATGTCCTTCAAACCTGGTGTCTTATGAAAATAGATTTACAGCCCCAGGCTTCCATCACATGGTGTTACATGCAGCACCCTGCTCCACCCCCGCCGCTAGCTAAAGAAAATAGACATATGTCCCCCCCCCCCATCCCCCTCCCTCGTGCACTCTTTTCAAACCCAAGGCTCTGTGATCACGGTGATTAATTTTGTGTGCGCGTGTGAGTTTGTCTGTGATCAATAGGGAAAGTGAAGCCGCCGTCCCGTGTACCACATGGCGCGTGAGATACGCGCATATTTGCATATTCATTAGCGCAACAATCGTTAAGTGATGAATGACACGCGTCACGTACTCGTACTCCCATGATGCATTGCTTTCCTCACACCCGGTCTCACCGCGGCGTTCGCTGCACCGAGTCGCACCAATCCTGTCCGCCTGTCTCATGTCCGCTGAGACACCACCAGCCTCATGACCAAACCTTTCCCATTCCCCGTCCTCTTCCTTTGGCTGTTTATGTTTTCTAAAGTGAATTTTTATGTTTAATGTTTAATGTTACGTCTCCCCGGGAAATATAGCCCATGTTCTCCTTCTTACTGGGTAAATATTAAACTAGCTTCCTCCCCAGTGGTGTCATAACCAGTCTGCACAAACACGCGGTGACGATATTCATATCTCTCTTTGTCCATACACCCCATCCATCCATCCATCCATTCATTCATCCATCATCATCTGTGTTTCACCCATCCATCCATCCATCATCATCTGCGTTTCATCCATTCAGGCAGCAGACATCCAGGACCAGTTTTCCACCTGTCAGTCTTCCCGTCCGTCTGTCTAGGGAATAAATCAGTGTAACTCCAGTCCTTCGTCGCGTCCGCCCCTCCTCTGCCTCCCCAGAACAGGTTTCAGTTGGCTGGACAGATTAGATTGGAAGTGCTTGTCTGAGCTGGCAGTTCCGTTCTTCCTTTACAAAGGAAGGGAACTATCTTCTCCTCTTCGGCTTCTTCTTCTTCTTCTTCTTCTTCTTCTTCCCGAGTTCCCCGTGAAGGCGTCTGACAGGCCAAGTGGTCCATGAATATTCCCTGTCTTCGACATGACCTGCCCCCCCCCCCACCCCCACCCCCCTGCCTCCCCTCGTAAGAACACAGCGCCGCTAACAGTCCAGCGCGGCGCTGGGGTGAACAGAGCAGAGAATTACAACCATAGGTTCTGCTATTGTGTGTGTGTGTGTGTGTGTGTGTGTGTGTGTGTGGTCATAACCTCGCTGGGTTGAACTGAGTCCATTCATTGGAAAATCAATGTGAGGTCTTCGATTAGTCTGACCTTCAAGACATCAGAACAAAGTTCAGTGGAATAGAACTGCATTTTTAAACTGTGTTTTTCCAGATTTTGTTTTGTGCATAACCTGTTTACCAAACTGTTGTGAATGTTTGATAATCAAAAAATGAATACATAGAAAATATGGACAAACATATCTTTGATTTTGTCTTTGTATGCCTACCTAAATATTTAGTTTCATTTATGGAATGTTTTGTTGTAAGCAACCTCGGAGATAGGTCTGTCAATGTTAAAAATAAAATAACCTTGAGGCATTCAATGTGTATATTTCAAAATAAAATAACATTGCAGTGTTCAATTCAGCATCCCAAAAATTAAAGAAGCTTGCAACATTTAATGAAAT
>JAXIVH010000021.1:5667909-5687909 GCA_036785325.1 Urophycis tenuis | reverse complement strand
AACCATCTCGGCACAAAATAATGGCTGTTAACACAGCTTAACGCCACCACCGATACAACCCTCAAATCTCCCAGCGTCCGCGCCGTGCTCAGCCCCGGCAGGGCCTGGCGAGCAAATCCCTCACATTTAAAAAAGAAAAGGGGGGGGGGCGAACGAGGGCGCTGCACGCCCCACCTCGCTCGCTCGCCGCCGCCGGGCCGGAGATCTTTCCCACCGAGGGCGGAGAGACGGATCGACCGCAGAGCCAAGCGGCTCCACTGGGGTGTGAAATTCTTCTCTAAAAAAAAAGGGAGGAACGGCCACCCCCCCCCCCCCCCCCCCCCCCGAGAAGTTTTAACTTCCTCCACAAGGCTTAGTAGCTCTTCTTTAAATAAAAATGTCACTTCCAACGAGGCTTCCCTGACGGTGGCGGTGGCGGCGGCGGTGATGGAGCAAATCGCTGCCCCCCGGAGAACAGTGGCTGGAGGACGGAGAGGCACCTTCTCTCACCGGGTGAGAGGGTGCCATTACTTCATATTGCTGCTACGCTCCTGCGCTGTTTAGATGTTCAGTTTGTTTTCACACGGAAAGCTTCTTCTATTAATCGGATTTTTTTTTTTTAAAGACAGTCCCTGGTGTGTGTGTGTGTATATATATATATAGAGGGGTGGCACGGTGGTGCAGTGGTTAGCACTGTCGCCTCACAGCAAGAGGGTTCTGGGTTCGAATCCACCTGGGACCCGGGACCTTTCTGTGTGGAGTTTGCATGTTCTCCCTGTGCTTGCGTGGGTTCTCCCCGGGTACTCCGGCTTCCTCCCACAGACCAAAAACATGCAGGTTGGGGATTAGGGTAATTGGTGTCTCTAAATTGACCATAGGTGTGTATGTGAGTGTGAATGGTTGTTCGTTGCTATATGTTAGCCCTGTGATAGGCTACAGAATCAGATTGAAGTCGGCTGGTGACCTGTCCAGGGTGTACCCCGCCTCTCGCCCGTTGCAGCTGGGATTGGCTCCAGCCCCCCCGCGACCCTCTAGAGGATAAGCGGTTTAGAAAATGACTGACTGACTATATATATATACATGTGACGTTTTTATGTTTTTTTATATATTTAAAAACGACTTATCTTGGCTCTTCCCTCCATTGCATTTCTGTGCAGGTTAATTGTCCAGAAAGGTGGACGCTTCCTTTCTCCCTTCCAAGGTCTCACTGCTTTTCACAGAGAGAATTGGTACAAAAGCCTGAGAAATCCACTCCGCGCCACCAGCCCACAGAATCAGATTGAAGTCGGAAGATATCGCGCTCTTGTTAGTATTTTCAACCATCCGTGACCTTCTGAGTCTTTTTAGTACCGGCTCTTTCTGTTGCGTGTTTGAGAACTCACGTTTGTCGCCATTTGTTGTGTTTTTTGCATTGTATTGTATTGCCTCCTAGGTTCTTGAACACAACGTACTGAACTCTCGTTTTTGCCAGGAAGATGTGCTTGAAATAGACCTTATTTATGCAAATAAGCCTCTACGCTTAAATCAAAGTTAAATAAAGTACTAATATGAAGTTATTGTTTATCTATCCCCAGTTTCCCATCCAGGATTAATATTGTTGTTCTTAGAAATAAATAGATTGTTATGATTTTTAGGTGTGGAAGTGTGACGTGTGTCTGTAGGGAAGTGTATGTATGCGTGTATTTTGGTTGGATGTGCATCTATGTGCATGTGCGAGTCTATGTGCATAGTGTGTCTGTGTGCGTAGTGTGTCTGTGTGCAGTCTCCTCCTTCTCATGAGGACTAAAGGTCGAGAAGATAGGGGAGCAGAAGCTAAAGTGCATGCTGTTGTGCGAGTGTCTCTGTACACCTCTGCTATTGACTAGCGTGACATTGACTAGCGTGATGCCGACTAGCGAGCCGGCGGATAGCGAGCCGTCGACTAGCAAGCCGCAACTAGCGTGCCTTCGACTAGCGTGACGCCAACTAGCGTGCCTTCGACTAGCGTGACGCCAACTAGCGTGCCGACGACTAGCGTGCCGCCGACTAGCATGCCGCCGACTAGTGTGACGGTGACTTGCGATCCATTGACTAGCATGCTGCGACTAGCGTGCCGCTGACTACTGTGCCGACGACTAGCGTGCCGACGACTAGCGTGCCGACGACTAGCGTGCCGCTGACTAGCGTGCCATCGACTAGCGTGACGGTGAATTGCGTGCCGCCGACTAGCGTGCTGTCGACTAACGTGCCGTCGACTAGCATGCAGTCGACTGGCGTGCCGTTGACTAGCGAGCCGAAAGAGCTGACGGCCCTGAACGAAAGCGGTTATTCCGCAGGTCAAAGCGCGTCGTCCTCGGCATTGTGCTCACATTGTGCTTTCTGAATCTGAACGATAACAGAAACGAGAAGGACAGCGCGCGGAGGAGATAAAAGTCATTGTAAGGCATGGTGAGCGCGGCCCCGCGGGCTCAGCCTGCTGCTCATTTACATGTTGATAACACGAAGATGTCAAGGGCCACTCCGCCACGCCGCCGGGAGCCAGCCTTCAGAGTCCAAAGGCCGGCGCCTCGGCCACGCCTCCTGGCAACACGTGTTCACGGTGCAGGCGTCATGACACACGTCCACTGATGACATTCTCTTGCGTTTCGAGAGCTTTTTGTCATTGGCAGGTTAGTCTAACTTGAGTGATTACAGTTTTGTTTTATGAAAAATAAAGAGCGTTGCCCGAGTTACACATTGGCCTCTTTCACACCGGAGGTCAATCAGACAGAAAACTGAGCAAAACAAACTGTCCAACCGTCCTGGTAACCTCCTTGTTTATTTCCTGTGATGGAGCAGAAGTATCAGGATTCATCTCACAAATGGAATAAGTAAAGGTCATCTTATATTTAATATCTCTTTTAGGCTCCCCCGGTGTACAGTCAGAGAGATCTGAGTCAGCTCTGGACACAAACAGATGACTCATCTCAGAATAATTACTGTAATACCGTTGGATGATCACTTCAACACACCAGTGTTGTGTTGTATTTATTTAAAGTAAGGGATATTACACAAGGCACTACTGGCCCAACCCTTAACCAAAGGAGCAGCTGTCCTTATTTTCATTCTGTTTATTTTATTTACTTGGTTTCTCTCTCTCTCTTTTCTTGCTTCCAAGCACTCGGTGCCTAGAAAGGTGTTCTGAAAGGGACGGCAATATTATGATTATTGTTATTATTGGACAACATTAAACAAAATGGAGTCCAACATTTGGGCTGAATTATAGAAAACATCTGCTGGCTTTTTGGGCTCTAAGAGCCGGCCGTGTGTCTCTCTAATACCCCATCTAAGGGCCCCGACTAAGGGCCCAGTAAACACACAAGGCCCTCGCTCCCTAATCACTAATTGCCTGAGTGCCAGATTGTGGTCAGATAAGGGCTTTGATGTGGACCAAGTGGACTGTAGCTGCCCAGCCAAGTAGGCCGGCCGGGGAGGAAGACCAACTAGAGACCACCGGGGAGACCGGCTAGAGACCTTCTACAGACCACCAGGGAGACCATCTAGAGGCCTTCTACAGACCACCATGGAGACCATCTAGAGACCTTCTATAGACCACCAGGGAGACCATCTAGAGACATTCTATAGACCACCAGGGAGACCGGCTAGAGACCTTCTATAGACCACCAGGGAGACCATCTAGAGACCTTCTACAGACCACCAGGGAGACCATCTAGAGACCTTCTATAGACCACCAGGGAGCCCATCTAGAGACCTTCTATAGACCACCAGGGAGACCATCTAGAGACCTTCTATAGACCACCAGGGAGACCATCTAGAGACCTTCTATAGACCACCAGGGAGACCATCTAGAGACCTTCTACAGACCACCAGGGAGACCATCTAGAGACCTTCTACAGACCACCAGGGAGACCATCTAGAGACCTTCTATAGACCACCAGGGAGACCATCTAGAGACCTTCTATAGACCACCAGGGAGACCATCTAGAGACCTTCTACAGACCACCAGGGAGACCATCTAGAGACCTTCTATAGACCACCAGGGAGACCATCTAGAGACCTTCTACAGACCACCAGGGAGACCATCTAGAGACCTTCTACAGACCACCAGGGAGACCATCTAGAGACCTTCTATAGACCACCAGGGAGACCATCTAGAGACCTTCTACAGACCACCAGGGAGACCATCTAGAGACCTTCTATAGACCACCAGGGAGACCGGCTAGAGACCTTCTACAGACCACCAGGGAGACCATCTAGAGACCTTCTATAGACCACCAGGGAGACCATCTAGAGACCTTCTATAGACCACCAGGGAGACCATCTAGAGACCTTCTATAGACCACCAGGGAGACCTTCTAGAGACCTTCTACAGACCACCAGGGAGACCATCTAGAGACCTTCTATAGACCACCAGGGAGACCATCTAGAGACCTTCTATAGACCACCATGGAGACCATCTAGAGACCTTCTATAGACCACCAGGGAGACCATCTAGAGACCTTCTATAGACCACCAGGGAGACCATCTAGAGACCTTCTATAGACCACCAGGGAGACCATCTAGAGACCTTCTACAGACCACCAGGGAGACCATCTAGAGACCTTCTACAGACCACCATGGAGACCATCTAGAGACCTTCTATAGACCACCAGGGAGACCTTCTAGAGACCTTCTACAGACCACCAGGGAGACCATCTAGAGACCTTCTACAGACCACCAGGGAGACCATCTAGAGACCTTCTATAGACCACCAGGGAGACCATCTAGAGACCTTCTATAGACCACCAGGGAGACCTTCTAGAGACCTTCTACAGACCACCAGGGAGACCATCTAGAGACCTTCTATAGACCACCAGGGAGACCATCTAGAGACCTTCTATAGACCACCAGGGAGACCATCTAGAGACCTTCTACAGACCACCAGGGAGACCATCTAGAGACCTTCTACAGACCACCAGGGAGACCATCTAGAGACCTTCTATAGACCACCAGGGAGACCATCTAGAGACCTTCTACAGACCACCAGGGAGACCATCTAGAGACCTTCTACAGACCACCAGGGAGACCATCTAGAGACCTTCTATAGACCACCAGGGAGACCATCTAGAGACCTTCTATAGACCACCAGGGAGCCCATCTAGAGACCTTCTATAGACCACCAGGGAGACCATCTAGAGACCTTCTACAGACCACCAGGGAGACCATCTAGAGACCTTCTATAGACCACCAGGGAGACCATCTAGAGACCTTCTACAGACCACCGGGGAGACCGGCTAGAGACCTTCTACAGACCACCAGGGAGACCATCTAGAGACCTTCTATAGACCACCAGGGAGCCCATCTAGAGACCTTCTACAGACCACCAGGGAGCCCATCTAGAGACCTTCTACAGACCACCAGGGAGACCATCTAGAGACCTTCTATAGACCACCAGGGAGACCATCTAGAGACCTTCTACAGACCACCGGGGAGACCGGCTAGAGACCTTCTACAGACCACCAGGGAGACCATCTAGAGACCTTCTATAGACCACCACAGACTGTTTAGAGAATATCTAGAGACCGTCTAGAGACCAATCTGGAGAGCCAACTAGAGATCTCCTAAAGAAGGACTACAGACCGTCTAGAGACCAATCTGGAGACCAACTAGAGATCTCTGAGAGAAGGACTACAGACCGTCTAGAGACCAATCTGGAGACCAACTAGAGATCTCTTAGAGAAGGACTACAGACCGTCTAGAGACCAATCTGGAGACCAACTAGAGATCTCCGAGAGAAGGACTACAGACCGTCTAGAGACCGGCCGGAGGGACTGAGAGAGCAGGGCTGAAACCCTTCAGTACAGCGTACAGCTGAAAGAAAGGGTTCAATTACCGCTAATACGTATGTCAGCCGACCCGACCGAGCGATCGGGCAGAAAAACAAACAGCCTAATTGTGCCTCGCAACCTTTCACCGCGGTAACAAGAAGTTTGACGGACGCTACACAACAACCACTCCGTCCGTGGAGGCGGTGAGCTCCTCAGAGCAGCACGTCTGCCTGCTCCGAGTACCGGGGAAAACCGGCTGCAGAAGAAGAACAGTGGTGTGGCGAGGCCCACCTCGCCCCCCCCCCCCCCCCCCCCCACCCCTCCGACACCCAGCTACAGAATGCTGCAAGTTGCTGGAGTACAGGAGTCTCTGGCCGTGCCGATTCCGCACGATCACCAACAGGATCGGTGGACTAGTTTACCACCAGGGGTTGCATCAACGAGTGAACAACAAGGCATTTATAGAGCCACCCATTATTGACTTCACAAGCGGGAACGTCCACCCACGAATAGAACAGCCAGCCGGGTTGTACAGTAGAGCGGTGGAGTAGACAGGAGAGAGAGAGAGCGAGACTGGTGTGTGTGTGTGTGTGTGTGTGTGTGTGTGTGTGTGTGTGTGTGTGTGTGTGTGTGTGTGTGTGCGGTCTTAATTACAGATGTGTCTGGAGTGATTTCCATCAAACCGTGTAGTGGCAGTGACCAGCCCACTCAGAGTTCCTCGGAGTCAGACTCGCCACGCTCGCCACCGTCAAGAGCACACTTCAGAGCGGTGCATTCTGGGAAGGGCCAGTGGCCTATGGGAGCTTCAGCGATTCAAAGAAACGTTCTGCCCTCGTGGCAGGGCATGGTTCGTAGGTCCAGCCACGTGTCCACAGACTCAGTTAACAAGCAGCACCCCGACTAGCACATCCATTTGGTCCCCTAACAACGAGGGCCAGATAGATTCAAGCAGACGAAGATATTCTGATGACCAGTTCCTCTCCACTCCTGAAAATGTTATGAGAGCAGGGGAGAGATAAGAACGAGAGAGAGAGAGAGAGAGAGAGAGAGAGAGAGAGAGAGAGAGAGAGAGAGAGAGAGAGAGAGAGAGAGAGAGAGAGACAGCGAGAGAGAGAAACAGCGGGATTGAGAGGGTGAGATATAGAGAGCAAGAGATGGGCAGAGGAGTGGCTAGGAGAGAAGGAGAGGAGAAGATAAGTGTAAAACAGGAATGGAGGAGAAGAACAGGAGTAGCAAGGGGAGGATAAGTGGGGAGAGCAGCAGAAAGGAGGAGTCCAGCATCACTCTAATCAGGCCGGCCAGCCCTCGACACACACACACACACACACACACACACACACACACACACACACACACACGCACACACGCACCGACACACACACACACACACACACACACACACACATACGCACAATACTCCAAAACGTAGCGACACAGAATCCTAAATAGGGCGCCGTGGCAGCCAGAGCTGGAGCTGCAGGTCCTCCTGCCATCCCAGAATAATCCCTGCTCCCCTCGCCCTTCACCCACTTTCTCCTGGTTGCTACGGCGACCCGCTGGCGACACAGGTAACACAAGATGCTCTGGGTCCACATGAACAGAATCACCTACTCAGGTAACAATCCAGTGTTTACGTCATTCAACTACTCTTCATCATGATCATCATCATCATCGTCCATCAAAATCAACATGTGTTGCAGTTGAAGTTTAGGAAACATCACACTTTAGTTGTATGAATAAAAAAGATGGTGTTATAGAATCCTGTGGTTGTATTTTTCCACTGTGGGATGAAGGGAACCCAGCCCACCTTCTGTGTTTATGTTTCTGATGGAGGTCCAGGAGGTCCAGGTGTGTGGTGCCTTATCAGCCGTGACCAGACCTTTTCTCACCAACATCTGGGGGAGGGCTCCATCACCTGTCCCCCGCTCACTGCCATCTCCAGTTACAGTCCAGCCCATCACCGCCCTCGCATGAACGCCATCACTATGGCGACCCCACCATCACCCGGGGAACAGCAGCAACCCCATCACGGCGGGAACAACCCCGTCACCGCGACAACCGGCGACATCCCCTCAGCAATGAGTGCAGGAGTCGGCTGTCCTCGCTTTCCAGCGCCTCCTTCCGTCCAACTCTCAACCGTGTGCAGCTAAAAGCTGCGCTCCCAAACGCCCCCGGGGGGGGGGGGGGACAGCTGCCTCGGCACCGCGGAGCCAGAGGACGCCGGCCAGACGGCCGAGTGTCCCGACCGCGACCTACGACCTCCCCAAGACTCGTCCTGCTGCCCGGGCGCCCGGGCTGCCGCCGCGGAGACGTCGCAAAGTGCAGCCGGGCCCTCGAGGAACGCGCCGGCTGAGGCCTGCGGCGTGAACCTGAAAAACCCGACACAGACACAGGCTGGCGGGGCGGCGGGGGACCTCCCACCTGAGGACAACCAGAAGGTCGCGCACAGAGCCGCTGAGAGGACGCGGCGGCGGCGGCGGCGTGCGGAGTGCCGCGCTCGTCCTCGTACCGGGTAAGGCGTCAGAGGATGAGGAAGGGAAACCGACACACAGGCGATGCTACGTCCGTTCCCCCTGTGGTGGTGGCCTCAGCTGTGCGGGGTGGAGCTCCTTGCTCTCCTGGATTTCTGTAAATCTATTAACACGGCTATTCAGGATGATTGCTCTGTAGAGTGCTACACTTTCCTCGGGTTCCACCCTCTTTTTTTTTTTTTTGCTCCTTGATCATGAACTGAAACTGCACTCCCCTGAGTGCTGATTGGTCCTGTCCTACCTCTCCCCCAAATGCTGATTGGTCCAATTATACCACCCCCGAGCACTGATTGGTCCTATGATTTTTTAATTTTTGGGAAGGAACTTCAGCAGGATTGAGGCCAGGCCGATGTGAACATAGGGATCTCGTTCGTCACCAATCTGATGCATCATGGGACGTGAACACTCAAATCTACAGCTAATCAGTACACTCATCAGTGGGACATCAAGTCGTTCTATTATACAATACATTATACATGTCATATTTCATAAATAAATGAGTGTTTTCACTTGTCTATTTTCCCATCATATCTGGGAAGATACTGATGCCAGCAAGGCCAACACACATACGCACACACACACCAACACAAACACACACACACACACACACACACACACACACACACACACACACACACACACACACACACACATACGCACACACACACACACTCATACACACACACACACCAACACAAACACACCAACATCACACAGCAGCACACGTAAACACATACGCAATCACACGCACACACACACACACACACACACACACACACACACACACACACACACACACACACACACACACACACACACACACACACTAACACACCAACATCACACAGCAGCACACGCAAACACATACGCAATCACACGCACACACACGCCAAGACACACAACCACGCACAACAACACAGACCCACACACACACATGAGGACCAGTGGTTCTGCTGGTTCATACTTACAATTACATTTAGGGCATTTAGCAGACGCTTTTATCCAAAGCGACTTACAATAAGTACATTTGTCAGAAGACGGTGAAACATTTAATTTCAGTACATTTAAATACAGTAGGTCGCCAGAACAAGTTTCAAGCGTTTCAATTGCTAGGTTATCAATTGATAGAACAGTATACAAATACGTATATATAAACATATACATGAGGACAGACCACAGGTTCTACTTGTTTATACATGACAGACCAGAGGTTCTACTGGCTTACACACAAGGACAGACCAGTGGTCCTGCATGCTGATGGTTCCATTACTATACATTACATACTGTATATATGGTATGTTTATCAAGTCAAGGCCCACCGCGGCAGACGTCAGTGTGCCGGCCCCCGGGAGCCAGAGGTTCTCAGGCTGGGTAACAACCTTCTCAAGCCGTCTCCCCTTCCATCCGAGAGTGATGGCGTGGCGTTATCCCTCAGCGACACGCCGCCATCACTCGGGGGTTCATAAAGCTGATGGATCACCCGACCGTGGGGGTGGGGGTGGGGGTGGGGGAGACGGGGGGGGGAGGGGGAGGGGGAGAGAGGCTTAGAGAGAGACCCCAACTTCTCTCGCTCCACGCAGTTTGATTCGGGGTGGTGCCGTGGAAGTGTGCGATAAACAGGAGAAAACAATGTCTGTTGTCTCATTAATGGGCTTGGGAAGTGGGATAGGAAAAGCGGTTCCCCTATGAATTATTCATGGGGGGAACCGAATAATTTTATTCGGGAGTCGCGAGACACCTGTAGGGTGACTGTTTGATCATGTCTGTGATCGTTTGGTCGTGTCTGTGATCGTTTGGTTGTGTCTGAGTTCGTTTGATCCCGTCGGTGACGGCTTGATTAAGTCTGCCATCGTTTGATTGTGTGTGTGTGTGTGTGTGTGGGAGTGTTTGACTTTGTCTGTGATCGTTTGACCGTGTCGGTGATCGTTTGAGCCCTACTATCTAGACGTTTTGGTCCAACGTGGTTACAACCCCACACCCCCCCCCCCCCCCATTTACCAATCAGCTTTCGCCTGTTAAATAAACACCCCTTCATCTTCCAGCTGTTCAAGCCGTGTCTCCCTTGACTGTCCTGGTCCACTCTGGTCCGGGTATGGTACAATACACTCGGTCGGTCACCCCATCACAGAGACATGACTTTACATTCCCAGAGGCCATATCAATACTCGCTATACAGCATAGACAGCACTGCAATAACACATTTGATGTCGGTGTTAAAACAGTACAAAGGCATAACAAACAACATTGCTACCAGAGCCAAAAGAAAACTATTTCACATAATAGCTATTTTAACAGCAGAAGGCACAAATGACTTTCTAAAATGCTCTATGGAACATCTAGAGTCTCTAAAATGGAAGCGCACACACACACACACACACACACACACACACACACACACACACACACACACACACACACACACACACACACACACACACACACACACACACACACACACACACACACACACAGGACTGCATTTATTAAATCTCTTTACAATGTGCCACATACACACACATCCAAACACCACACATTTATCTTATTCCATTTTATTTCATCTCTTTGATTCTCTCTTCCGTCCATGTTGGAACGTGCCTCAACCAAAACAGTTCATTGTACAGTATGACTAAGTGCTGCTTGATGATAAAAGACTTGAACACACACACACACGTTAATTCACCCAACCAGACACACATTCATACATACAGTACATCCAAACACACACTCATTTACACATGCATACACATACACCCATTCACCCAATAATGCTCACATCTACACACATTCATTCATTCATTCATACACCAACGGCGGTGTCAACTCTGCCAGGTAACAGCCAGCTGGCCGGGAGCAGTCCGAGGTTTGGTGCCTTGCTCATGGACACCTCCACACTTTGCTAGGAGGAGGTGGGCATCAAACCAGCAACCTCCCGGGCAACCCGCTCTACCGCCTGATCTTCCGTCGCCCCTGCAGTCGCCTGACAGCCAGGAGACAAACAGTTAAAGCTGCAGTAGGTCAGATCCCAGTTCAGGAGAGCAACATTCTGAAACTAAGCAACACCATCGAGAAGGGTCACGCATCGGCGCTTGACAGGCAAGACGGATTCCCCCGAACCGAGCCGCGCAGCGGTCCCTCATCTGGGAGGTCTCGTGCAGCAGCGGGCCCGAGCAGTCACCTCAAAACAGAAGCGCTCACAGTGCACACCTCACTCACTCAACAGCTGACGCGCGGGCCAGACCGCGTGTCTCACGATAACGGCCCTTAAATCTCCCCTAGTGCACCTTTAATTGCCCTGACGACGACGTCGGCCGCATGGTCCTGAGCATACGTCCCGCTGCGCTGTGTGCCTTGGCGGTGTTCTACTACATGACATTAATATTACCCCTCCACCTGGAGAGCCTTTCATTACAAACTTTAAGAGTCGCCCGGGCGCCACTCTCCAGACGGTCCTGAGCGCAGAACTTTTAATCTGGACTCCGCTTCACGCAGCACACATACTGCGGTACTGCTCGCCCCCGTCGGGAATGAGGGAGACACAAAGCTTCTTTTCCGGGAACCCGGCCGGTTCTGTTTAGTTTGACGAGCAGGCGGGCCGGGACGACTTACTCGGGGTGTTACAGGACGATGGCGGCGGAGACATTGGAAACAGAACCAATACCTCCCCAAAACTACAGCGGCGGCGGCGACCCGGTTACAGAACGTCAGAACAGAGCCCCGTCGCTAGGACACCGGGGAGGTCCGTGTCTCCAACAGAGGAGAACTTTCAAAACTTCAAAAGGTCGGAGCTTAGGGCGGGACGGAACCCAAAGCCCCCGGCCGGCGGAGCACGGAACGTTCTGGACGTTCTGCGTCTCGGCTGTCCGAGCCGGACAGAGTGCATGGAGAAAGTGTTTTAAACAAAAGTGACGTTTCCTCAACTTCCTCCAGCAGTGTCTCCAACAATAGGGTCGATTAAACGATGCATGTTAATGAATACAAACTTCCTGAAATATATTTGAATTGAATAAAAATGAATATATTTTCATTCTGCTCATTGAGTAGAATAATTAAATCATTACTTCTTCGCTCCCTCCCCAGTGTCCATCTTGTCTCCCCCCTCCTCCCCTCCTCCTCTTTCTCCCTAACTCCTCTCATACTCCCCTCAACTTAAGAATAAACAGCAGTTCTCCTCCTCTCCTGAAGTTCTCCTCAGCTCCCACCCCCTCCTCACCCCTCCTCACCCCTCCTCACCCCCAGGTCCGTTCCTATTGGCCACTCAGCTTCATTCCATTAAATCCTGTTTGCCAGATGGTCTCGGGTGGGGGGGTGATAAGGGGTTTACCAGCGGTGGAGGGAGGGAGGGAGGGAGGGAGGGAGGGAGGGAGGGAGGGAGGGAGGGAGAGGAGAGAGGAGGAAGGAGGAAGATGACGAAGAGGAGGTTGTTAGGAAGAGGAGAGAGCAAGAAGAGGATTGGGGGGGAGAGGAAGAGGATGGAGGTGGGAGGAGGCAGAGGAGGACGATGATGAAGAGGGGGTCTGTAGGAAGCAGACCGTGGCCCAGCAGTCCGGTGGTTCTGCCGTCTTATCTTGGACACAACACATAAAACAGGAAGAATGATTTTCAGACTCACTCTGTTCTCTCACGGAGGAGTGACATTTTTACTCGCGCCGAACGAAAACTGGTTCTGTGTCACGTTAGAAGTAGAGCAGAACAACAACTGCAACATCCAAAATAACACAATAGTTCCCCCAGCATGACTAACCAAATCCATCAAACACATTACATACATCAAATACACCACTCTGGATTGGGACGCTAAACTCTAAATATATAAAATACACCAAACATCAAACACCCCACTTTGAATTGCGAGGCTAAGCTACAAATATACAAAATACTCCACATATTAAACACACCAAAATATGAACTACACCACTCCCACGGTAAACCCCGTTTCCCTGTCAGCCGGGGGACGGGAGTGTTGATTGGCCGCCCCCGTCGTTCAGCACGCACCGATTGGCTGTCCACAGTTCGGCGTGATCCGATTGGCTGTGCTCGGAGAGATCTGAGCCGCGGACCCAGAATGCTCGTTATCAACCGGGCGGGAAGAGGTGCGTGACGCATTGCGACTCACAACGCGCTTACGTTCCGGACCCGTGAAACGCGTCACGTCGACGGGTTTGGGTCGCCTCTCGTCAACAGCATCTCTTAAAAAAAAAAAAAATAAATAAATAAAGAACGACACCACGACTGCCAGAGCCGTAGCTCATGAGGTCAGAGGTCAGGACTCCCTTAAGACCCGGGGCGCCCAAACAAGGGTCCCGACACCTCGGTCGTTAAGCACAAGGGAACACGGAGAACATTTTTAATAAAAAGTAAACGTTTCCTCAACTTCCTCTCACAATAAGGACAATTCAACAATGTTAATTGACAGAGTTGGATCTCGAACCAAAACGTATATAATTTCATTCGACTCACGGAGTAATTCAACCCTTATATCTCATCGCGACCAAGGCCGTACGATCACCATGGGGGCAACAGGGACACCAGTAAGAAGTACAGAAAGTGATTTCCTCCCTCTTGTTGATATTAAATCAGGAGTCCAGCATCAGACTCCTGAACAAGTGGCAGCTCGCCTCGCCGTCTACGAGAGCGAGACGCAACGATTTGTTTTTTACGTTTTTTTTTTTTCCCCCTGTGTCGCGTTGCGTCCAGAAAGCCCAGTAGGGCCCGGTCGCCTCGGTAACCACGGTAATAGGAGTGCAGAAACTTAAATGAGGGTACAGAACGACTGCGAGGTTTCCAACTGCGGGCTGAAACGAGGGCGGGCTCGGCCCACAGTCCAACGTGAATTACCGATCGATACCATGTGATCCATATTTAATGCAACAGATTTATAACCAAACGCATCCACTGGCATCTTTTGTTCCTTTTGTTGTGGACAGTCAAATGGCGCTGGGCCTCCACCAGACTGCTCTCAGCGCTGGTTGGGGGCTAAGCTTGTGTGCCATTAATATAAGAGTCTATCAGATTCTGAGGATCAGAGTTTGCGTTTTACAATTTTGTGGCAGAGGAATAATCTTAAAAATTGGAAGCAGAGAAATCCTGCGAAAATCCCAGGTTCCAACGCCCGACGTCCTCGTGATAAGAGGACCCTTAGCCCTGGTGTGTTTGTGTTTGAATGTAATATAATGTGATGTAATTATCATTATAACAGCACGTGTGCTTATCTGAAAGCCAGCCACTTTGCCATCACAGACCCACAGTAAACAGCACCGCAAGCCACCAAAATTTTCTCTCCCTCTCTCTCTCTCTCTCTCTCCACTTCTCTCGCACCCTCTCTTCCTCTCTCCCGCTGATGCGTCTCCTGTGAAGTGTCTTGTAGAGACAAAATAGGATGAAGGAATCCTTGTGAGAAAGGATCAATTCTGCTTTTGAACGTCAATCAAAAATAAAACACAACATCAGAGATTACTGTGAAGTCACAAACTCCGGTCTGAATTATGAAGTGAAACAAAGTAGAACTTCAGGATGATTATCGGGCCAACTCGAGAAGATCCACTGTGAAATTTAACCACCCAGTCGTCAGGGAGTGGTACATTCAGCGGAATTGTTCATGCGATATTCATGGTTGAACTGTTTAAAATCATTATAATTATGGGAATTATGTGAGAACACTCTTCACAGAGTACAGCCGGGCGTTCAATACCCTCATCCCCTACAGGCCCATCCCCAAGATCAGGGACCCGGGACTGAAACCCCCTCCCTGTGGAGGGCGTCCTGGACCGCCTGATGGCCAGAACCCAGAGCCACACCGCACCCTCGCCGGTCCTCAAACCCAAAGCCAAACGATTTGTTCATTTATAAAGACAATATATGAATATCATATAATAGTAGCATTAGTCTCGGGCTAAACCTGATTCCTGGCAAATCCTTAAAAACAGAAACAGTCAATTAATCTTAAATTAATTTTAAATCAATATCGTCTGCAGTGCCATTTTTGCTGTTGTTGTTGTTCAGGGAGAGGCAGAGGGAGGTAACGGTAGGCAGCAGCCGTGATTGGATCGATGGAGGTTAATCAATGAGGTCATCTGCAACACGTTGCCATCAGCATGCTTCACATCGGCCAATGAGAAACCGCGACGGACCTCCCGGTGTCCGGTATCACCTGCTCCTACCTCGCCACCATCACCAAACCACTCCTCATCAGGGGTCCTCCTCCACGCTTACATCACACGGCCGTGATTAATCACCGCGGCAACGTCATCACATCGCCGACTCACCGGAAACAGCGACGTCGCCACTCTTCCAGGCTCTGGATTCGATCTGACGGCGAGAGACGGTCTCTTCTCCCAGAGAAAGACCCCGGGCCCCTCTGTGTTCCCCCCCCCCCCCCCCAGCACTGCATCTGTCAGGGCTCCCTGCAGGGGAGTCCTCAGCTCTGCATAATGGAGTGGACAGGTCGCCACGTTGGGGCCGCGCCGACACCAAGCGTGACAAAGCTGCCGGTGAACACTGAGCGCGTTCGACTCGTTCCTCTCCACCGCCAGCTTATCGTCTACCCACAGCCCCGCGTCACTTGTCTTTTTACCGGAGCGCCGACCGGCCGCGCAATCCCTTCGACAGGCAGCGCCGCCGAACGGTGAAATCTGTCCACCGTGGGCCGGCGGCAAGTGTTGAGTTTGGCGCCGAAGCTACAAAACGAGACAATGGTCTTCGGTCTCACCAAACAGGTGAAGTCTGCGGTTAGCTCGGATCAGGTGCCACACAGTGACATCCACAAGCTGAACAGGAGTCCCCTGAAGCTAAAGTGTTTGTGATTGGGACAAATTGTCTGTGCACGTGTGTGTTCACTGTATTGTAAGATTCTCACACTATGACACGTCAAACCAAAAAGAACCAACACACACACACACAAACACACACACACACACCAATATCAGAAATTGAACATCACAGAATAAATACTTAAATTTTGTTTGGTGATTGTGAAGCAGTTCTTCCAGCTCGAGACCAGACTGTGTGTGGAAATACAAATGTTGAGCAAAAACATTTACAGAATTTGCAATGTTTCATTAATTTTTTGAGGGGGATTCAAACATTGATGTTTCACCTCGAATTAACCAAATTACCAGCTGACATGGGGACATACATGAACAGATGGTGTCTTCATGAACCATCAGCTGCCATGAAGACATATATGCACAGATAGTATCTTCAAGATTCAGCTGTGACCTCGGTAGTAGGAAAAACATCCCATTTACATACCAACTCAATTGTTTTCAATGGCAGTGATAGTGGAAACAGTACAAACCACAGAGCGCTGGGAGAGATCAGACTCTTCCTAGCCTCTCCAAGGCTACAAGTGTTTCACAGGGGTCCTTGAAGACCACGTGATCAGAAGATAAGTAAGACAGAGAGGACACTGCTGGTTGGAACGTCAGATTACATACCTTTGGAGGAAGATGATGTTCTGGTTTTCATCCTAAACTCCTTCGCTGGTGTCTTCAGTTTCGGGTCTAGGATCCTCTTGCTCTTTTTTAATATAAAACATGGTATCATTGTTTATCCCCATATTTGTACAGTGAGTGTGGACCACACCAAATACAAAGGCAATGTAATAAAGAATAAAGAAGTCAGAACCAACCAGCTGTGCATTTCCAACAGGGTCAAAAATACAATGAAACAGTTGTGGCCATTTTCCCAGGTGGATTTAATTGCACAGGTGTGTTGTGATGACTTCCTGTCTTTCTTACGGGGTGAATGCACCCACTCCTCCAGCCAATCAGCCACAAGCTGGAGAACGAGGAGCACTGCCTCCACGTCGATTCAGAACGTTCCTTCAGAAGCGTTGGAGTGATGTGATGAACTTCAGTCAACCCACATGTGGCATCATAAGTGGGTGTGTCCACCCTCCTTATGTATGTTTTATGTAATTGTACATGTTCATGTCATGGTCTGTGTATCATGTGCTGTTCGCAGCAGCGGCCAGCCTTTAGAGGGCGCTAGGGAGCTTCCCCACCGCTCACCACATCCAAGAAGAAGAAGGAGAACAAGAAGAACAACAAGAAGACCTTCGTTTATCTGTCCCCCCAAGACTTAAAAAACATAATTAGAAAAATGTTTATTGATTTCTAAAGGAGCATGAGAAAGGTTTTTTTTTTGTTAAATAGTACCATATGTAATCTGCAATGAAATGTAGATTAAAACCAGAAGAATCTTCTCCCATTAACTCTCGTTACGTCGTGCATGCGCACTTCACTCCTCTTCAATACAAGAGAGTGGCACTTGCTCGGGTGCCCCTGTGACAGCCTTTCTCTGAATGCTGCTGATTTACACACCACCAACCACTGGGTGGAGAGCAAGTGGGCCGCGGTGCATCTGACTAAAACGCTCAGATTGAGTTATTGAGTGTAGAGTTGGAGTAGCTCCTGTGCAACAGACGGAGGGTGTTATTCAGCAGGGTATGCCCGGAAAAAAAAAAAAAAACATCTCCATCACTTAAGTGTGCTGCTCTCAGGGTCTCTCCTGCAAAAGAGTCGCTTAACCTCAACGAACCTGCCTGTACAGACAAATAAGGATAACAAACAGTCCAGTCGGTTCTGTTCTGTTCGGCGCGGTGCGGTCCGGTCACTGCCGGCGTGTGACACCCCAGTTTGGTCTGGTTTCTCGCCCGGGGAACCTCCAACAATATGGTGACCTTTCCCCCCCCCCCCCCCCCCCCCCCCCCCGGCCGTCTCACACAAGCCCCCGGAGTCGGCGGCCGGCCCGGGGAGCTAGCAGCGGGGCCCTGGCGGCGCGCTAGCTAATGAAATGTCCTTCATCGTCACGGCGTGTGAGCATAATGAAGCTTAATGGAAACACGGCGGCCGCCGTGACCGCACCTGCATCTCTGATGACAGCCAAGCTGTTGGACGTGGCCTGTGTTGCAGACCTCATAACGCATATAGACACCAGAGAAGCAGATACCCTCTGTGGTTATCAATCAGGTACCTTCCCCCGTCTGTGTTTCAGCCGGCAGGCTCGCGGATAACGAAGCTCCGTGAGATCTGTGATACCGAGTGTCACTGGAGATACTGGGGAGAGTGGAGATGCTGGCGATGGTGGAGATCGTGGTGATACGAGTGATATTGGAGACAGTGGTGACACTGGTGTTACTGGCAGTACCGGTGATATTTGTGATACCGTTGATAACGGCTCTTCAGACGATTATGGGCGGTCGCCCCTGACGTTTGAGTCCGACACGTCTCGAGAAGATCACATGACCTTCGGGCGCCGGCCTCCGCGGGCTCTGGCGGTGACGTAGCTGGACGCTACGGTCGGCGTTCCACCCAGACGCATAAATCTGCCGTTAAGTAGCCGCGCGGCGTGCGAGGAGTGTGAAGGGGGGGGGGGAACGGTGATGAAGCTCACTTCACTGTGAAACCCGACGCCGGCGCGGTTTAGCGATGAAGACATTCATCTGGGGGGACGCGATCGATGCGGCGCAAACAGAAGGACAAACTAAACTACAGAATATTTCCGATTACCTGGACTCACAGGAGAACTGATGTTGTGTTTAGCAGCGTTTAGGACCCCTCCGCCATTAAGAGGATGTTTAGACGCATACTAAAAGTTTTTAATTACTTAAAGTGGATTGCTTTGCGAGGGGAAAGTGAATTGCTGTTTCACAAGATACAGGGCCCCACAAAGCACGCGATCAATACGCAACCAAGAAGCAATGAAACACAAACAAAAAGAAAAACTCCAGTGCTTTCCAAACGACCAAAAAAAATGAAATAAAACTAATGAACTTGAGGCTGCCGGTGTAGCGGCGTAGAGACTTCCAGACTGATCGTTTATAGATCAAATGGTTCAGCCGAGCTGCTTTCTGCCCAGCGGTGGAAACAGGAAGCAGGGTTTTCACGCAGAAGACGCAGGTGAGCCGAGCGTCGACCCAACGATGTCGTTAAAGGACCTCCGGTTCACCAGCGTCTCCCGTTGGTGAGCAACGACGGGCCATTTCAAATGACCCATGACTGACATCACAAGGGGGAGAGTCCACTCAGATGTGCGATAGGTAGATTGGCCTACCAGTTGGTACGGCCCACTGGGTCGGCGGGTGGGTTGAAATGTACTCAATGGAACCTTAACACTAACCAATAACGTAGAGATTCAGCAGGAAGTCAAACAAGAGACAAAACTAACATAAGCACGCATGACCACACACACACACACACACACACACACACTCACACACACACACACACACACACACACACACACACACACACACACACACACACTCACACACACACACACACACACACACACACACACACACACACACACACACATATATGCATGCACGCACACACACCGAAATGCCTTACATGCTTACACATGCACAAGTCAACACAAAAGCAAAAGACACACTCACAACTACACACGCAATGGATTTTTTTTTATGGATTTAACTTTTGTTTTATTTTATTATTTGACCTTTATTCATACATGTTCTCATTAAGGCTCGGCACCTCTGGAGTGTGTGTTTCCCCTCTAACCCACCCAGCGTGCTACAGACTCCACGCTGACCAAGACCGGTCCAGTTCACCAACCAGGGATTTCGTGTCACATCGTGAATCAAAATCATTGTTATAATTATTTTTTCTCCGCACTTTGAATGAAGCAGTTATTAAAAAGGCTGTGTTGCTGTAGTGCAGGTAATGAACTATCGCTCTGATCG
>JAXIVH010000021.1:5625128-5667709 GCA_036785325.1 Urophycis tenuis | reverse complement strand
CCCTTCTCCTCCGCGCCTCAGGGATGACGAGTGGACTCCGGCGAGTCGGCACGCCGGCTCCTCTGCTTCCTCGTCCGGACCCGCAGCCAGGAAAAAGCCCCTCAGAAAGGCACGGCAAAGGGTTTGCGTGGTGTCCATAGCGCCTCCGTCTCCCCCCCCTACGTGCCGTGAAGACGCTCACCTTGTTTGGAGGTAAATCTATGGAGAACAAAAGACTCTCATAGTACAGTTCTTAGTGTCGTTTAGTATCCAGCTCCGCTCACCTCCTCTCTCCTCTCCCCCCCCTCCTCCTCCTCCTCCTCCTCGCCTCACTCTCCTCCTGTCCTCTCTCTTCACCCATCCTCCTCCCTCCTCTCTCCCCCTCTCCCCTTCTCCTCTCCTCACTCTCCTCCTGTCCTCTCCTCACCCATCCTCCTCTCTCCCCCTCTCTCCTCTCCTCCTCACCTCACTCTCCTCCTGTCCTCTCCTCACCATTCCTCCTCCCTCCTCTCTCCCCTCCTCCTTGCCTCACTCTCCTCCTGTCCTCTCTCCTCTCTCCCCTCTCTTCCCATGTGCTCTCCTCTGCGAGCATCGCTCACCTCACCTCACGGCTCTCCTCCTCTCCCATCCTCCTCCTCTCCTCCACCCCTTGTCCTCTCCCTTCCTCCACCCTCTCCTCTCGCCTCGCCTCCCCTCGTCTCTCCTCTCCTCTTCGCCTCCCCCTCTGGAAGGCGGCCATGTTGCGAGGCTCCCGGGGTAATAAGGACGTGGCGTTCTGTGTACCCAGCGCGTGACACTTTGATGAAGCGCGGCAGCTTTCCAGCTTGTTATTACCGCTGTAAAGCTGTGTAGCGGGGGTGTGGGCGGGGGGGCTCCCGCCTGCAGGGCCCGCCGCCGTGCAGAGCTGGTGGGGGCCCGGGGGGGAAATCAGACCGGGGGGACAAGGGGACACGACGTCTGGGGGGTGGGCAGGGGGGGCGGGGGGCCGGGTGGGGGGGCTGACAGGAGGGCGATGAGCGGCCGTGATGGAGCGTCGGGGGGTAATTGGGGGCCGGTCGCTGCGGTCGCCGCCGACGACAGAGGGATCGTTTAGACAGACTGATGGAACCTCACCGAGGGGGGGGGGGGGGGTCGCCGTGACAACACAGCCCGCCGTCGTCATATACGGGCTGACGGGAACCGCTTCAGAAGTTTTGGAATATTCCGGAGAAAAAAAAACGCCCGGCTGTGTAAACGCAATGAAGGATAACAAAACGTCGAATAAACAAGCTGCAATAAAGCGCACACCCACGGAGCTCAGGAACGCTGCTTCTGTTCGGTTCAAACTTCTGTTTGCCTTTTAAAGTTGCTGCTGGAATTAAGCTAATCTGGCGAGTCACACCGCGCAACGCAACGCAACTCTCTCCCCTTTTTTTTGTTAGTTGTTAGCGTCTTAATTCTCTGGTGTTACACAAATCCGGGTATAATTGGTGCGAATACACCACCAGCGGCATAATTCCTCCCCGTTGGCTTATTAAGGCGCGGCGGCGGGCGCCCTGCGGCTAATGGATGGAGAACAATGCAGTTTTAGTTACGTAGCGACCGCGCCGGATGCACTCTGCTCACCGCCCCGCCCGCCGCCCGCTCCTCCCCAGGGCTCTGATTGGGGGAGGAGAATAGAAAAGAAAGGATTGGGGTTCCGTTTGATCACATGATCTGCTGTGTTCCAGAACACACACACACACACCAGGCCAATCAGCGACAGGCAGGAAGAGGGAAGCGCGGGTTGACCCCGAATAGACGGCCTGCAACGCGGAGAATCCAGCCCCGGGTGCTTAGGGCTAGTTTTTAAGGCAACTTCTCGTGGGTCGTTTTGGTGGAGAAGTCAGAAAGTAGTACGGTTAATCTTAACAGGGAACCGGTTTAGTAGGAAATGGGCTTAGATCATGTTTGTATTGCAGTTTAGAAGTGACCTTGTATAGTTGTTGTGTGTGTTTGGGGGGGGTTAAAGAAGGTTAAAGAACCATCCTCACTTTTATTGCCTTGTTTACTACAGGAAGAGAATCACTGTCTCTCTCTCACACACACACACACACACACACACACACACACACACACACACACACACACACACACACACACACACCTCCCTTGTTGAGGGGTGTGTAGTCAGATGGGTTCTGGTCCAGACTGTCTCTGGATGAACTGTATTCACATGCAGGACCAGGTGGGGGGAGGGGGGGGGGGTCCACTCTGACAGTGGGTTAATACTGACCAGCCACCACTGGGCTGGCCAGGGACAGTCAGGGCCACACCAGAATACTAATGTTCACACACACACACTGTGGAACACACCTACTACAACACATCCACACACACACACACACACACATTCACACATCTACTCTGCACAGACACTAATAATAAAGGCAAACGCACTCTAAATTGCACAAAGTCCCACAAACTAAAAAACTCTGAGACGCACGCACGCACACACGCGCACGCACACACTCACACTCACACACACACACAAACACACACACACACACACACAAACATGCACACACACACACACACACACACACACACACACCTTGCCCTTTCAGCTTCTCTCCCAAACGAAAGCCGTCGTCACTAAACTCTAAACTACAAAAGACATCTCTCTCTTTCTCTCTCTCTCTCTCTCTCTCTCTGATCCCAATCACACGGCTTTGTCCCGCTGTCACCGTGACAACGGGAGGGGCTGGGAGGATGTGGAGGGGGGAGGGGGGGGAGTGTTCAGGAGGATGGAGATATCAGTGTCTGCGCCCCCCCTCACCCCCACCCCCGGTGACAGAGCTGACCTCAACTCACCTCCAATCTGGACCGCTTTGCTCCCGCAGCCCAACCTGTCTATCATCCCTCGACCTGTCTCTCTATCCACCTCCCCCCCCCCCTCCCTCACTCCCTCCCTCCCTCCCTCCCTCTATCCATCTATCCCTCCACCAGTCCAACCCATCCCTCAGTCATCCCTTCATCCCTCACTCACTCCCTCACTCCCTCCCTCCTTCCCTCTCTCTGTCAGTCCATCAACCCATCACTCCCTCCCTTTCTCCACCCACTAACCTGAGTTGAGGCTGCAGAGGTGAGAGAGAGAGAGGGAGAGAGAGAGAGAGAGAGGGAGGGAGGGAGGGAGGGAGAGAGGGAGGGAGAACAAGGTCGATCTCTGTGATTCTGTGTTTATTGCTTTCAGAATAAACACACAGCGATGTTTTTTAAGACATTCAGGTGACCTCCGCTTGTTCAGTGGTTTCTAGAAGACGTTCAGGCTGGTGACCTCCACTTGTTCAGTGGTTTCTAGAAAACGTTCAGGCTGGTGACCTCCACTTGCACAGTGGTTTCTAGAAGACGTTCAGGCTGGTGACCTCCACTTGTTCAGTGGTTTCTAGAAGACGTTCAGGCTGGTGACCTCCACTTGTTCAGTGGTTTCTAGAAGACGTTCAGGCTGGTGACCTCCGCTTGTTCAGTGGTTTCTAGAAGACGTTCAGGCTGGTGACCTCCACTTGTTTAGTGGTTTCTAGAAGACGTTCAGGCTGGTGACCTCCACTTGTTCAGTGGATTCTAGAAAACGTTCAGGCTGGTGACCTCCACTTGTTCAGTGGTTTCTAGAAGACGTTCAGGCTGGTGACCTCCGCTTGTTCAGTGGTTTCTAGAAGACGTTCAGGCTGGTGACCTCCACTTGTTCAGTGGATTCTAGAAAACGTTCAGGCTGGTGACCTCCACTTGTTCAGTGGTTTCTAGAAGACGTTCAGGCTGGTGACCTCCACTTGTTCAGTGGTTTCTAGAAGACGTTCAGGCTGGTGACCTCGGGCTGAGAGAGGGAGGCGGGAGGTGGCGGCACAGGATCCATCCGTTTGTTAGCCTAAATTTGAGGAGGAATCCCGTAAGGGGCCAACCTACATCCCATAATACCTGCGTTGGAGGAACGGTGCAGAACCGATAGGCCCAGCGATGGAGAGAATGCATGGCGACACTGCTCACTGCAGAGAGAGAGAGAGAGAGAGAGAGAGAGAGAGAGAGAGAGAGAGACAGACATACAGTGCAAGATACACAGAGCGAGAGACACACACACACAACGAGAGAGAGAGAGCGAGAGAGAGAGCGAGAGACACAGACATAGTGTGAGATACACAGAGCGAGAGACACACACACACAGCAAGAGAGAGAGAGCGAGAGAGAGAGCGAGAGACACAGACATACAGTGTGAGATACACAGAGCGAGAGACACACACACACAGCGAGAGAGAGAGAGAGAGAGAGAGAGCGAGAGACACACACAGCGAGAGAGAGAGCGAGAGACACAGACTTACAGTGTGAGATACACAGAGCGAGAGACACACACACACACACAGCGAGAGAGAGACAGAGAGAGACAGAGAGAGAGAGAGAAAGAGAGAGAGACACACACAGAGAAAGCGAGAGAGAGAGAGCTGCCGTCTGTTGCTAAACCGAGTCACGCGTTGAGAAGTCTCAGTGTGCGGCGGGGAGGACCCCCGGGTGACGTTAACCAACCCAGATTACATCAAAACGGCTGAGGTGAACAAAGAAGCTACGACTCGATAATTCGACGGGCTCTCTGAAGACAGAGGGTAGCCATTTTGTTTTGATGTCGGGTTCTCCTCCAGTGACCGGCCCCTCCCGTGTCCTGCGGGCCTGGATCAGAGCCGTAATGGACTCCCCGGCCCGGGGGGGGGGGGGTATACGTCTTCATCTGGTCCACTTCACACTCCGCGGGCTCCGGTAATCGCTCGCCTTCCGCGGCGTCGGCTAACGTCTGGGGAACGAACCCGGCACCTGGTGCTGGTCTGAACACATCGCTGTACACACCCCGGAGTTCACACTCCTGGACTCCAACTCATCCTGAAGGTATCTCTAAAACTCAACATTGATGAGGTGGAATGAGGTTTATTTATTTATTTATTTATCTATGTATGTAAACATATCCTTTTCGGTCACAGCCAGGCAAAACAAGGCTACATTTCAAAGTAGCAGGCTAGATTTCAAAGTCAAATTCCAGATTTCAAAGAGACAGCCTGGATTTCAGCGTAACCGGCTCGGTTTCAAGGTAAAATTCTGAAGACCCACTCGTACAGAGACGAAGTGATGCCTGTGGTCTCCATCGAAGGCAACATGAAACGGCCCTGCCAGCTCATTTCCTCCAACAAAGGGACGCTCTTTGTGCTCCTGTCCAAAAGTCAAGAGCGACAACACTGAACTCTCCCAAGACTCCCCGCTCTGCGGTACATCAGACAGATTCAAGTTATGTTTTGTCTCGCTCTAATAGCCTAATTTACTTTTCTAAATTAAAATGTGTCACATTCTGCCTCCTCACCCTGGGGTAAAAGTCCTGTGAACACGGCGCTAACGATTTAAATCCTGCGCCGCCGCCAGAGGAGCGCTAGCATGGCGCCGCGAATAAAAACTAGCACGCAGCAGCGTAACCTCAAGAGTGTAGCGCGCGGAGGAGGAGCCGCGTGTTAGCATGAAGCTAACGCACGGAGAAGCCAGGCGGGATTTGACCATGGCGTGAGTTTAGCTTGGTTAGCCTTGACTATGTCATTAGCTTTGGGCCACGTGCCGGGTGCATGATGGGCACCAGGGTGTTGTCGCCCGAGGAAGCGTGTTCGGGAACGCCATTTTGAGGTTTTCCCGCTGTAATTAGCATCGCGTAAGCTCCGTTTCTTCTCCTGTAATCATGACATGTTTATGCTGGATCGGGTTCAGACTCTGAAGTTTCACGACTGTCAGACACACGGCATGGAATGGTTTTTATTGCGTCAAAATGAGAAAAAATAAAATAAAATCAAAAAGGTTTCAACAGCTTTGCACTTCACACACCGCAACGCGACGCAAAAAAAAAACACCCGCCCTGGCACGCACACACGCGCCACACACAAAAAAATACAAAATAAAAAAAATTTCAGCAACGAAGCCATTCGCTCGTTATTCTTCGTCGGGACATCATTCAAATGAAACTCTGTGTTTGAATATCGGGACATTAAACTCGTATTTGGGGGGGGGGGGGGGAGAAAAAAAAAAAAAGAGCTGGATGTGCAGGACTTCACTTGGCTCTGAGTCTCTTGTTTTCGGCGCTGCGCGACACTGCCCCCTCCTGGCCGCGCTTGGTACCTCGGGGGTCCGGGCCCTCCTCCTCCGGCTCCCCTTCCTTGGTCTGCCGCTGCTCCCTCTTCTCCCGCCGCTCCACCATCTCCCCCAGCTCCTCCGCAAACAGCGCCTTCAGCGCCGGGATGAGCCGGGGGAGGACCCGGAAGTCCCCGAACCGGATCTGGGGGGGGGGGGGGGAGACGGGGGAGACGGGCCTTTAGAGGGGAGATCTTTGGACCGGACCGTTCCCTTACACTTGTGTTTTTCCATGACGGTAAAAGGTATTTGGAATGGAAGAGGAGAGATGGAGAAACAGACAGGGTGAGAGAGAGAGACAACAGAGAGAGGGGGAGAGAGAGGTTGAGAGACAGAGAAACAGACAGGGTGTGAGAGAGAGAGAGAGAGAGAGAGAGAGAGAGAGACAACAGAGAGAGGGGGAGAGAAACAGACTGGGTGAGAGAGCGAGGTCGACACACAACAGAGAGAGGGGGAGAGAGGTAGAGACAGAAACAGACTGGGTGAGAGAGAGAGAGAGAGAGAGTGAGAAACAGAGGGGGAGAGAGACATAGAAACAGACTGGGTGAGAGAGAGAGGGAAATAGTGAGGGAGAGAGAGCGAGAGGGCTAGAGACAGAGAAATAGACAGGGAGAGAGAGAGCGAGAGAGAGAGTGAGCGAGAGGAAGGGATATAGCGACACAGAGAAACAGACTATGACAGAGAGAGAGAGAGAGAGAGAGAGCAGCCAGGGAGCAGACAGGTCAAGAGGCCGTGTTATTGTCTGTCAGCGAGACAAAGGGACTCGGCAGGTCGTGTTTATTAAACACGTCCGTCTCATTATCTGCTCCCGCAACACACCCGGAACACGCCGCTGCTGCTGCTCCGAACAGACGGGAACACGCGGCGCCTGGCCGTACCACGCCTCAGACCTCAGACAGCAGCGCCTGGCCGTACCACACCTCAGACAGCAGTGCCTCAGACAGCAGCGCCTGGCTGTACCACACCTCAGACAGCAGTGCCTCAGACAGCAGCGCCTGGCTGTACCACACCTCAGACAGCAGTGCCTCAGACAGCAGCGCCTGGCTGTACCACACCTCAGACCTCAGACAGCAGGGCCTGGCCGTACCACGCCTCAGACAGCAGTGCCTCAGACAGTAGTGTCTGGCCGTACCACACCTCAGACCTCAGACAGCAGGGCCTGGCCGTACCACAACTCAGACAGCAGGGCCTGGCTGTACCACGCCTCAGACCTCAGACAGCAGGGCCTGGCTGTACCACACCTCAGACCTCAGACAGCAGCATCTGGGCGTACCACAACTCAGACAGCAGTGCCTCAGACAGCAGCGCCTGGCCATACCATACCTCAGACCTCAGACAGCAGCGCCTGGCCATACCACACCTCAGACCTCAGACAGCAGCGCCTGGGCGTACCACAACTCAGACCTCAGACAGCAGCGCCTGGGTGTACCACACCTCAGACAGCAGTGCCTCAGACAGTAGTGTCTGGCCGTACCACACCTCAGACCTCAGACAGCAGCGCCTGGGCGTACCACAACTCAGACGGCGCTTTGCGTGCGTGTGCAGGCAAAGCTTTGTGGGAGATAAATCGTCCCTGTCTGTCTATGAACGTCTAGGTCTACTTGTCTGTGTTCATCTGACGGGGACGGCGCTCTGCCCCGCCGCACGGCTCCCACGCTCCTAAGACGCCCTCACAAATCACAACTGGAGAAGGAAGTCATCATTGGGCCCCAACAAGTCATCGGCCGTGACTCGGCTGTCCTCCCTGGGATTAGATCAGTGAGTCCATGTTTCCCAACATCTCGTTTGGAAAAAAAATGGAGGATGATGATTTTCACATGCAAGTTTAATTTGACTATTTTAATCGCGAACAGTAATCAGTAACTTTGACGTCATGATGCCAGAATTCATTGTGGTTTCCTGGTCAAGCAAAGCTTCATCAAATATGACCAATAAAACGGATAAAATCTGGTCCCCATAAGTCATGATTAAGTCCTCATAAATCATCGAGCTTCAAGCGCATCATCACTTGTACATGAAAGGAACGCCATGAGGCTGTTACTCATGACAACGAGCGGCTGGAGTCCAGGTGTCTTCAACAGGGAAAACAAAGCACTCATTCAGTCCCTACAAGTCACCATCCAGTCCCCGTAAGAGACGAGAAAGGCTCCCAGGTGTGTCGTCTCACCTTCACGTGGTCATAAGTCACAGAGTTTGTAGTTTATCGTCATATTGTGCACATTAGCAGGACAACTAACAGCTGTTGTCCACGGCATCTTTCTGGCTTCCTCAACAGGGAAAGCTAGCGAGTCATTTGGTCCCCATAAGTCAACCTTTTGGTCCCCATAAACAATGTGAAGTGTGTGTGTGTGTGTGTGTGTGTGTGTGTGTGTGTGTGTGTGTGTGTGTGTGCGCGCGCGCGTGCGTGTGTTGACCTTCATATGGTCGAAGGAGATGCCGACACGGTCTGTGAAGTCTGGGCTGAAGAGGGGGATCTTGGCGTAGCGCTGACTGAAGTGGTTCAGCATGATGAACTCAGCATTCATCTTCATCCCCATGGTGATGGCCTGGGATGTGGTGCTGGAGAGGGGGGGGGGGGGGGGGGGGGGGGGGGGGGGGGCAGAGGAGCGGGGACAAGGCTAGCTTTTACTATTGTTGTAGCTACTCCAATATAGGTTGTATGCTCTCATTGTTCGACTATGAAGTGAGGTCAGCCTAGTTAGCTTGGACTATGGATTTAGTTTTTATATATGTACATACATACTGTACATACACACACACACACATACATATACATATATATACGTATACACACATACACACACACACACACACACACACACACACACACACACACACACACACACACACACACGGAGGTGATGACCTCACCTGTGTCTTTTACTGACCGCAGCCTCCTCCAGACCGTCCTCCAGCGTCGCCTCGTGGATGAGCAGCGTGGCGTTCTGCCCTGTGAACACACACACACACACACACACACACACACACACACACACACACACACACACACACACACACACATCAGGACCATCAGGCACACACACACACACACATCAGGAACATCAGGCACACACACACACACACACATCAGGAACATCACACACACACACATCAGGACCATCAGGCACACACACACACACATCAGAAACATCAGGCACACTCACACAACAGGAACATCAGGCGCACGCACACACACACACACACACACACCAGGAACATCAGGCGCACACACACACACAAACACACAGTGGTAAGGTTACACAAAGTGACGAAGTCACACTCACACCCACACACCCACACAGAACATCATGAACACTCACGCACGCACACGCACACACACACACACACACACACACGCACACACACACCTATGGCTGCGAAGGCATCACTGGGCATGGTGTCCCCGGAGAAGGCCAGCTTCCAGCCCGAGCGGTGCGAGATGCTGCAGGCGTAGGCGTTCTTACAGTGGCGCACGAGGCACGTCTGGAACTACAGACAGACCACCGTGACCGGCCGATCCACCGCAAAGCACCAACACCATCAGAAAACAAACGACACAAAACCCCTCCTCCTCCAGCAACCGGTCCGGCCCACGCCCCCGCCAGGCCAGAACAGACCCCCCCCCCCCGCTCACCTTCTCCAGGTCGTTGATCTTCAGCAGGGCCTGGATGAACGACTTGGTTTTGTATTTGGGGACCTCGGCGCCGCTGCACAGGAACTTGTTGGGGATGATGCTGAAAAACACGGCGGCCGCGGGCGGCGGCGCGGAGCTCGGTGAGCAACGGAGACACGCACTAATCAAAACGGCGGCGCGTTTGTCAAGTTAAGCACCTCGCCGAGAGTTTGTTAAGAGGAGAGGAGGCCCGTTTCTCCAAATCTATGATGTCGTCCCGGTAAATCGAAGGCGTGTTCTGCGGGGCCCTACGTCTTCTAATACCGTTCTTATTAGCCGAACCCCGGGAGATCGCCGCTCGATGGCTGTAAATTAAAGCCCGGCCGTAATCCAATATCAGCCGCGCTTAACTCGCTGTTTATCGCCCCCCCCCCCTCACAAAGACCCCCGGCTCATTATCTCAGCAGAATCTGCGGTCCGCTCCTCTGCGCCTCCTGGCCGGGGAGGGACAGAGGAGGCGGAGGGCTTCGTAGACGGCCAAGCGGTTTGAGGGGACGGTGAGGTGCGGGTACATGAGAGGAGGAGGGGGAGGAGGAGGTGAGAGGAGAAGGGGAGAGCAGGAGGTGAGAGGAGAAGTCCAGAGGAGGAGGTGAGATGGGGTGTGAGTATATGTGAGGAGGGGAGTGCAGGAGGTGAGTGGAGGAGGTGAGACAAGGAGAGGCCATTAGAGGAGGAGGAGGAGGAGAGAGGAGGGAGTGACAGGAGGAGGTACGTACTTGACGTGGCTGAGGATCTCCTCACAGTGGTCGTGGAAGAGGTTCAGCCAGGTCATGATCTGGATGGGAGCCACCAGGTACACCGGGCTGAACGGCTGGCCCACCGTCGCCTGGCAACCACAACATCCCATCATGAGGCGTCAGCCCGCTCAAGTCACACTTGAGAAACATTTTAACCTTAACATGACTTCAGGTGCCGTTAACTTTCATGTATCGAGTACAATATAATCATATATAGTAATGTACTATAGTACAGTGTAATGTAGTATAATATAGCAATATAATATAAAATACACACCATGGCTCTTTCCCTCTGGTACAGCAGCTTCAGCAGCCCCTAAACATTGCAACGCATGTTAAAGCACATAAACACACACACATACACACACACGCGATGACAGACCGAGACCACCACGGTGCGCTGGTGTGTGTGTCTGAGTGAGACCAGCTCACCGTGTGGTGGTCCGCGTGCATGTGGGAGATGAAGATGGTCGAGATGTTGGCGAGGGCGCGGTCTACCCCGTCGCCGTAGTGACGACACAGCTGACCAAACGTCCCCTCACCACAGTCCAGCAGGATGGACTGATCAGCACTTGGAGGGGGGGAGAGAGAGACAGACGCACAGAGAGAGAGAGAGAGAGAGAGAAAAAAACATTGTTTTAGGAGGCCCCTTGACAACAACCAGGTGATAATCGATAAAGGTATCTTCTGAGTGACAACACAACGAAGAAGTTGTAAGTTGTGAAACAGCTATTAAAACCTTGTAACCAGTGGTTAAACAGCTGTTAAACCCAGTGAGACAGTAGTTAGCCAGTAGTTAACCAGTAGTGAAACAGCTGTTAAACCCAGTGAGCCAGTAGTTAATGAAACAGCAGAGAGGAACCTGATGTTGAGCAGGGTCCCGCTGACGTTCCTGATCTTCATGGGCATGGCGGACCCCGTCCCCAGGAAGATGACTTCAGGATACCGCTCTGCCCTCCCTGCACCACACACACACACACACACACACACAGTGTTCACAGGGACGCCTGGGAACCGGCCCTCTAACCAGCATAACCCTCCCCACATATAATACATAAACAGGTGTATTAGCATGGGCTGGTGTAGAACCAGGGTACAACAGAGTCACTGTGATGGCGGGCTGTTCCACCATTTCAGATGAGCACCCTGTGATGATCGTTTTGTTCTGGTCACACATTTGCCTTTTTTTTTGGGGGGTGGGGGGGGAGGTTCTCACCAGACAGGACGGCAGGGTCCGAGGAGCAGAAGGACTGACACGCCTCCACCTCCCGGAGGAACTCCGGCATCGCAGACGCCTCCTTCAGGAACTCTTCTGTGTCCCACGGCAACACCGCATCTCTGGCACACGCGCACACACACACACACACACACACGTGAGGTTACACATACATAGTGATGAGGTTACGCACACACGCGCGCGCACACACACACACACGCACACACACGCACGCACGCACGCACGCACACACCCCTAAACACAGAGGCATACACAGCAACAAAGTAAACACTTGTCTTCACAAACACTTTGACTTGCGACCTTGGAGAACATTGGAGGAAGGGAGAGAGAGTGAGAGAGAGAGAGAGAGAGAGTGGGTAAGTGAGTGAGTGGTCCTGGGGGAATTGTTTTGTGTAAAAGGTGAAGAGACGTGTGTGTGTGTGTGTGTGTGTGTGTGTGTGTGTGTGTGTGTGCGTGTGCATGTGTGTATGTGTGTGTGTGTTTGTGTGCGCATGAGCGTGTGTACCTCTGCCACTCCAGAGTTGGGCGGAGCTGGAATTTGAGGAGACACTCTCCTCTGATGGGGGAGACACGCAGTGTCGCCTTCTCCTCCTGAGGAAGAGGGGGAGGAGGAGGAGGAGGAGGAGGAGGAGGAGGAGGAGGAGGAGGAGGAGGAGGAGAAACAAGAAACATTACCAAAGATGCACAAAAAGTGAGAAAGATGGTGGCACGTTTTATCTGCTCTGGCGTGAGCCGGGGTCACCTTAGTGTTGAAGGTCTTGACCTGGGGGAAGATCTCAGGGTGGATCATGTTGAGCTGGGTCTGGATCTTGAGACTCCCGAGGTTGTGGACTGTCTGGACGTGTTCGTTCAGGACCAGGTGCTCTGTGGAGCTGGGGAACCTGCAGAGAGAGCACAAGGACTTGGCCTGTTCAGGTCCTGGACTCCCTGAGACCCCAGGGCACCAATCACTCGGGGAGTAAGGGTCACTTACAACAAAATATTGTGACAAGTCAAGGAGAGCATTTAGAATAGATCCTGGTGGACATGTGAACAAGTAGAGAACACACAAAGTCCACATGATGGTAGTGAACCCAAGTACCTCTCCATCCACTCCTGGTAGCGCTCTGTCTTCAGCACCGCCTCTGGGGTCATGTGGACCACTAGGGCGGCCGGGTCCTCAGCACCCCCAGTTTGGTGCCTGCAGACAAATAAACAACAAGCAAACAGCTCGGTGGGTGTCAACTAGCGTTCTGAACTATGAACACATGAACTGTGAACGTGTGAGTCATGAACACCTGAACCACGTAACCATGTATGCACGACGTGCCATCTGGGGCAGACGGCACGCAACTGGTCCTTGGTGGAAACGGTAGCTAGCTTCCCATTGGTTACCTGGCTAGGCTCTCATTGGTGCAAATCCCCTCGATGAACTCCTCCGAGGGACACTCCACAACCAGGAAGACTGGCCCGGGGTTGGAGGGTGTGCACACCTGCTCCGGCCGGATCTGATGAGAGCGGCGCACAATGATGATGTCATCAGAACTGCAGTGTTTTAGCGTTGATAAACGCTTAAAAGGTATTTTCCACTCGGACTCCCAAGCACAGGGGTTGAAGCTCAGTCTGTGTTTATGGGCATTCAAACATACTGAACAGCTCATTCATTTTCTTATTATGGACACCCTCAAATCATGTGCTACAGTGTGCCCTTATAGCTTTCTAAGACTGAACGCTCTGGTCTGGTAATGGGGTAGGGTTAGGGTCAGGGGTACTTGGGGGGCCAGAATGGTTTGAGCCACGGGCTTATGTCACATTCACACTTAATCGGTTTACATGTTAAATACAACAGGCACAGTGACTCTTGCCACATTACAACTGCATGACAATACTTCCATACACCCAAGTGGACTGAGGGCTGAACGTTTTCCTAATATTCTTTTCAATAAAATACCAAAAGCATGACTGTACAAATCCAGACCGAGTGCCAGAGAAAGGAGGAGTGTTTAACGCTGCAGTTCACCTCTTTTCCTTCGTATGTCACTGTCTTGCCGTTCTTCAGATCAGTCACCAGGTCGCGGAACGGCGCCTTACCACTACAGAGAGGACAACGCCGGTTAGGAATCGGACCGGTTGTGATCATTCTCTCACCAGCAGGAGAGCAGAGGTGCATATGAAGACTCACACAGGGAGGCCCAGCGCAATAGCCTGCTGAACAAGGATGTTCCCCTTCTTAGCGTGGAGCTGAGAGAACCAGAGAGAGAGATTAGAGTTCTACTGTCTCAGGTCCAATACTGCCCACTACTAAGGTTCTACTGTTCACTACTAAGGTTCTACTGTCCCAGGTCCAATACTGCCCACTACTAAGGTTCTACTGTCCCAGGTCCAATACTGCCCACTACTAAGGTTCTACTGTTCACTACTAAGGTTCTACTGTCTCAGGTCCAATACTGCCCACAACTAAGGTTCTACTGTTCACTACTAAGGTTCTACTGTTTCAGGTCCAGTACTGTCTACTACTAAGGTTCTACTGTTCACTACTAATGTTCTACTGTCTCAGGCACTGTACTGGGTCAGGATCAGAAAGATGGCCTACCTTGCAAACAAATGCAACCACCAGAGAGGGATCTCTTGTAGCTTTGGGGACCATCCCTAAAATATAACATAGATAGATATAGATAGACGCATGGACAGATATATTCCAGGATATATACACAGAGAGGGAGAGAACAGCAAGAGACAGTAACTAGGAGGGCTGGTGGGGTTGTGTGTGGCGTCTTACACAGGCTGGGAGGTCCCGATCCCAGCGGGCCTTCTTCAGGGTTCCACAGCTCCCTCCTGTTGCTGGAGCCCTGACCCTGAGAGGGGCTTCCTCTCCCAGGGCTACCCCGCCCGGGGCTTCCCCGCCCGGGGCTACCCTGGCCGGGGCTACCCTGGCCTGGGCTTCCTCCCCCAGGGCTTCCTCCCCCGGGGCTGGGAGAGCGGCCCGTTCCTCCCTCAGCCAGCGACTGGGCTGAAGATGAAACACCTTCATTACAACACTCATACATAATATAATAACAATAATAATAACAATAACAATAACAATAACAATAATAATAATAATAATACAATTAAAGTTTTATATATCATTTCATATTTGTTGTATAAAATGAAAATATATTGTATTGGTTGTATACATTCTATACTTGCTACGTGGTAGTCAAGTGGACCCTTGCTGTGTCCAGAATGGACCTGTGTTGTACTGAGCGTTTGACACAAAAGCACGTAGACTCTGACACACTCGAAGCTGCGTGTACAATTCACGCGGTCACGTGACTCGTCGGGCGCCGCCAGACATGGCGGCTGACACGCAGCCCACCGCCACTCACCAAACACGGGCACCTGATGGACGCTCATGGTGTCGTCTGTGTACGCCTCCTGTGTGTACGGCCGGACCGCTGGGAGGAGAGAAGGTATAACGAGGTTAGAGGAGGCGAGGATAACCAGGATTCAGAGACAACAACGACGTGTTGAATACCAAAAACCAATGAGAAACACACAGCTCAACCTACACAGGGTGATGTCTTCCAATGTGCCTGAAAACACCTTGATGGCATTGATGAAGTTTGCCTTTGAAGCAGAAAGAGAGGTTTAGTATGATATATGAGATATGTCTTTTTTTTTTTACAGCAACGGTAAGTTCTGTCTCTGTGATAAATAGACTCACCAGCTGTGGAGGACCTGAAAGAACACACTCTGGTACTCCGATGTCCCTCAACGTTAAGATCATCCCTGCCACACAGGCCACAGATCTGGGGTTATTCACAACTAGTACACATGATTCGTGAATCACGTTTAACAACAGTGTCATGACGTTTTAACGCCAGTATACTGGTAATGTTCAGGACCGCTAAACTCACCCGATAAGCCACCAACGTTCTCCCAGTTCATCCTTGTGAGAAAGATGTTGTCCAAACGAGAGGCTTTTAACCTGTCAGCAGAGGTGCATAATGTAAGTCAGGTATGTCACTTACCTAGCTCTTCATTCATAGAACAGACAGTATTGTATACTGACAGCATGCAAAACTACATCTAAATACTGTCAATTCTACATGGACCTATCGCTAAGCAACACAATAAACATGTTCATGTTTAGTTAGTCAGAGACACACTAAGCATAAACCAACATCTATCTTACTTGTGTTCCTGCATCAGTCTCTGAGTTCCCTCGCCGCAGTTGAACAGGTACCTGGAGAACAGGGGGAAGACAAGATGAGTCATCCCAGGTGTGAAAGATAGAGCAGGTAAAAGTAAGGTGTGCTGTCCTCGAATGGACCGAAAAGCGTTCACGGTTACCTGTTGTATTCGGAGAAGACATATAGCGAGGCTCCGTTGTCTCTGCTGCCTGCACCGACCACCTGGAGGTAAACGGTGGACGGGCCGTGCGCATGGCAATGGTCTTTGGTCTTCAATCGTCTCAATGTGTCCTTTTGTTTGGCCTTCTTGAAACTATTTGAGTTCTTCTCCATGACGTTCGCTATTGTTCTGTAGAACCGGAAAACATTCCCGTGGAAACGAGGATCACCTACGACTGCTGCCCGACAAGCAGTGATTGATTGAGTTCGGATGACCAGAAATGCAAAAGGTTTCTGCCACAGACGAGCAGTATTCATAATAAAGATCCACCGTTGGGAAAAAGCAACCTAACGCGGGCAAATAACACAATTATTTAATACAGATCATTTCACACGTTATCTAAAAATGACATGAATTACCTAATAGACGTGAGTATTATAGCAATGTTGTTTTAGAGGTTGCCTCTCTCCATGGTTGACACATGGGGACCTTTTCCGGCATCTGTTGATGACGTTGATGAATCCTCGAACCCTATTGGTGCAATTTGAGAGCCGGGAGCCAGTCGCAGCAGCTGACTGAGAGAAGCAGTCAGTGCGTTCAGTTTTGTTGTGTCACTCATTTTTATGGCTGTATTTGACAAAATTTGAATGAAGTCAAGATAATGAATGAGATATGATACAAATGATACTGAATATATACATATAAATCTAAATCAAATATATGTAAACGCATCATCCAAGTCAAACCAGGCTTTATTATTATATTGTTTATTGTATTGGCATTCAATCCATCATTTTGTTGTCAGCGTGTATCCCAAGTATTTGATTTTCAACTAGTTATAAACATTGAACGCTGTTACAGGTCCCACACTTCCCATCTGGGATTCACTTTATTTGCTGCAGAAGTAAAGTTATTCAGACCGCACAATAAGTATTTTCATTCTCTTTATTTATTCATTTATATATCAGCACAGAGTCAGCAGGTATCACATGATTGTATTCATCAAAGCATTGGCTGCTGAATACCCAAAGAAGCGACCATTAAAATGCAACACAAAGCTTTTATTTACATACATATGGAAGATGGGTCGCTCACACAGACGGTGATTCCAGTAATAGTCTCGAAGGTGAAACACTCCGCTTGTGGGCTTTATTTCCAGGTTTTGGTGCCGAGCTTCTCCATATTATATTCAGTTACTATCATACGTAAACAAGCGTGTTTATCCACTGTGGACGAGGAGAGGATGAAAGTGAAGGTCCATATATTACACAGACAGCGCCGCCGCGTTTAGCGTAACAAGTATTTTCTTAACACTGCAGTAAAAGAAGCACATTTACACCAGGTTTGGTTTTAAATTACATCTTGTAATTTATACATTTCTGACATCTGTTTTTTGTTGTGGCTTTATACAGGTTCTGTACCTACAGTCCAGAACTGGTGCCTGGGACAACCTTGCTGCTGTTAGTTGTTTGGGTCATGTGACTGCCAACAGATGACCTGACTGCTTTCTCTTGCGTTCCCACGGTAACAGTTGTTGTTTCACATTAAAAGCCTAAAAACTACAGACTGAGTCACATGACCGAAACAAAGACAACTGCGGGGGCGGAGGAATGTCCATCAATGTTGCCATGACACCAGGAGACCACGCTGCCATAACATGACACTGCCATGACACCAGGGGACTCGGTTGCCATGCCATCACGTTGCCATGACATCAGTTGATGAGGATCATGTTGCCATGACATCACGTTGCCATGACACCAGGGGACCAGGTTGCCATGACATCAGGAGACGAGAACCACGGTGCGAAGACATCAGGTTGTCATGACAACAGAGGACGGGGAAAGGTTGCCGTGCAGCAGTCTCAGAGTGTAGGCCGGAGAGCAGGGGGCCCGGGTTAGTCCACGTACATTGGGGAGCTGGGGGAGGCGGGCATCTGGTCCAGAAGCCTGCACACATAGACGGCCACATCCACCTGCCGCTCCTCATACATCTGGATGAACGGGTCCTTCTGCAGGAGGACCGCAACGCAATGGCTTTCACTGACCGTACAGTAACAGTACACTGACAGCAGTAACATTACACCAATGCAATGTAATTACAATCGAGTAATGTCACGGAAGGGAGCCGTGTTGTTAGTTACTCAACATTTAAACCCACCAGAAGTTCTTTGTACTTTGGCCTTTTGGACTCATCCTTTGTAAGGCTGGAGCGAGCAGGGGAGAGAAGAGACAATTAGTGCATGTTAACCCAACTAAATGTCCGACACGTTCAGTACAGGGTGTCGTTTGAATATCTGTCCACTAGAGGGAGCAGGGAGCAGGACATGAACACACACAACATGTGCAGGCAAACACAACGATGGCAGACAAATGCCCACAAGGCGCCTATTTCACTGCAAGGTCCTTTAAAAACCCGCTGAATGTCTCAAGGCTGTAGGCTCTGAAGGTTCTAAGGTTGTGCATGTTTCAGAGTGTACATTCTCAATGTTCTCCGGTGTGAATACTACGTAGGTGCGGATTTCCTGTTCTCACCACAGGTTGACAAAGGCGATGAACTTGGGGGAGAAGCGTCTCTCGTCGGAGTTGCTGAGCTGGGGCGGGTCCCCCTTCACCACCTGGGTCAGCTGGTCGAACACACTGTTCCACTTGGGGTACGGGAAGCGGCCCGTGGCCAGCTCATACTGACACACACACACACACACACACACACACACACACACAGAACCACAAACTTTAGCTACAACACAGGCTCCTGCCATCTCTCAAACCAGATCAGAAGCAAGCCGGATACAATAAAGCTGGGTCAGGGCTAAACTGAATGAGGTTTATACACTGAGTGAAAATGGATCAGCGTTTAACCCAAATCGGAATGTGAAAGGATCCACTGAATCTGGTTTAGGTTTCATTTGGTTGAGGTTTAATCGGGATCAGAGTAAAAGCAGACCAGGGAAAGTGAACTCACCAGTGTGATCCCCAGGCTCCACACATCGGACCTCACGTCGTATCCTTGTCTGGACGCACTGGGGTCTATCCTCTCTGGCTGCAGAGGACGACGACACACCCAATCAGAGAGCCCCACGCACAACAGCACAGCCAATCAGAGAGCCCCACTCACAACAACGCGACCAATCAATCTGAGAGCTCCCCACATATCTAATTTCTGTTTAGGTTTTGTTAGAAATGTTCGTAGACTGATCACCCCTCTGGGCATGTCCACACACGCCAACACAGCACGTCTATCACACAGCAATACATTCCATGTTGTCATGCCAACCAGCCGGGCTGCATTCCTTACATCAATAAAGATCAGCAAGTCACCTCCATCTCAGACAGTACGTTTACATGCAGCAAGAAATTCGAGTTTCTGATCGGATCAGATAATGACATGCGTAAGACCGGATCACTTGTCCGAGTAAACATGCCGTTCAGAGAATCGGATTAACAGCTGGAGCATGGGCTGACTCTGGACGCTATGTGGCGCTGTGCATGTGCAGAATGGCACTGCGCATGCGCAGAATTCAAAATCCGATTCAGATCCGATTGCTGAGTATACATGCCGTTAAAAGTCCGACTATGAACGAATTATCCAGGTGTTGTTATCCGATTTTGAGATGTCCGAAGTAGGTCCGAAGTAGGTCGGATTAAGGTGTTTACATGCACTTAAAAAGTCCGAACGATGTCTTATACGATTAGAAATTCGAATTTCTTGCTGCATGTAAACGTACTGAGAGACAGAGGGAGAGGAGAGACCGCTGTTAGCCAGCCAAACAAGCAGAAGGCGCACTAACCAGACCAAATAGTAAATAGTATAAACCTGCACCATTAACATGCGAGCAACAGCAAAAGTGCCGACTACGTTTCTAAAACAACTGGGGAGAAGAGTACACAGGGAAGGTATGGATAACACTGTGGAGGGTGTACTCTAAATACTCTGAAATATAATACTACGATCAATATTCATCCCTCATCCCTCCCTCACAGCCTCTCTCTCTCCATCTTTCTGACTCTCACACGAGCGTGTTTCATCTTGGACACAGGATGCCCGCAGCTTCCCGTGTCCAAAATGATAACGATGACACACCATCGCCCCGACATGCACACCATCACTATGACAACACCATTACCCTGACAACCCCATCAGCCCCACACCACAACCATGACAACCACAAGATCACCATGACGACCACGCCGCCACCACCATGAAAACCATCCACCAGAACGGTAACCTACAGCCATGTAGGGCCTACAGCCAGCGTCTCTGGTCTTGGCGATGGAGTCGACAAGCTGGCCGCTGATGCCAAAGTCACACAGCTTGATGTTCCCGTTCCTGTCCAGGAGGATGTTGGAGGGCTTGATGTCTGGGACACACGTCAAGCACAGAATTATTATCCAATAGCAGACATACTAAAAAGGAGTGCAGAATCTTTCAGCTTGGGAGAAATATATATTGCACTAAAACACATGAAGGGGGCAGTATACAGTAGTGGGTGTAGGGTTTGTGACCAGCTTAAAGGTTCTGGGTTCTGGGTTCTGGGTTCGATCCCCCCCCCCCCCCCCCCCCCCCCCAAGTCCTCAGTCTACCTGCACCTAATGACCTGTCCCTGTACTGTCTAACCCTTGCCTACTCCTTAATGATCTGTCTCCGTACCGTCTAACCCCTACCTCCTCCATAATGATCGGTCTCTGTACTGTCAAATTCAAAGTCAAAGTAGCTTTGTTGTCAATTCCTTCACATGTCAGGACATACAAAGGAATCGAGAGGACGTTTCTCACCCTCCCGCGATGAAACAGATAATGTGCACGGGCACAACAGGCAGGACAAAGACATTCCTTATACTAAAAGTAAACATTTCTACAGATAAGACAAAAAGATAGAAGACAAGGTGCAATGTCTAAATCTACTATTATATGAGGTAGGAATAGCAGCATAAGTAAGCATGAGTACCTGTGAAAGAAGGACAGTAAGGAATTTACTGGTAATACTAATAAAAGTAATAGTGCAAAAAGAATAGTAAGGACAGTAAGGAATTTACTGGTAATACTAATAAAAGTAATAGTAATAATAATAATAAAAGTGCAATAGTGCAACAGAAAGATGACAGATTGTCCAGAGTCTGGAGGGGGGCGGAGGGGGTTTCATCTTGTTGAAAGTCTGGAGGATGTGGCTGGGGGGTAGCCTGGGAATTCCCATGCTGCTTTGCGCGCGATTTCATTCTCATTGCAAAGACAGCCTGGAAACCACTGCCCTTATTTTTGCCTGAGTTAGGGAACCAATCACAGAACGGGGGGGGGCAGCAAGACGATGACGACGTCTATGCCCGACACCGAAGCTTGTAGCGTGTTAATCCAACATGGCAGCGGACACAACGTTACCGTTCGATGCAGCCTTAGAAAGTGTATTAAGTAGCTTTTGTAGCAATTAATTTAATTTTAGTAGCTAATTTTTAATAGCAATTGGCTATGAATCGCGCGCAAAGCAGCATGGGAAGAACCAGACGCCATTTGATAGACATTCGTAGCGCCCAATAAATGGCTCTAGGCATTCGTAAACCACGCCTCAAATACGAGAAAATGCACACCTAGTTCCCAGACCACCATCTCATCGAGATGTGGACGCGTCAGCCAGGCTAGCTGGGGGGAGTGAGGGAAGAGAATTGAACTTCCTGACAGCTTCATGAAGCTTTTGATGATTCTGGTAGTGCGACCACGGAGGCTCCTATACCTTGTACCGGAAGGCAGGAGGCCGAGCAGCCTGTGTGCGGGGTGGCTGGTGTCGCTCACAATCCAGGTCGCTTTCCGTGTGAGGCGGGTGGTGTGCGTGTGTCTAACCCCTATCTGACCACCATCATGTTAACTCATCATTAACGATCTACACGTGGTAGTTCCTTACCTCTGTGTATAATCTTCAAGTTTTCCTTTAAGTGGTTAAGTGCGTTCACAGTCTGCAACAGAAACACAAGACGCCAGTTAACCACGAACCAAAACGGAGCGTTCAGAAAAAAAATCGCTCGAAGCGTCCGAGAAAGGCGTCCAAGAAACTTACAGCTAACGTTATTTTCCCTAAGATTTCCTCTGGAATCACTTCATCTCGTGAGCAATATACAAACTTGTAGAACTTGTCGAAAGAGATGGCCATGAGCTCCATGCATATCCAGCAGTCGCCCTGGGGTTCAACACAGGAAGTAGATGACAAGGGAAAACACATTTCAGAGAAGCGAGCGGGAGCGGAATTCTTGGTATGGCAAACGACGTACCCGGAACACGACAGGAAACACTACTTCAAAAGACAAATAAGGTGTCCTTGAGAAGGACCTCAGCGCAGCGTGCCAGCGTGGTCAGGTTCAGGTCCACGGATGGCGCGGGCGCCGGTGGCCGTACCTCTCTGAAGAGCGCTCCGTAGAACTGCACGATGTAAGGGCAGTCGCTGCTCCTCATCACCACGTCCAGGTCCATCAGGAGTTGCTTCTGCTCCTTCTCATCCACCGTGGACCGGATCCTCTGAGGGAACAATCGCAGAGGACTGGTTAGGACCAGGGAACAAATGCATCAGGCTGGTTAGGACCAGGGAACAGGGCCAGAATGCCGGCTTGGGGTCGAGGCAGCAAACCGCACCTTGACGGCCATGATCTGGTTGCTGGGCTTGTGGACCATCTTGTTGACCGAGCCATATGCCCCGCGCCCGATCTCCCCCAGGTCCTTGAGGTCCTCGGCCGTGAAGTCACAGTGCTGCTCTGCGGAGATCTTCAGCTTCCCTGATGACTCCAGACTGTGGTTCCTCAAACGCTCTCTGAGAGACACGTTACAAACAATAAATCCCAGAAAGATATGCTGGAAATGCAGAACACATGCCCATAAATACAGAACATCCGCCATTAAACACAGAACCTGTCATTAAATATAGAACATGTCTATCCCAAAATTGGTGAAACGCCATCGTCTTTTAATCACTATTCCAGTTGTATCACTGAAGATAGGAGTGATGGCAGGACAGAGAAGATAGATAAACAGAAAGAAATGTATGAAAACTCCCGGACTTTGTGAAATAAAGCAACAGGGCCCTGAAGGAGACCTGAGGAATTATGAAAAGAAGCACCAGGACATTATGAAGGGGATCACTATGACACTATAAAGGAGAGCACCGAGACCCTGTAAAGCAAAACTCCAAGACCCTGTGAAGGGGAGCACCAGGACAGTATGAAGGAGATAACCAGGACAGTATGAAGGAGACAAGGACAGTATGAAGGAGATAACCAGGACAGTATGAAGGAGATAACCAGGACAGTATGAAGGAGATAACCAGGACAGTATGAAGGAGATAACCAGGACAGTATGAAGGAGATAACCAGGACAGTATGAAGGAGATAACCAGGACAGTATGAAGGAGATAACAAGGACAGTATGAAGGAGATAACCAGGACAGTATGAAGGAGATAACCAGGACAGTATGAAGGAGATAACAAGGACAGTATGAAGGAGATAACCACGAAAGTATGAAGGAGACAAGGACAGTATGAAGGAGATAACCAGGACAGTATGAAGGAGATAACCAGGACAGTATGAAGGAGATAACCAGGACAGTATGAAGGAGATAACCAGGACAGTATGAAGGAGACAAGGACAGTATGAAGGAGATAACCAGGACAGTATGAAGGAGATAACCAGGACAGTATGAAGGAGATAACAAGGACAGTAGGAAGGAGATAACCAGGACAGTAGGAAGGAGATAACCAGGACAGTATGAAGGAGATAACCAGGACAGTATGAAGGAGATAACCAGGACAGTATGAAGGAGATAACCAGGACAGTATGAAGGAGATAACCAGGACACCGTGAAGGGGAACACCAGGACACTGTGATGGAAAACTCAGGACACTGTGATGGGGAACACCAGGACACTGATGTGGAAGGGGAACCCAAGGACACTGTGAAGGGGAAGGGGAACCCAAGGACACTGCGAAGGGGAAGGGGAACCCAAGGACACTGTGAAGGGGAAGGGGAACCCCAGGACACTGCGAAGGGGAAGGGGAACCCCAGGACATCACGAAGCAGGGCTCACATGTGCGGGTTCTGGAAGGCCGCTCCGGAGGTGTGCAGCGTGAAGCGTGACGTGGATTTGATCGGCGGGTTGGCAAAGTTCAGCTTCAGGGCTTTGCGTTTACCTGGGAATGAAGGAAAGCAGAGATTAACACCCACGAGGAGGAGACGGCAGCGGCTTGGGACCGAGGGGGGCAGACGTTAGGAACACCACACGCTGGGGAGAAGTGAACCAGGCAAAGAAAACCAAACGTGGAGGAGAGGCGAACGAAGGAAAGGATGAGGTCATGCGATTCACGATGCAACCTGAACCCAAAATGCCATTCCTTCACCCGTTATCGAGGCCTGGAGATCCATTCATCAAAAGCCCCCCGACCACGCCCTCAAAGCCCACCCAGAACACAGCAGGATTAGCAGATCTAGTACGAGGGTAAACCATCTAGCTTTGACTTCAGTGTGGAACAAGGCCAAACCATGTATCGATTAGGAACATTTTTGGGAATCTGCGTGTATTAATTGCCATTTAGTGTTTATTACACAGGAAAATTACAAATAAATGCAGCTAGTAACCGCCGTTATTGACCAGGAAATCACTAATAAATACCACTGGTAACAGTTATTAACTAGGTAGATCAGTTATGTGCTAACAATTTAAGCTCACATTCCAATGCCCAAATTCATTTACTCATTTAGTCCTTAACTTGGCCCTTAACTTAGTCATTAGTTTGTCTCTGCCATTATGTTAGTGAAGTTAGGTTCAGTTACGGCAGTTATGCCCTAACTACCTATGCCAGAAAAGCCAGTGTTCCACAACAGAGAAGGCCAACACTATTCAAAACAATGCAACCAAACATTATCATGTGGTATTTATAATCCACATGAACATATCCATTCACTTTCCTTCACAACGAACTGAGCTGCACAATGCCACTTAGGGGCAGAAGCACACGTGAACTCCGGGAACACTTAAACCAAAACAGGAAAGCGTAACAGTTAAAACATCCTCCGAGCTCCTGCACACAGGGCCCCTTTGATTCCACCTCAGAAAAGGGAGCTGGATCGGTTCTGTTCTGATCCACCCAACAAACCGCAGACCAGAGCCCTGGCAATGCACTGGCACTGCTCACAGCCTGCTCTGATAAAACACACTGGAGAGAGCCAGGCTGCCATGCTGTCCATGTCCCACCTAGTAACCAGGTGTGCCTTGATGGGGGCTTTTTGCCTATTCTCTATATCTTAATTGTTTGGTTGTGTGACTGTTGATACGTTCTGTCGAAAATTGAGGATAAAGCATTTCAGGTTTTCGCATTGAAGCATTGAGGAGACCGGCAATATTGTGTTGCACTAAAAAGCACCGCTTTTAATAGTTCTAATACTGCGTCGAATTTCAAATCCACTTGAAGACATGCACGGTAAAAATAAATGACCCAATTCCATTTCGATGCGCAGCGCTACCGACGCGCGCGCTTGCTCGACTAACGGCAAACATACGTGGAGAAACAACAGAAACTCAATCCAGCCCGGAGTGAAGAGGTGTGTTAAGGGACAGACGGCAGGCAGGGCCGGTGGTTTTGTTAGTAGGAGAACGCTGTGACCACCGCGGGGGTGTGGGGGGGGGGGGGGGGGGGGGGGGGCCCGGGTCGTCAGTGTTAGAACAGAACATCTTCTCTGTGACGCCACCGCAGCGTGATTCAGTCGGGAGCAGACCAGAGGTCAGACGTGAGTCTTTAGCGTCCAGGTATCGATGGACACCCCAGATCAGAGCTTTGTGCCGATGACGAAGGGGACTAATCATTAAGACTTTCATTTAGATATCAATTAAAAAAAGGGACAGTATTTTACCACCAGGTTTGACGTCAATTAGCCATTACAAAATGTGACCGATAGTGACATTACCCAGTGTCCACCCAGATGTATGATGGACATCTCAGCCTACCAGCCTGGACCAGTGTACCAGTGGACAGTACTGACTGGTAGGCTGCTCAGGTAGCTTACATACTACAAGTAGCTAGGATTATCCTGGTGGCTAAGCTACGCTACTAGCGCACATAGCATTGCAGCATTAAAACCAATGGACCGTCGGCACAAGCCCGTAGCTCCATCCATGGGGGCGGGGTTAGTGACAGGCTCCCCCATACCAGGACGCCAGGCAGACAGAGAGAGAGAGAGAGAGAGAGAGAGACGGTAGAGAGAGGTTGGGTCTGTAGCAAAAAAAGGCGTGTGGCTTACTTGGGGGAGCTCCAGAAAGGTTTATCTGAAAGCCTAAAGGCAAGAAGACAGCGGTTTGTTTACATGTCACTCCTATTTCACCTGTCAGCTCGCAGTCTCTCAGTAGGACACGGCTGGGTTCACTTCAGGGAGACCCATTCAACATGACCTACCTGTACATTGACCTCCGAGTGAGGGACCCACCACTTTATAGAGCACTGAAATGAAGAGCTCAACTGCTCATAACCCTGAATAACGGTTAAATGAACACTGCTTATACCCCTGACAGGTCGTTCATGTGGTGAGTATATTTAAGGGGAAAAGGGGAACAATCGTCTTGACGGTAGAGTGTAGGCATCCTAGCGCAAGACGCCCTCACCCCTACCAGCTCCTCAACGACACGTTTGTTGCTTTGGATGAAAGTGTCTACCGAATGGCAAAATGGTGTCAACGGCTGGTGAACAGCGAAAAACAGTAAAGGCGATGCCACGCGTTGTGGTACGACACAACGTGGCACGACGCCGTCACGACAACAGGATTAGAATGCATTTGGTGCGACACGGAACACACTCAGCATGCATGTTGGGACACCTTCACCATGAGAAGGAGAATGGAGATGGGAGAGAGAAGGGGGGGGGGGTATGGCGCGGGGGCTACTGAACCGAACACAACACAGAAAGGGGGGGGGGGGGGGGGGGGGGACTGAAACCTGCCGGTCAGAGTCCCAACTTAAAACAGGGGCGTGTGGAGGGGCGCCCTGAGGAACACGATAAAAAGCAGCAGAGGATTGTCTCGGCGGTGTGGGGGGGGGCGGGGGGTCTCACCAGTCAGCATGGAGTCGGAGGGCATTAGTGAGCATAAAGGGTTAAAACAACAGTCAGGAGACAGCAGCATGTTCCGACCACCCCAACGAGACTAAACACAGCGCTACCTCGTCTGCTTATCTCGGCGGTGGTGGGGTCTCGTGTCTCTTTGTGTCGTGTTTTTTGTGTCGTTCTTCTCGTGTGTTTTGGAGTAGTTGTTTGCTTATTTTAATATTTATCTCTTGCGTTGTTGTTGTTGTTAGTAGTACTTATTGTTGTTCTTCTGCTGCAACACACACATTTCCCATCTGGGATTAGTAAAGTATGTTGTTGCTTTGGGTTATTATTGTCATCATTGTTATGTTGTTTTTATTTGAATGTTGCACCAGTGTTACGGACAGGGTCAAATGGCCATGGTTAACACTAAATAATAAAGAAGTGAATATCAAACAGCTATCCCCTGTGATCATATGAGTTAAACAATCTGTAATATGTATGTCATTGGATATCGTACAAATTAATATGCATTCTTCATATATTCCAAAGCAGATAGATACAGCTTCAGTTATTGGGAAAGCAACCACAAAGACGCTAAACTGGACTGGAAGAGGTCTGTTTATTAAAAACACTAAAGCATTAACCCATTACCAAATGGAGTGCAGAGGTAACATCTATTCCATTAAACCTTAGGTGGAGCTGAGGAGGACAAAAACTAACACATGTGCATCCATTGTATTACGTACTTATTTGTTGCAGGGCTGTCTTCTTGAAATTAGAAATAATCAATGTCAAATAAATAATGTAGATGGATGTTTACTCACAACTCTGATTGTCGTGGTACTAGATTCAAGTTAATAAACCCGTTAATAGACGGTGTGATTACCTGTTTCAGTCTGACATCTCCAGCAGGTACTGGGCTCTGGAATTAAAAGGAAACAAAACGGACCTTTAAAAAAAGGACACCCGTAAGATACAAACCCGAGCTTATAACGTTAAAAAAAAACCTCAAGCCCCGGGTGACAAAAGCCCCCTTCCATTGAAACGCTGCAGCATTACAACGCATATAAACGCTTAACAACATTAAAACGCTGTTCACCAACCCCACCCTCCCACTCAACCACCACCCCACATCACGACGTGCTCTATCATGAACGACTCGCATCATTTCGCTTCTACATCGATAACACTACAAGCCCAGACGGCGTAGTCAAGGCCAGTTTGTTGTGAAGGTGGCCCAGCAGGTAAATATGATCCACAAGCACATCATAGCACGCCCTGGCTCCAACCGATGGATTACAATAAAGTATTAACTGTTATAATGCAGGATACACTCGTACATAAAAGATTACACCGTTTGCCATCAGAAATCCCGCATTGCGTTGGATTACATATTTACCACCCGGGAGAGTCAGTCACATCTACCCCCACTACCGATGCATAAAAATGACATTGCCGTGTTATTCTAGCGGACAACAGGACACCCCTTACCCTGCATGTTGCTCAGGGTGGTGGTGTGGTTGAACTGGGCTGGGTGGTGCGGGGCTGCGGTGCTGCTCAGGTGGTGGAGGCTTGGGGTCGCTGAGCTGATCCGACTGGGAGGCGCCGTCGGTGTGTGTTTGGAGTCCATCAGCAGCTCTTGGCTGCGGAGCCACGGACTACAGAGACCAGGGAGACCCGGAAACACGGATCACAGAGACCAAGGAGACCCGGAAACACGGAGCAGAGAGACCAGGGAGACCCGGACTAAAGAGAACAGGGCGTCCCGCAAACAGAGGAGATCGGAGTCCAGAGAGTACGGAGGCCAGAAGAGACCGGGGACCAGTGGAGACCAGAGAAACCAGAGACCAGAGACTTCACTTCTTCTCCCCAGCCGGAAGTAAAGATAACAGCCAGCCGGAAAGAGACAACAGCTACCCGGAAGTACAGCAGATAACGGCTAGGCTAACTAAGCTAAAGCTAACACCGTCCTTAAAATCGAGCCATCTGCGCTGAGAGTTGTTACATTAACCCGAAGACGGGGTTTGTGTTTAAAGGAACTGCTTAAATAACTGGTTTTACTGTGGAAGAGCAACCTTAACGTTAACGAAACGCCAATAGCTTGGCTCGCGAACTGAAGCTTTGCTGAAGCTTTACAACCTGCGATCAGCTGACTAGGTGACAGCCAATCAGCTGACCAAGTGACAGCCAATCAGCTGACTGAGTGACGTTTCTACGTCAACAACGTCAAATCCAAATAATATCATATTAGAAAATGAAAGGTTGAACGCCACCATCAGAACAGTTAGCGCTAATGCACGAGAGAGCTATTGATAATATATTCATAATAACATTTATTAATCAAATGTTACAGCAGCCAGAAAGGAAACAATGCAAGTCAGGGCATAATAAATAAACAAAACCAGCTAATACAGATATAGGCCTACACTTACATAATAATATAGAAATGTAGGGTTGTAAGATTAACAGTTTATTGTGTTTACATCTATGTATGAGTAATGATGTGGTTGCAGTGACGGAATACAAAATATGTATACATTTAAATAAGTATACATCAGACAGTGAGATATTCAGTAAGATGTGAATTTGCCCTGGGGGAACTTCCAAAATATCCCCACACCCCCTTCTTTGTTGTCTAAATAGATCTAAAATGGGCAATTCCATCATAAGATAGGGGGGGGGGGATCTATGCAACACGCGTGGCTACGGGAAACTCTTGTGGTCAGGTCTCCTCCATCCAAATGAGGTATATGTAGATGAGAAACCCTGCATTGGAGATTACGTAGACCCAGAAAAAGGTGACATCAATCTTCCTGGCCAGCCGGCCGTAGAACCCCAACTTCCTGTCCCCTGGAGCTGTCTCAGAGACCACTTCCTGTCGCACGCTCATCACTTCCTTCAAGATGAGCTTCAGCAGAAAGTGGTCCGGATTACCCGCCTTTGCATGCTCCGTCTGCTCTTCCTCTGGGTTCTCTGCTCCTCCACTGGGCTCTGGGGGAGGAGAGAGGAGGAGCAGAGAGGAGGTGAGAGGAGAGGTGAGGACAAGGGCGGAGGTAGAACATTCTCTATACAAACATACAATTTCAGCAGACAATTAGGCTTCATTGTATTGTATATTATGGTCTGTAAAGCCCTTTGAGACAGTAACTGTGATTCAGGGCGATACCAACAATGTTGACCCAACTTAACATCTTGATTATTAGGGAATTGGAATCACCAAAAGAGTAGGCCACTTATGTACTTTACTTGTGTTTGTAGCCAGGCTAATGTGGCCGTGGCTGTCCACCCTGGGGCACACAGGCTCACCTGGTTGGGGGGCTTTCACCTCCGTCTCTGTGGTGACGCAGGAAGGGGCAGGGTCAGGCTTGGCGGTGCTGTGGTTCATGTCCATCAGGAAGCTGACCAACATGGTCTCCATCAAACTGACCGCCATCAGGCTGAAGATCACGATGGAGTACAGAGCTGGACACACACACACACACACACACACACATATCTCACACCAGGGGCCTCTAGGATAACCAGGCTACTTTGGCTCACTCGGCCCACATATCAGGGGAAGTTTGGTTCCCCCCCGGCCCAGGCCTCTCTCACCAATCAGGGGCAGCTGGTCGGTGGTTGAGGGCAAGATGTCCTGGAGGATGAGCAGCAGCACAGAGATGGACAGCAGGAGGGTGACCTTCAGTGAGAGCTTCTCCCCCCGAGCCTCGCTGATGAAGAACGTCCCCATGTCCAGCACCAGGAAGTAGAAGAGCGGCAGGATGCAGTTCATCATGTACAGCATGGGCCTCCGCTTCAGCGTGATCTGCCAACACGTTCAGGCCAACTTTATTTATACAGTAGAGACAACACATTCAGTCCAGCGTTATACATACAAGGACAACGCATTCAGGCCAACAGCAAAGAGCTCTGTGTTTACCTGGTAGACGACTCTGGAGGTTTTCTCTCCGTCATAGTCTAAGGTTACGGACATAACGGTGATGCCAGCCATCTCCCATTCCCCCTTGGTGGACATGTACTGCTCAGATATATCGGTCAGAGTATTGCTGTCCTGCAACTGGGAGACATGGATTCCTTGGCTGGAGAAGGGGCCCACAGTGATGTTGCAGCGTTGGATGTCCATTGGGAAGCGGTACAGGTGCATCTGGCAGGTGGCCTTCAGCTGCCGCATCGACGACGCAAAGACACTACCATCGGCCTTCAGGAGGAGGTCGCGGGAGCGAATGGTCGATCCGCCGTCCGAGACACTGTGGGGACCAGACAAGGACCAAGTCAAGTCCACTTTATTAGTCCAGCCCTTAATCACAGCTCCGGTCTCAAAGGGCTTCACAGATCACATTATACCACCAAACCCCTAACCCAAAGTCCTCTAAGAGGACTTCAAGGAGAAACTCACTGAACCCAGAGGAGAGAACGCTATTTTATTGATACACACACATTGGCTGGGAACAGGAGCTATGACGCAATAATAAAAATAACACAGTTCATAAAGAGCCTGCTGACATTCATTACAATTTACAGCTTTTATCAATGAAACGATAAGCTTTCACTAAAGGTCAGTGGACCCAACATTGTTAAATGGTAGGAAGGCGTTACAGCAATATGTTATGGTCAGGGGTGAAGGTGGAATGGAGCCTACTCTTCCTCGATCATGATATCTGGCAACCACATCATCTCTCTTGCAACGTCCAGTTCCTTGATGCCACAGAAAAGTGCAGGGTCCCACCTGAGAAACTCATTGATCCAATACTACACAAACAGAGGAACATTGAATCAGTGACATCACAAGTGAAATATTTGCCTGCATTCAAAAGCTGGTCCGTATAAAGTAATGCACACACACGGACCACAGCTGGAGGAGATGTTTTTTGTTGTTGTTTCTTTGTTTTTGTTGTTGTATATTTCCCAAATCTTGCTCTTTTCTGATCTCTCCCTTCACAACTCTCATAGCACATCTACAGCGTCACATTTGAGGTTTGAAATTATTATTATTTTTATGTTGTTTTTGCTATTTCTACATGCTATTGTAATCACATTAGTGCCATACATTTCTAGTATTTTATTTCACCTTTTCTATCATGGGCTATGATTGATTGCAATCGGTTACTGTTTTCGCTATGTCTGTCTTTGATGTAGCAGTAGTAGTAGTAGTAGTAGTAGTTGTAGTAGTAGTGAGAGTAGGACAGATAAGGACAGTACTTACTGTTGTTTCCCAGGCCTTACACGTGAAAGTCTGGGCCTTCTCATTCTGCAGGAATGAATCGAAGTCCATGGAAACAGTATAACCGATATACATCAAATATACTGTTATGGTTACCATGTGTGATGCATGTCAGCTATAAATATACAATTGAGGTCACAATGTTGAACAGTTCATCTAGCTTGTTGCTTAAAATTGCCTGGACATATCTGTTGTCCAGGCAATGCTGATCATGCACATAAACTAGGTGACTGAAAATGGTGACTCCCCAAATAGTGGACCAATCACATGGCGCCACGTGACTCCTACCACTTCGATGATGCCGTACACCACAATGTTGACCCAGACCACCGAGATGGTGGTCCAGTTCTTCACGGGCCGCACGTGCACCTGCGAGCTCGTCTTGTTGTTCAGGTTCAGGTACCGGAAGAGACTCACGTAGGAGCAGTCCTCCGCGGCACCCTGGCACACACACACTAGAGAATGAACGCACCACATTTATCCAGAGCCTCTCTGACCTGCCACTCAAGTGCCTCACGATGATGGTCTCACATTCACCCATTCATAGACACATTCACACACACATACATACACATAAATGCCCCCATTCATACACATATACTGTACATACATATTCACAAACACATTCATATACACATGCATACACATAAATGAATCTTCACAACGCATTCATACACATACATACCATGTTCATCCACACATTCACACACATTCATCCACACACCCGCGGCCTTGTCAGCCATGCGAGGGAGCAGCCAAGCGTGTCAGAGCAGTCCCCCCCCCCCCCCCCCCCCGAGGTGTCCCCGAGTCAGCCAGGAGGTGCCGGTGGTGAGAACCCAGCGTACCTCCCTGACGGCCTGCCCCAAACCCCCCGGGGCCTCCCGCTGCTCGCCAACACACAGCGAGTCGCACGGCGCCGCCCTGAACCCCCAGCCATCCCACCGGACCCCCCCCCCCGCCCCCCCCCCCATCAGGACCTCGCCACCCGCGGATCCTTGACAAAACATCCACGTACCCATCAGAGCGAAGGCCGTTACAGCGGCGGCAGCTCGCAACTCGCACATGTTGGCTCCCCGCGCTGGCGTGTTACTCCTCAGTACCGCGACGCGGGAACGCAGAGGGCTTTATGTAGCGTAGCCAATAGAGGTAACCATCAGGACAAACACAGGTCGGCACAAAAGGGGGGGGCGGGGTTCCTTATTGCTGTGTGTGTTTGCCACACACAGCAGTAAGGAGGGAGGGGGAGGGCAGCGTGGTCTCTGTTTGGCAGGTGAGCGCGTCGGCCTCAATGGGAGAATGGAAACGCGACACCGGCCGCTCTCTGGCCGAGGCAATGTTGACTGAGGATGGAGAGAATGTACACAGAGAGAGAGAGAGACTGGTGTTTGAACACAATTCTTTTAATGGGGGAACAGAGCGGAGGCGCGGTGGACACTTGCTCGTCCTCACAGACGTTGGACTCTGAGGCGCTTTGTGTACGATGAATGACGCCCGACACACAGGGAAGGGGAGTGCAGACCGCACTATCAACCCCCAGTAGTACTTTGGTGGAGTCCTGCCCAAAGGCACTGCGGCAGGTCACACACTAGGCCAATAGTGTGTGAGCCACTTAAAGATGCAAGTTTTATTCAAAGAGAGTCCAGAAATCAAATGTAAAGACACACCCAGGGGGCGGGGGGGGGGGGGTCACAGGAGGGGCGGGGCTTACTGCGGCAGGTCACAGGGCAACTGGAAGCGTTTGAAGGTGTAGAAGGAGATGTCGCCGTGGTCCACCACCGCCATGGTTACGGGAACGTCGCCACTCTGCTGGGACAGATGCTGCAGCTCACCCAGACCCGGGACCGGCCCGTCGAAACTACGGAGACAGAGATCAGGAGTCTTTGGACTAGACTAGACTCTAGTCTAGTCCAAAGGTTCTGGGTTCGACGCCCAATGTCCTCGGTCTACCTGTACACATCCTAGAGCAGGGGTGTCAAACTCATTTTCACCTCGGGCCACATCAGCATTATGGTTGCCCTCAAAGGGCCGGTTGTAACTGTAAGACTATATATACATTTAAGTAACTGTCTCTGCTTTTGGTTATTATTTATTACAGTGAACAAATATTGTACATCCATTTATATCCATGTACAAATGGAAGCATTGGAACCACTGCAATCTAGTGGCAGGATTTGCAGATCACAACATTGAAATGCATTGTGGGAGATGTAGTTGATGGCCGCTCTACGGTACGCTGTGAAGCAGTATATGCCTTCTAAGCTCTCGCGGGCCACATAAAATGATGGGGCGGGCCGGATTTGACCCGCGGGCCTTGAGTTTGACACATGTGTCCTAGAGCAAGATCATCTTAACCCCTACCTGCTCCTACATGACCTGTTTCTGTACTGTCTAACCCATACCTGTACCTCCTGTCCTGTCCACTAGCTACTCTTTATGACAAGCCTCTCCATTCACTGTAATTCACCATGGATCACCATCTGATAAACGACTACATGGCAAATAGAAGGATCCAGAGCACTTAAAATGACAGCTGACCCATGAAATGGACATCCATGCTAAATGATCCATATAGGTGTGTATGACAGAGACACACAAAAACACCTGCTCAAAAGTGTTCACTAAAGAAATGTTTGACAGCTGTATGCTCTTGACATGAGGTCATCATGTACACTTTACACAAACACAACAATACCTCCTGCCCCCTCCATCATTCAGATGAGAAATCATTTAATTAACCACCAACCATCGGTCACACTGAAGAAACCCGACCCTGAACACACACTCCCCTCTTTATGATTACACATGCGTGTGTAGATGGAGGACGATGATTGATCAATTGTCATACATGCCACCCATTTGGTTGGTTGATTGACATAAAGGAAAAAAGCCTATTTTGAGATCGCCAATTTCGCACACACACAAACACAAACACACACACACACATCGACCCGGGAGTGCGCAATGAACTGTGAACTCTTAATAGCGCGTGATGGTGATGGTCATTAACATCTTTCTTTAGTGGGGAAGCAAAAACGAGGAGACACAGCGGGGGGGGGCGGAGCCGGCCGTGTTTACCTGCAGACACACATGCGGGAGTACGGCGCTCCGGGGCTGCGCTTCCTGAACTCCATGTTGGCGGCCGGCTGGTGGACGTCAAAGCTGATCCGCCACTCGCCTGCCGCCTGGACCCTGACAACGCCAAAGGCAACAGGGTGACGTCGTGGTGATGCCACAGTGACAGGATGGCGTCATGGTGACGTCACGTAACAAGACGGCGTCATGGTGACGTCACGTAACAAGATGGCGTCATGGTGATGTCACAGTAACAGGATGACGTCTTGATGACGCCATGGTAAGCCAACGGATTGGAGATTTTGAGATTTGAGATTTTGTTTTGTGGTTTTTAATGTGACGTTATTTATATCATCTTTACTTTATGTAATTATTGTAAAAGACTACACATTTATAATCTATATTTCAATCATTAAATTGAAATATATTTCAAACCCAATTCAAATATATTCAAATTTGATTGGAAGGGGAAAGGAGAGAGTATAGGGCCACCAGTGACCCCTAGCGCCCAGTCTTGGTAACTGACCTGCACGCTTTGTCGCCCCAGCGAGATGGCTTCACAACACTGATCTTCTCTAGCAGCGCGGCTGGAATAAATCACAAGGAGTATGAAAAGAATCATGACGAAATGAAGTGAGAGAGAGAAAGAGAGAAGGAGAGATAGAGAGAGAGAGAGAGAGAAGGAGAGAGAGAGAGAGAAGGAGAGAGAGAAGGAGAGAGGAGAGAGACAGAGGGTGTGTGCCCTCACCTGTGGACGTGCCCTGCCTGGGGTCGTGTAGTGGGGTGATGTCTTTCTCCCAGAGGTGCGCTGGTCTCTTGTCACGACTCCTGTTCCTCCTGCTACTCCTCCTCTCCATGACCCTCCGATACTCGGCCCAGCTCCTGCACCCCTCTACCTCCCTGTCCGGGCCCCTCCTCCTCCTGGCTCTCTCCTCCTCCTCCCTCCTCCTCTTCTCCGCCCCAGACAGCTTCTCCTTCCGCAGGTTCAGCCTCTTCAGCCAGGGGGAGACGCTGCACTCACTCACCGCCATCGCCCCCGGCAACAGAGAGGGTTCCGGTGGGGCCAGGGGTCCGGGGGCGTCTTTGGCTCCCAGGTCGGGGAACCGGATGACATGGAAGTCCCACTGCAAAGCCGATCTGCCGGGGGAGGGGCCCACTTCCTGTTGCCGTCCCGGGGGGACCAGGACATCGCCCCCCCACCAGTGTCGTCCTGTGACATCATCAGCGATTGGGCGCGGGCTCTCACAGATTGGCATCTGAGCAGAGGGCGGGCTGCGATTAGTGGTCTTGTCTTGCGCTGAGCTCTGATTGGTGGCCTGGTCCTGCACTGAGCTGCGATTGGTCAAATCCTCCTCCTTCTCTGATGGTCTAAGACAATCAAACAAGATGTGCAATATTTGTCATTAGACAACACAATATAATATATATTCTATCAGTATCATTGTATACTAGTGATACAAGTACTTTATAATTCCAAGACATGAATTGTGGGCATCACCACAGAAAGTACAGGCCAGTAATGAAAAAGAAAAACAGACAACATTACAAAAGAGATAAACATTTAAAAGTAGATGCAAAAAAGCGACAGATGACACTGCAGACTCATCACCTTGGTGATGATGTCACAGTGGGCATGGCCTCGGGGCTGGGGCTGCGTTTCCTCTTCAGCTGATTGGCTCCTCGGTCTCGTGGGGCCGGGAGGTTGAGCTGTCTCTCGTACAGCGAGGGAACCGAGCTACAGAAACACAACGTCACAGAACTGAGCTACGGAACACAATGTTGGAACCAAACTAATGAACACAGCGTTAGGAATGTAGGCTCTACATTCCGTCCTGCTCTGCTCCCCCCCTTACCTGGCTTGGAAGCGGCTCACCACGTAGCCAAGCCTCTTCAGGTGCGCAAACACCTGGGAGAGGACAAGGATGACATCAGACAGGAAACCAAATTTGAGATGAAAAGTCTACAATGGGGCTTGTTGAGACCCATTTCTATTCTGTGTGTGCGTGTGCGTGTGTGCGTGCGTTCGTGCGTGTGTGACCTGGTACTGCTGGAGGGACAGCGTGCTGGAGGACAGAAAGGTCTCGTAGCCCTCCTGGATGGAGAGGGGGAGGTCCCGGTGGAACACCTGCAGGTTCCCCTGGAAGGTGGGCATAACCAGGAGGTCAGGAGGTCAGATGTTCACTAGAGAGAGGTCTTTCCATGCCAGAACACAGCGGAGGACAAGATGGAAACCAGTCCATGTGACAGAGAGGGATTCAAACTCTGGAGCTCAGGAAAACAGAGCTCACAGCTTGTGAATCTACCGGTTGATGTGTTAGTATATTGTAGGATGTCTGAAAAGTTTACATTATTTCTGTGTACTCATTTGTTGACGACGCGGGGAACTCACGTCTCTATAAAGTCTTGTACTATTAACAATCTGCAACAACAAGTCTTGCGCCATTCCTGTGTATGAATACATAAACACAATTTGCACACTCTCCACACTCACACACTCCATCAGGTAGAGGGCTTCTTCTGGCTGGAGGCACTGCTTCCCATGGGCTGAGAAGCCCATCGTCTGCCAGAACTTCCCCTGATGGAGACAAGTTGACCGTTAGCCACTGAGGACGAGCTGCACGACGCCCACTGAGGGGACAAATACTGAGCCTAATTGTTTTTTGGTAGAACACTCACCGCCGGTGACTGCAGTTCCACAATTCGGTCGCTCGGGTTCCACACGCCTCGCACCAAGTTCCCGCTGTAAGCGCAGGAATAAAACCAGAGGAAACGTTTGCCTTAACAAACACGTTTGCATATGCCACTCCACCAACCGACAACGTTTCCAAGCTTTGACCACGTCACTCACAGCCTCTCCACCCGCTCCTCAGAGACCAGCTCCCAGTGTTCCTCCAGGCTGCTCTGGAGCCGCTGCTTCTGCTGCTCGGAGCCGCTGGGGTAGAAGTCCTTCTGGCCACGCACCGGGAGCTTGTGGGTCCGCGACCGGGCTGCGAACAGCTCCGATGGGCTGCGGGTGGAAGACCACACACAACAAGATAAAGACTCTGGGGCTCTTCAAGAGGCAGGAACAACCAGAAAGATATGTATCAAGCATTCTCAGTTGTTTGTTTCAGTGATTTGTGTGTGTGTGTGTGTGTGTGTGTATATATATATATATATATTTCTCTATGTTGCTGAGGGTGTGGCTGTCATTACAAGGTGCCAGGATGTGTGTTCCAGAATGCCGACATCCTGGAACACCCGGCGACGTGCTGCCAAATCACTGTCCTTTATATACAAAAACCGGTGCTAACCATATATATATAATATATACACAGTATATATATACAGTTAACTGGCTCTGGTGTGGCTCACCAGCGAAACGGGCTGAAAGTGAAACCACACAACTGTGTGAACTGAGTTTAACTTTGAACAGCAAATGTAAACTAGGCAGCAAAGTTACATTTTTAAACAGGAGAAATAAAACGATCCTTGTCGGTAATAAGTTAGACTGGTGTCATAGCTTCATACCTCAGTAATTCACTAAATATTCCTTCAGATCCGCCTGTCTTCTTTGGGTCCGCCATGCTTGTTGTTGACGACAACACGTGACTATTTTTCGTGACGTGATTGGCTGCGTCCTGCGGTTGGTTTCCTGGCGTCTTAAGTGACTGAAGTGTCGCCACTAGGAGGCAGTAAAACACAATATTTCACAACATGTAGTCCCTGATTCAATAACTTGTTTTAATTCAAGTTGGAGGTTTCCCAACGTTTGTTTGTTAAATAACTTTTTACAAAACCGTAACGGATGTGCCTTCAACTTGAAATCGAGTTTGTGTATTCTGATTAGAGTTTAGGTATTTGGTTTGTACGGTCGGGAAACTCGATGATGAAAAGGACAGTTTGAAGGTCAGTCCTCTTAAACGCTTCAGAAGGTTTGTTCATCTATTTATGAGTCAAGTCTTTTGAGTTGACTCGTAGCTTCTCCTTCCTGTTCAGCACCAACGGTAGTGGACACTACATTTAAATAACTTAAGGAAGATGAATATGGTGAATGATTTATTTCATACCTAGTGTTGTAGACCTGTGGGGGTATTTAAATACATGTCTCTCCACCCCAAGAGAAGCATTGCTTTAATTTAAATGTTTGTTAATTATTAATTTTCTTTTGTGTTGGTCTTACATAAATATCATTATTTGTTCCATTGCCTGTTGAAATATTAACTATTGTTAATCATTTAGTGTGAAGTCAGTGTGCAGCATTTATGTGTGCGTGCGTGTGTGTTTCTTTGTGTGTGTGTGTGTGTGTGTGTGTGTGTGTGTGTGTGTGTGGGTGTGTGTGTGTGTGTGTGTGTCTGTGTGTGTGTGTGTGTGTGTGTGTGTGTGTGTGTGTGTGTGTGTGTGTGTGTGTGTGTGTGTGTGACCTCAATCAGGGCCATACGTTAAACAGCCTTTTTCCAACGTCCAGTCATAGAGGGATCTAGAAACTCTTCGTCCTCCTCCTCCTCCTCCTCCTCCTCCTCCTCCTCCTCCTCCTCCTCCTCCTCCTCCTCCTCCTACCCGTTCCTGAACCTCCTCAATAAACAAGCGTTTTCCAGTAAGCCGGATTCCATCCCAGGTCTCTTGGTTTCCAGGGGGACCACTACGATGGACTGACCACTCCGGGTCCCGTGAGCCCACCCATGTGGCCCTCCCCCCACCCCGCTGCACCCCAGATCCACCCGGTACAGAGAACATACACCTCACACGTTCCCCATGTCAACACCACCTCCCATTGTCCCGGGGGACAAAAGGGAGGCGGGGTGAGGATCGGCTCCCCCTCAGATCAGGAGACACTTCCCGGATCTCCTCTGAAGAGACCAGAGGGAATACCGCATTTTTACAACCTCCTCCCCTCCTCCTCCGCCGCCTCCCCCTCCTCCCCCTCCTCCCCCTCCTCCCCCTCCTTTGTGAGTGTGATGTCAGCGGTGGTGCGTGTTGGGGAGCGAGTGACACACCACCTTTGTGTTTACGTCTCTCTCTCTCTCTCTCTCCCTCCTCACCCGTAATCCCTCCACATCATTCAGGCGCGGTAATCCGACGTGCTGAGGCTGATTGACCGTTTGACTGTCGGCTCATGAGACCTGACGTGGGCATCGCCAAGGCGACAGAGCCGACAAGGTCAAGGTGAAAGGTCGTTTGCGTCGGGTAATTTCCCGAACAAACGACCGGCGAGTTGTTTGGTGGCTTTCGATGAAACCCGCACACACGCACACACACACACACACACACACACACACACACACACACACACACACACACACACACACACACACACATACACACACACACACACACACACACACACACACACACACACACACACACACACACACACACACACATACACACACACACACACACACACACACACACACACACACACACACTTATTATTCTACATTTGAATTTGTATCCTGAACAAATGATCAGTTAAATTCCTTGTACGTTTGTACATAAATACACAAATAAAAGAAAAGATTGTGAATCTGGTAGCTGATACTGCTCATGTTGCTAATCAGTGCTAACTGATGTCTTCATGTCGACCATCAGTAATAATAAGTGTATCCGGTCGTGACCACCAGAGCAGTTAAAGAGGCTATCATTGCCATCATTAGCTTGTTTAGCCTGTTATCTGAGCAGTCTGTATGGTTAGCAAACACATGCTGAGAGCTACTAGATTAACAACTGACACACTGAGCCGTTAGCAAACAAAGCTAACCTCCCCTAACGCCTTGCATCCTCACCCTGATCTTTCTTTTACTGACACCCCCCCCCCCCCCCTCTCGCTCACCCTGTCACTCTCTCTCTCTCTCTCTCTCTCTCTCTCTCTCTCTCTCTCTCTCTCTCTCTCTCTCTCTCTCTCTCTCTCTCTCTCTCTCTACTGTCTACCAGCCCTTTCTAGCTCTTGCACAAACAGATAATAAATAATGCAATGTGATTTCATGAGCTATGTAACTAACACACTACTAAGTGTCTACAAAGAAACATTGATTGATTGATTGATTGACATTAAAACCGTCCTCAAGCACAGTAGGCTAATGTAAAACATCTGAAAAGATCACCTTGTTAACCTAGACAGTTTCTGTAGAGTAACTCTACCTGATCTGGTGGTGACACTGCGTCACAACCCCCAGGCCAACCTGTTCTGATCACCATGGCACACTAATCTCTTAATTCTTCAATACACCATTGTGCCGTGAGTACAATGCAATAATCACAACACTCAGATATCACACAGGTGACCCATGGCCACGCACACGACCGGTTATGCATGCTGGATGACTCCCACAGGTGGCCACCTCCTCTCCTCCTCCTCCTCCTCCTCCTCCTCCTCCTCCTCTCCTTCTCCTCCTCTCCTCATCTCCTCCTCCCCCCCCCCCCCCCCCTCTCTGGTGTGTGAGCATTCCTTCATTCCAGTGGGTTAATCAGTGAGTGTGAAATGCTTCGGAGGAGAGCACCTAACCATTCAAACATTACCTCACTGACCTCATGCCAGCTGACCCGAACACATGGCTCTCTTCTCTGTACCTGCTCCTTAACTCTCTACTGTCTAACCCCGACCTGCTCATTAAGATGTGCCTCTGTACTGTCTAACCCCAACCTGCTCCTTAATGACCAGTCCCTGCACTGTCTAACCCCTACATGCTCATTGAGATCTGTCTCTGTACTGTCTAGCCCCTACCTGCTCATTAAGATCTGTCTCTGTACTGTCTAACCCATACCTGCTCATTAATGACTGGTCTCTACTGTCTAATCCCGACCTGCTCCTTAATGACTGGACTCTACTGTCTAACCCACATGTGTCAAACTCAAGGCCCGCGGGCCAAATCCGGCCCGCCCCATCATTTTATGTGGCCCGCGAGAGCTTAGAAGGCATATACTGCTTCACAGCGTACCGTAGAGCGGCCATCAACTACATCTCCCACAATGCATTTCAATGTTGTGATCTGCAAATCCTGCCACTAGATTGAAGTGGTTCCAATGCTTCCATTTGTACATGGATATAAATGGATGTACAATATTTGTACACTGTAATAAATAACAACCAAAAGCAGAGACAGTTACTTAAATGTATAGTCTTATAGTTACAACCGGCCCTTTGAGGGCAACCATAATGCTGATGT
>JAXIVH010000021.1:5610128-5622628 GCA_036785325.1 Urophycis tenuis | reverse complement strand
GACACCCTTAACAAGACAAACCCCCCCCCCCCCCCCCCCCCCCCCCCCACACACACACACACACACACACTGGAAACACAAACACACACTTTTACTGGTGTCTGACCTGCTGGTCAGGGGGTCGTCTCTCCTCCTCCTCCTCCTCCTCCTCCAGCGTCTACAAAGGAGGTCCACAGCTTCATGAATAAAGAGGAGGAGGAGGAGTAGGTGGCAGCCCTTAACACTGTCTCTGAGGCTATTGTCTGTGTTGTTCCTGTGTGTGTGTGTGTGTGTGTGTGTGTGTGTGTGTGTGTGTGTGTGTGTGTGTGTGTGCGTGCGTGCGTGCGTGCGTGTGTGTGTGTGTGTGTGTGTGCATGTGTGCGTGTGAGTGTGTGTGTGTGTGTGCTAAGGTCCTGACGGATGTCATCTGGCCCTCCTGACTGCTCCTCCCACAATAGAAACACCAGAACACACACACACACACACACACACACACACAATGGTATGCAAAGACACGCATACACAGGCGTGCAAACAGACACGTATATATCTACATATATGCAAACACAAATTAATTCTAACACACACATCCATTCATGCACACACACACTCATTGGCAAATCCCTGCATGCACAAACAATCACCAGTAAAAAAAACACAGGTATGTCCCAGCAGCAATACAGCCTAATGAAAACTTATAAAACATCTATTGGTGGTGTACAACGCACCCTGGGTCCTACTTTACAGTTTTTTCGTAGTACTTCTAACCTACGGCACATTTCGAATGTTATTATGATGGCAAATCAGTGATTTAGTAAGAGGACACACACATTTTATTCAGGCCATCCGCCTCCTGAACCCAGAATGCACTGGGGCTCTGGTGCTGGGGGCGTGGCCCCAGGATCTCCGTACAGCGAGTAATGACCTCGTTCCAAGACGAGGCGGCCCGGCCCGGTCACCCCGGTCCATATGGTCTGTTCTGGCGCCCGGTGATGGGTCTCAGGCTGTCATTACTTTGATGAAAACATTCTGAACTCATAAAAAACAAAACATGGAACACGGAGGCTAAAACGGTTGGGGTTTTACGTGAGCCTTGGTTGTGGCGACAGTGAGGACCCGGGGAGGCGGGGGGAGCAGTGCATGATGGGAATAAGCAGCGGTCTCCGGGTGGTGGCGGTGCGGCCGGAGGGGATGCTCACAAAGGGACCCGACACGACCGCATCGTAAATCCTGAGGGGTCTCGGCCCTCGCGCCTCCTCTCCTTCTCCCCTCCGCCGTCTACTGGCCGTCCCTCCTCCTGTGCGGACAGACTCCCCCCCCGACGCCCCCCCGCCCCCCTCTCCCGTTCCCCCTCTTCACCCCCCAACCCGCATGACAAAGGCACCGGCCGTCGCCGCGGCAACAAGCTTTTCATTAGCTGTGTGATAAAAAAGATGTATTCCCTCTGTTTTCCTCCTCCTCCTCTTCTTCCTCTTGTTCTTCGTCTTCTCCTCCTCGTATTCCTGACAGGCAGGGAGGAGGAGATGGGAGGGAAGGTAAAGGAGGCGAAGTGCGGTGGAGAGGAGGGAAGGGGAGAGGAGAGGTGGGGGAGAGGGGAGGCGAGGGGAGAAGAGAGTGAATGTGGATGGTGCACAGTGGAGGGGAGGGTGAGCTGAAAGAGGGAGGAGATGGGCAGGCTAATTCAACCAGATCCTAGCATATTGTCACCTGCTGGTGCTCAACGCTCTGGAATGCCCACGGAGCGTTGTGGGGCAACAGAGGGCGTGGCCTAGTGGTAATGCGTCATAGAGAGGGGCATGGTCTAGATGTGATGCGTCATGGGGAGGGGGTGTGGCATGTGGAAGCCCCTAAGTTCTCTGGAGCACAGCAACTAGCAAACTTCTATAGAAAAGTGTCTGTGTGTGTGCATGCATGTGTTTGTATGTGCAAGTGTGTGTGTGTGTGTGTGTGTGTGAGAATGTGTGTGTGTGTATGAGAATGTGTGTGTGTCTGTGTGTGTGTGTGTGTGTGTAAGAGTATGTGTGTGTGTGTAAGAGTATGTGTGTGTGTGTGTGTGTGTGAGTATGAGAATGTGTGTGTGTGTGTGTGTGTGTGTGTGTGTGTGTGTGTGTGTGTGTAAGAGTATGTGTGTGTGTGTAAGAGTATGTGTGTGTGTGTGTGTGTGTGAGTATGAGAATGTGTGTGTGTGTGTGTGTGTGTGTGTGTGTTGCAGAAGGAATGTCTTGGTCGTTGGGTTTCAGTTTGAAGAGTTTCTAGTGCCGCGGCGTGTGGCGGTAAGAGAGAGGGAGTGAGGGGGGAGAGAGAGGGAGGGAGAGAGAGGGAGAGGAAGAGAGAGGGAGGGAGAGAGAGCGGGAGGAAGAGAGAGGGAGTGAGGGGGGAGAGAGAGAGGGAGAGAGAGCGGGAAGAAGAGAGAAGGAGAGGGGGAGGAACAGACAGAGATGGAGGGGTGGAGGGACGGAGTGAGGGAAGCAGTGTGGGGGGTGAGAGGGACGGGGTGATGAGAGAGAGGAAGGGAGATGGAGGTAGGCTGGTCGTGCAGATGAAGGAGTAGTAGGGTCGGGGGTCAGAGAAAGAGAGGGAGGGAGAGGGAGAGAGGGAGAGGTAGGCTGGTAGAGGAGGTGAGGGTAGTGGTAGGGGTGGCGGTGAGAGAGGGAGGGAGAGAGGGAGGAAGAGAGGGAGCGGTAGGCTGTCGGCGCGGCTGATTGGAGAGGTAGCGGTGTGTTGGCGTAGGGCAGCGTAGGGTTTCAGCGCGACTCCTCTTACGTGTGGCTGTTACTGGGTACGGGAGGGAGACTACCAGGGTCAGGTTAACACCCCCCCCCCCCCCTCTCCGTCCCATTATCATGATGACACCCACCTGAAGCCTCCCAGCAGGGGGTCGCCTCCCCCTGGGACGGAGCAGCGGGCTGGCCAGGGGACGGAGGGTCCAGGGGGGTGTTGGGTGTCCTTGGGCGGGGGTCCAGTTACACGGCGATGACCTCATCAGTGGTGAGATGAGTTGATGGATGCTCAGAACCCTCTTTGTTCGGACCAGGATCTGCGCTTGGTTGTGGTGGTGTTATTATTCTAGTTATCTAAGAACTACCAATGAACTAGCTATAAACTACCTATGAACTATCCATGAACTACATATGAAATATCTATGAACTACCTATGAACTATCCATGAACTACATATGAAATATCTATGAACTACATATGAACTAAGAAGAAGAAGAAGAAGAAGAAGAAGAAGTACAAGAAGTTACTATCAGTACATTTGTGGGGTTCAGCATGTGGAGATGGAGATCGAACCGCCAACCCTCCAGTTAGTGGTCGACCCGCTCTACCCAATGAGCTATGCCACCCCAACTACATATTAACTAGCTATGAACTAAAAATACACACCCACACATGCAGTACACAGCTGCAACATCGACATAAACACACACAAATACAGACAGTCTTACATACATATGCAGATGATGCACACATTTGAACAACAGACGGTGGTGTCATTTGTAAAAGTATTTTATTGGAAGAAAGGAGTAAAGAAAAGTACAGAGAAAAGCTATCTTCCATAAACCATAAAAAATGAGGTAATGTACAAATATGATGACACATTCACACAAGTCATGTGATCACATGAACGACATTGAACTACAGAGTTGTGTGTGCGTGTGCGTGTGTTTGTGTGTGTGCACGCGCACATTCGTGTGCGTGTTTTTGTGTGTGTAAAGGCAATGTGTGTGTGTGTTTGTGTGTGTGCGCGCGCATGTTCGTGTGTGTGTTTTTGTGTGTGTAAAGGCAATATGTGTGTGTGCGTGTTTTTGTGTGTGTAAAGGCAATGTGTGTGGAAGCAATTTTTCAGTTAAACTATTCCAGTGTCTATAATGTACGACCAATGTACGGTGTACATTCTACTGATGTACCATGTAGCTATCTACTAGCATACTATTGTACTACTACAAGTATCACAAGTATCACTGTTCATCCATTGCACTTCTCAGAGATCCAAATCAAATGTAACAGAGAGCACAGAGGAGACAGAAGACTAAGTGTTTCAGGGTGGAGGAGGAGATGAAGGAGATGGAGGTGGTAGAAGATGAGCAGGGGTTGGAAGAGGTGGTGGCGGAGGAGGAGGAGGAGGAGGAGGTGGAAGATGAGGAGAGGTTGGAGGATTGGAGGAGGTTGGAGGAGGCGGAGGTGTTGGAGGAGGAAGGTGGAGGAGGAGATGGATGGTCTCCTCTATCCAGATATCTGGTGACCTCTGCCAGCGTAGCGTCTGCTTGTCGGCGCGGCGCGGCTGCGTATTCATTTTCCAGCCGCATCGCAGCAACTCACTGAGTCTGAACACTTTCCCTTTCGTTTTCCATCTCGTTTCTGCTCCCTGGCGTGACCGCACGACGCAGCGTTCCAGGAGCACGCTGTGTGACACGCCCCCCCAATCCCCCCATTCCGCCTCCCTCCCTCCCTCCCGCTGTCCTCTGGTGTTCGGACATAACAACAAGAACTCACGAATCATCTCGTGAAACATCTCGTGAATTATTCAAATTTAAAAAAAAAAAAAAAAAAAAAAAAAACGACGACAGTTAGTACCAAAAAGAGCCACGTCCAATCCAGGGCGAATCCTCTGAACCAGAAGAATTTGGCAAAAAACCTCCGGCCCCGGTCGCCACGCCGACGCCGGACCAGGAGGCCGCGGTGCTCGCGGGCAGCCATCAGCTCCTCCCACCGTCTCGTTCAAACGCGACGTGGACTTCTGATTGGCTGTGTCGTCTCATGGCCCCCGCGGTGGAGCGACCGAGAGGCCTCCAGCAGCCACGCCACTCAGCGCCCGTCGTGACGCGTGTAAACAAAGACTTCCACTGGCAAGTGGGTTGCCGCGGCGACCAAAGTCTCGTAACATCAGTTTCCAGGGTCCCGCCAGGGGAAGGCTGTGGTACGTTAAGTGGGGTCCATCTGGGATGTTCCTCGACCATCCTCATCCATCAGCAGTAAAAAATAAAAAAAAATAAAAAAAAACAACAACAATAAGAGAGATAATACTTGTTTACAAAGTCAAGGCTCAGAGTTCTTTAGGTCCAAGAGCCCGGGCGGGACCAGGCCAGGCCTGGTCCAGGGGGGTCGCTCGGGACTCTCATCAGAGGAGGGGAGCCTCGGTCAGGTCGGTCTCCCCGGGGCCCACCAGGGGGTCCCCGAGGTCAAACAGCTGCTCCAGGTTGACGGTGGAGGTGCAGAGGTAGTCTCCGGGGCCCTGCTCCACCTCCTCCTCCACCCAGGGGCACTGCAGGAAGGCCGTGGCCAGGAAGGTCTCCTCCTCCAGGTCGGGGTTGTGGAGCGGGTGGTGGTGGTGGTGGTGGTCCGTCCCCCTGTCCACGGCGGGGGCCTCGGCGGGGAAGATCTGGGTCCCGTGCACCGTCAGGTCCTGGTCCTCCTTGGGGATGGGGCTCAGGGGCCCGTCCAGACTCAGCTCCCCGCTCAGCGCGGAGTCCAGCAGGGCGTCCCAGTCGAAGCTGCCCTTCAGAGAGCCCAGCTCCTTCTGCTCCTCGCACAGCAGGGGGGAGCTGGAGCGTCGGGGGCCCTTGGCCTGTGAGCCAGGGGCCCGGCATCCCGGCGGGGGCTTCCTCTTGCGGCCCACCCCCCGGCTCACGGGCCAGGAGCCCAGCATGGTGCCCTCGGCCAGCTGGGGGTCCCAGCGCTGCTCCGCCCCCGTCGCCTCCTCAAACTCCCGCAGGAGCTGCTGGGAGCGGGGGTCCACGCCCAGGGGCCCGGACCGGAGCCGGCCCTGCAGCGCGGGGTTGATCTGCACGGGGGGCATGCGTCTCTTCTTGTAGGCGCCGCTCAGCAGGCGCTCGGCGTACTGGGGGTCAATCCTCCAGAAGCCCCCCTTCCCCGGCTCGTCCTTCCGTCGAGGGACCTTGATGAAGCACTTGTTCAGAGACAGGTTGTGGCGGATGGAGTTCTGGAGGAGGACACAGATATAAACATATAGATTATATATATATATATATATATATATATATATATATATATATATATATATATATATATATAGTATATATAGATAGATATATAGATATACACACACACACAAATCTAAAACATACATAAATGCATCAATATCGATTGAGGGATAGTCTAGACTCTAGAGGTCAGGGTGTTTCATTCCAAGTTAAAAGGAACCGGGTTCGAATCTCACAGTCTGCCTGTCGGCATCACCCTTACCTGCTCCTTAATGACCTGACTCTGACTCTAACCCCTACCTGCGGGGTAACTCGGGACAAAAACCTCTAACTGCTTCATGACCAGGAGGAAGACCACCATGCTGGGTGAAGATCCCAACATCCTCTCCACCTCTCCTTCTCCCCTCCTCTCCTCCTCCTCCCGCCACCCTCTCCATCTCCTCTCCTCCACCGCTCTGGTAGTAAATGTGGGTCAGACCTGCTGACCTCTGTTAAACATTATGTGCCCCATGTACAGCTTCATGAAAACAAAGTGCTCCGCGCCATTGGACGACTGTTCATCAATCATTTATCCACCAAATTAAATTTTACTTGGGGAAAAAACGCTTGCCATTCCAAGGAGAATAGACTGCTTAACCCCCCTCCCCCAACAGCCTTCACCCACACACATGCACACATGCACGTATGTATGTATGTATGTGTGTTGTGTGTGTGTATGTGAGAGCATGTGTGTGTGTGTGCGTGTGTGTGCGTGTGTGTGTGTGAGTGTGTGTGTGCGTGTGTGTGCGTGCATGTGTGTGTGTGTGTGTGTGCGTGTGTCAGACTAAGTGTGTGAGAGTAAGTGTGTGTCAGTGTTTATGTGTGTCTGCATGTGCATTTGTGTGTGTGTGTGTGTGTGTGCATATGCGTGCACGTGTGCATGTGTGTGCTCGTGTGCATGTGTGTGCACGTGTGCATGTGTGTGCGCGTGTGCATGTGTGCGTGTGTGCATGCATGTGTGTGTGTGTGTGTGTGTGTCTACCTGCCAGGTGGGGTCTGCGTGTCTGAAGTAGCAGTAGTTGTCAGTGATCCAGGAGTAGATGCAGGACAGGGAGATCTTGGAGCGCTGGCTGGCCTGCATGGCCATGCAGATGAGCGTGGCGTAGGAGTAGGGCGGCTTCACCGCCGGGTTGGTCCGGTAGTCCACGTCGTCCGGGCAATGCCCATGGGCCACGATGCCCGGGAGGGGGAGGGGCATGCGGGAGTAGGCGGCGGCCGTGGGTTTCCCGGGGGTGAGGGGCATGCCCGCGCCGCAGGCGGGGTCTCCGGCCAGCGGGGAGGAGGGCGCCTCCGGGCCCAGCAGGGGGGCCTGCTGGTGGGGGGGCGGGGAGGGACCCTGTGCCCCCAGGATGGAGAACTCCTGCAGCCACTGGAGGCTGGTCAGGCTGTCGTCCAGACAGACGCTGTACTGGTCGCTATGGTGACTGTTGTTGTTGTTGTTGTTGTTGTTGTTGTTGTTGTTGTTGTTGTTGTTGTTGTTGTTGTTGTTGTCGAGCTCCTCCGCGTGGGCGGCTGCGGTCATCAGCTCCGCCTCGAGCCCGACCGAGTCATCGCAGCTCGCGGACATCTTGTCTCTACGGCCCCCCAGCGCGTCTCTTCCGCGCGCTTCTGTTGTCTGGCGGGACGGGGAACCCACACACACACACACACACACACCAGTCGTTAATAAACTAACCTACACCAGGCGGTAACAAAGTGGACACAATGACGGACAATTTAGAAACACAGCCTTTTTTGGCAGCGCTTTGTGAGAAAGATCCTGTGTGGCCTGAAAGTAATTAACACGGGAGCACGCCCCTATGCGTTCGTGTGGCTCGACACGAGTTGTCTCCCGTTTTCCACTTTTCATTTACAATTGTAGGTTTTAAATTTAATTAAAAATATATCCAGGGAGTATGAAAACGGAAAATACCAGTAAATGACAAATGTGGATTAAAACTAAATTTAAACTAAAATAAATGTGTGATTCGTGCGTTTGAGTCGCGGGAGGTCAGAGAACATTCCTGAAAACTCCGGTGCACTTGACTCGCATTACATCACAGCTCGGGTCCGTTAACTGGAGTTTAGCGCAATATTCATTACATTGCAAAACACTTTACATAAAATTTATATTTTTCATGGACGGAGATGGCCATATACCATTCATTTGTAATCTATGCATTTGAATAAATAGGACTAAATAATTAAAAAGCTACATTAATAATTAATTAAATAGATAGACAATAAACAATAGTAATTGCATGTGTAGTGTAATTGTCTACATTACATTACACTAATAGTGGCCCTTATTGGCTATAGCGCAATACTCTAATGCAAAAAGTAAATCACCAACGTTTTTTTAGTATCAAAATCGTAGTCTTTAATTTGAAAAAAATAAGTGATTAACGAATCATGCAAATTCAATCAAATTTAAATCGACCAACAACTTTTAAAATAGGCCTATCACACTTTCTCCCAGCCCGTTAGGCCAAACGGCCTTAAAACGAGAAAAAAAACGAATCCATAAATATAAATAATCCATTAAAAGTTCAACCAATTAAAACCTACCTTTATCGCGTGGAAACAGTTGTGTTTTATCCCCGCTCAAGCGGTTACTGCCTTTTCCGTTGAGCGTCGTGTCGGGCCACCTGTTGAAAGTCGAGATGGAGAATTCCTCCAGTCGGACCGTCACGTAGCGTGTCCTCAGCCCGTCTCTCTGGGCGTCTGCTGGCGCTCTGCTCCGCGCGTCTCCAGCCGTCGCGTTGAATGGAGGTCTGGATCACGGTGGCAACCACTAAAGCATCCCTGGGGGGGCAGTTTAATACCTGGTTCAGGAGGTTTGTCCAGCAACCATAGAAACGCGACACCCCCCCTCCCCTCCTCCTTGTAAACAGCTCTCCGTGCCTCCATTGGCCCGCTGGTTGCTATGGCGCTTCACTTTTAATCAGCTCGCTCCAGAGCGACTCTCTGTTTAGTGAAGGACAGGAGGGAAAGACACATTGTCACTCCTTCTATTGTAGGCTACTCTTTTGAGGGGTTTTAAATAAATAGGAATATTCCTCACTTGCCAACTCAACTGCTTTGGCCTGTAGGCCTCTGGCTGGTTTGTTTGAAGAACTGAGGCGTCCTAGTAGTGAATCCAGAACTTTCCATAGGCTAGAAGGTGCTTTTTAAAGCGTAGCTAATTCAATTCCACCTCTTTTTAATGTTGGAATGAGTGGCAGTGGATAAAAAAGCGACCAGAGGGTTTGTTGAACAGCCAGCCGCTCATCTCTGCAGACGAGCGCGAGCAGAAAAGATGAGAGACTGGTGTTTTTTTTTATGACTTTACAGTTTCTTTGTGAGGAGGCCGAGGAAGCCGTCCAGACAAACTACCAGACACTCTGCGGGCCACATCTTTTGTTAGTCCCTCTCTCTCTTTATATCTCAAGAACAAAAGTACATTCCTCCCCCTGAAGTCCAAATGCTGCGTCCAACTCGGGTTCTGTTACTGATTCAACATATTCATAACCTCTGCCAGCTCCTTCTGCACATTATTTCATTCTCAGCTTGAGACTAAACTTCCTCACAAACACCAAACACCTGCGCACGACGACGCACAGAACCGGACCCAGAATGTTTTGACCAGAAGGTTCTGAGGTTCGGCCAAAAAAGAAAAAAAAAAGGCCAGACAAACAAGGAAACCAAGACACGCTGGCCAATCAGGGGAGAGATAAGAAGAAGGAGGAGAGGGCCAATCACAAGAGGGATGAGGCAGGACAGAGCGACAGGACCCGGAGAAGGTTCTGGGTGTTATCCACTGTCCAGTCAGCCGTGCTTCCTCCTGTTTCTGAATGGACTTCTGGACTCTTACTATAGTATTAATTAATACACCTGTACACCTGTTAACGGTCCCAGGAATCTTACTTCCTGTCAGCAGTGTACACCTGTTAACGGTCCCAGGAATCTTACTTCCTGTGAGCTGTGTACACCTGTTAACGGTCCCAGGAATCTTTCTTCCTGTCAGTTGTGTACACTTGTTAGCAGTCCCAGGAATCTGACTTCCTGTCAGCTGTGTGCACCTGTTAACGGTCCCAGGAATCTTACTTCCTGTCAGCTGTGTACACCTGTTAGCAGTCCCAGGAATCTGTGAGCTGTGTGCACTTGCTAATAGGCGAGTTTCAGATCGTTAGCATTTGCGCATTTGTTGCAACGAGAATTGAGAAGATCCGGCGAAACTCGTCATAATCACGTCAAGTTCCCGTCTGGTCAAGGCGGACACAGGTGAACTTCTCGTCAACAAGGATGGCATACGAAGTGGCGCTTGCGTTCTTCGTAGCAGACGAGTTCGAGGCATTGGACCTCTCCTTATTGATGCAGGCTGAGGAGCAAATGTGATGAATTTTCGGCATGCACAATGGCTTGGCTATGTGGAGAAATGTGTAAATAAAAAAAAAAATTAAAAAAATGCATGATGAGTGATGAAGTGAAAGTTCACAAAATCGTCTCTTTTTAATCTCTTTTTAATATGCATAGTTTGGGAGAGGGCACCAGGCACGCCTCTCTGAAAGGAGTTATGTCACTTCTGACGTGGGGAATTTAATGTTGGTATTCCAACCAACCAGGGCAAAGTTGAGAGGATGTTGAGGGGAGTGTCTTATGTCCGCACTTGCTCGAGAAAACATGCCCAGAAAAGCAGGCGGAAGTTGTTTTCCTGCATCGGAAGTGTATCACAGGTATTTCTGACATTTTCATCCCAGAATGCATTCTGACGCATGGCAAACGAAGCCGCATGCCTCATCTGAAACTCGCCTCTTGTTAACGGTCTCAGAAATCTTACTTCCTGTCAGCTGTGTACACCTGTTAACGGTCCCAGGAATCTTACTTCCTGTCAGCTGTGTACACCTGTTAACGGTCCCAGGAATCTTACTTCCTATCAGCTGTGTACACCTGTTAACGGTCCCAGGAATCTTACTTCCTGTCAGCTGTGTACACCTGTTAACGGTCCCAGGAATCTTACTTCCTGTCAGCTGTGTCCCAGGAATCTTACTTCCTGTCAGCTGTGTACACCTGTTAACGGTCCCAGGAATCTTACTTCCTATCAGCTGTGTACACCTGTTAACGGTCCCAGGAATCTTACTTCCTGTCAGCTGTGTACACCTGTTAACGGTCCCAGGAATCTTACTTCCTGTCAGCTGTGTCCCAGGAATCTTACTTCCTGTCAGCTGTGTACACCTGTTAACGGTACCAGGAATCTTACTTCCTGTCAGCTGTGTACACCTGTTAGCAGTCCCAGGAATCTGACTTCCTATGAGCTGTGTACACCTGTTAACTTCCCCATTCTCTTACCTCATTTGACAGGTAATGGAAATGGATATCCCTCCATCAGAAGTCCTGTCCATCTCTAGCCTCCAAACCCATGTGACTGAAACTCCCCCCCCCCCCCCCCCCCCCCCTCTCTCTCTCTCTCTCTCCAACAATGCTAATTAGGAGTCTCCTGTGCCAGGCGTTCTGTCAAGGGACGAGAACACATGGGTGGAGGTGAGATGGGGGGAGGAGGGAGATTCACTTCCCAGAGCTAGCTAGTGGACCACTTCCTCCTCTTGTAACCATCACTCCCAACTGAGAGCAGAGCAGAGGGGTCGGAGGTCAGGGGTCAGCAGCCAGACTGCATGGTCAGACTCTCTGAGCCTCTCTCTAACCCCCTCAGGAAAGGTCAAAGGTGAAGGTGGGGGCAGCCAAGCACAGAGAGAGAGAGAGAGAGAGAGAGAGAGAGAGAGAGAGAGAGAGAGAGAGAGAGAGAGAGAGAGACGGTTAGGGAAGACTGGTTTATCTTAAAGGAAGTGAGCTGAGGGAGAAAGAGACACACCACGCACACACAACAGACCACATATGTACATCTTTGATCACTTACATATAAGATAAATGGGTATTTACATCTAAACTAACCTCTCTTCATGGTCTCGGCTCTCTGCATGGAGGTGGAGGAGTTAATAATAATGCTAATCTTCATCTAAACAAATCACTCTTTATGGCGTTGATTCTCAACATGGAGGTGGATGAGTTAACTATGATGCTAATTTTAATCTAAACTAACCTCTCTTTATGATCTTGGCTCTCAACATGGAGGTGGAGGACTTTATAACAATACTAATAAGTTAATAATGTGTTTCAGGGTTCATACAGAGTGAGGAATGCACAGCCTGCTGGGCCTGAGATTTATAATCTGCATTTAAAACCAACTATTGGCTTAGTGAACATATTGTATTGTATCATTATAAGATTAACTGTTGTGTAACAAAACTAATGTTCCCAGCTAAGTATCATGGGGGGAAGTATTCTACTTCTAGGCATGTCTACTCAAGAAGGCTCACTTCTACTCTAGTCTGACTAGTAGGCCTATGTCTACTTTTGTATGTCTACACTAGTGTGGCTACTCTGGTATGTCTACTCTAGTTTATCTAATCAAATACCTTAGTATTTCTACTCTGGTAGGCATACTTCTTCTACTCTATGTCTACTCAAACGTTTGTCTAACTTTGTAAAAATTAAGGGCAAACATCCAGGTTGCTTATATGGA
>JAXIVH010000021.1:5595128-5607628 GCA_036785325.1 Urophycis tenuis | reverse complement strand
TATAGTTGCGTGGGGGTTTACTGAATTCACAGTAACTAATAATAGGCGGGTAGAGAGCGGAGATACCGGCGAACATGGAGGAACTGAGGCACCAGGTGATGATCAACCAGTTTGTTGTGGCTGCGGGCTGCGCAGCCGATCAAGCCAAGCAGCTACTCCAAGCCGCCCATTGGCAGTTCGAGGTGCGTGCACGTCGTCATCACAATAACAACAACAATAATGATAATTATATTCTTCATCGCCAAACTTCATTGCCATTCGTATATCGCTTTTCAAGGCACCCAAACACCACTGTAGGCCCGCTGTGTGTGTGTGTTTCTGTGTGTGTGTGTGTGTGTGTGTGTGTGTGTGTGTGTGTGTAAAGGGGTTATTTTTGGGTGAGACGTTAAATTTACAGGAAGCGACCACGGAGTCAGTGGACATATGTTGTTTACATTGTGGACAGAAGTCCTCCTGGCTGATCTGACCCCAACCAGGTGTATAACATGTGACTGACCATATCATCTCCGAATATCACACTACTAGCCTGGACATAGCAAGTCATGATGCTTCACTCACAGAACGTTATTGTTAAATATCCCTTTCTTCTGAGAAAGTGAATCCCTTTGCAACTGGCATCAGGGTGAATCAGTATATTTAGATTGAATTTAGTTTACCTTGTGAAATGTAATTCAACCCTTTCAGTTTCTTTATGAAATTAACTTGAAATGAAAACAGATGGAGATGACGGGGTATTTAGTTAAGCTAAACGCATATTGGCCAACGATAGCCTTCAGTAATGCTAGCAGGAAGGCCAAAGGACATGCTAACTGAGCTAAGTGGCTAAGGTTTATCCCCTTCTAACTATATTTAGAGTCATTAAGGTCCTTACAGCTGTCCAGAAACCTGAGATCGGCTTGTTGTACCAACATTCAGCCCTGAGATTAATTCTCCCTTATTCAATTAACTATAGCCATTTGGTTTTATAGATAGATAGATAGATAGATAGATAGATAGATAGAAAATCACAATAAAATCACTAATTCTGGATCTATATTTATGTTTATACTATTCTTTGCACACAGTGTATACTTATAGATTGTATCTGTTAAAGCACAATGCAAGACAAGATGTACTTGCTGTGCGTTGCACATGCATCAAGAGAGTGACTCGGCTCTACAGGATGTATGCGCAAACACAAAGCTCAAAACACACAATGTCGTTACCAGCACGTTTCTCCCCCAAAACTAAGGCCATTGTTTGGCTGTAATCAGCCACGGTATGTAGCCTGGAGCAGCTCTTTCATGGCTGCTAGTGTAAAATATTTATGGGACGTGATGACACCTCTAGGATCACTGACACCCCCCCCGCCCCCTCCCCCTCCTCTACCATGCCTGGTCTGTTAATGACCAATCCGTTGTCGTCGTTGTGGTCAGCTGACCAGTGAACCGTGCTCCTACGGCCAGTCTCCTATAGCATATGTCAGTGTTTATATAGGAAATATAGGGCAGTGTCTTCTGGTTGTTCCAATACTGAGCTCCTCAGTGATTGAATCAGTGGGACATTCTTCTGAGAATTACACGTTTCATAACCCAACCGACTGAACCAAGTGAATTCATCCTTGAATTGGGTGAACAGACCCTCTAATCCTAGTCTAATGTGTCTCTTACTGAAGTGAGTAAGTCACAAAACACCACGAGACCAGACAACAACAATCTAGTTGTTTTCTGCTCAGCAGCCACGGCTATTCCCTATAGCTATGGTGCAATAGGGAATGTGCAATGAACGCCACACCGCGCTGAACTCTATGACAGACAGACAGACAGACGTACTTTAATGATCCCTGAGGGAAATTGCATTTGTTAAAATACAATACTCCAGTGCAAAAAGAAAGAAGAGACAGACACGCTACATATAGTAAAGTGTTATAGAATAGATAGAATATATAAATATATAATATAAACCTATGTAAAATATAACCTATGTAAAATATAACCTATAACCTATGTAAGCAATAAATCTATGGTGAAGACGCCATGTTTAGCGGCCATTGCCTCTGTTATTCTGATGGTTCTGTTGCACAAAATGGCGCCCGGCGTGATGTGCTTTCCCATTCCCTATACTTGACTTTTCGTAACACATTTTGGAAAAAGTATGTATGCCCATGAAAGAAGATATGCCGGGTGTTTGTTGAGGGCCATATGTTACTTTACATTAAAGAGGCCGTGCTACGGTTTATCCTCTCCCTTGTTGGATTACTCAGGGTCGACTGTTTAGGGCCAGCTTGCAAACTACAGGCTAACATTTTCCTGTCTGCTGCTTCTCAGACAGCCACCACCTCCAGTTAGGATGTCAGGCTAATGTGTGTTTATTGCCGACACAAACTGCTGCCAGTGCTAGCTAACATGCTACCGGCTAGCTCCAGCTAGCATGCTGCATGCAAACAGCTGGCTTTCTGCTGTCTCACAGACAGACAGCCGTTAGCTACAGCTAGCGTGCTAAAGACTAGCTAATGTCTATTGTCTCACAGACGGCCGCCAGCTCCAGGTGGCATGCTAGTGGCTGTGAGTGTGTGTGTGTGTGTGGGGTTGTGGCCTTGTTTCCTGACCCGGCTCCGGGGCTCTGAGTGGCGGTTACAGGAGTGTTTAGCCCGCCCCTATCCCCTCTCCTCTGAGTTCAGCTGCTCTACCACCCCCATCCAGAGCTTTACCACCTGATCTCTGGGGCCCCTGAGGCCCCCAGTGCTCCGTGTTGACATCCGACTGAGGGGCCGGCGTTAATGTTTCACCAGAGCTTGACTTGACAGCCCAGTTTTGTCTTAATCTTCTACCCTTTAGTGGAAACATGAATACAGGGTGTCGCTCCGCTGGTGTTACCTTCAGCTGGGGAGAGAGAGGGAGAGACAGAGAGGGAGAGAGAGAGGGAGGGAGGGAGAGAGGGAGAGAGGGAGAGAGAGAGAGAGGGAGAGAGGGAGAGAGGGAGAGAGAGAGAGAGGGAGAGAGAGAGAGGTTTAGAACTGGTTCTGTGTGAGTTCCATCCGGTCCTGGATGACAGAGCTACTGTCTGGGGTGGTGATCATTGCACTCTGTGGTTTATAGCACTCTGGGCGCTGGGCGGTTCTGCGTCAGCGGTAGCCCGGCAGCCTGTCCTCCGCTGCTCTCAGGCTGCTCTTTGTTATGGTGGCACGGCTTCAGCTACTGAAAGGGCCGTTTCACGCTTGGTGTGTGTGCGTGTGTGTGTGTGTGAGCACCCTTGTTATTCTTGTTAACCTCGTGGCCATATCTAGGCTAGCCACTATCTACCAGCTCGTTGCTCCTCCGTGTGTTTCGTCAATGGCAGGAAAAAAACAGATGTGCTACAAGTGGTCATGTGTGTGCGTGTGTGTGTGTGTGTGTAGCTATGTGTTTGTGTATGTGTATAGCTATGTGTGTGTGTGTGTGTGTCTGTGTGCGCATGTGTGTGTATGGCTATGCCTTTGTGTGTGGTATAGATATGTGTGTGTGTATGTATGTATGTGTGTGTGTGTGTGTGTATAGCTATGGGCGGGTGTGTGTGTGTGTCACGCTGAACAGCAGACATTCCTAACCTCCTTCCACCACTGTTGTCAAACAAGCTGCTGGGGGAGGGGCAGAGAGCGGGTGGGGGAGAGCGCGTTTGTTTTTGTGTGTTCGACTGTGTGTGTGTGTGTGTGTGTGTGTGTAAAAGGCCACCCAGTGAAGGACTCTTGAGGGACGGCGTGTGCGATCAAGCAAGCTAGCGCCGGTGTGTTTATTTTTAATCGCGTGGTGCGGAGAGCGAGAGAGGGTTCTTCCTGTCACCCCCTCGCCACCGTGATTCAGTTCCCAGTTCCCAGCATGCACTATGAGGAATCATGTGCTCGGTTGGTGGCTCTCTGTACAGAGGTCACCAGCAAACGGCTCGACTGGGTGGGAGGGGCCGGGAACAATACCCAGGCCTGTGACGAGACACTTCCTGTCCTGCCCTTTGTTTACGTTTTGTCGGTAACCCCCGACAAACATACACACACACACACACACACACACACACACACCGCCCCCCCGGCCTCCAAACACCGATTCATCCAGGTGTGTTTGGAGGTCTGTCAGCGCATGTTAGCGTAGCGTTAGCATAGTTGGCAACATTTCTTACACAAGAGGTTTTTGCTTCCTTTCTTCCCGTGTGTAGTGTAAACACGGGCGTGGTTTGGCCACACCTTCCTCCGTACCGATGGCTTCCTGTTCTTATGATGAAAGGTGGAGTCATCGTGTCAGTTGGTTGTGAAGAAACATGGGTTGACATGGCACACCTCACTGTTGTCAGAGTTTCTGCATTGTTGAAAGCTTGGTTCAAAGGAAAAACTGAAAAAAACGAGAACTGGGCTGTTTAGTTGTGTAACCAACAACTTGATAATCAACTATTTCACAACTGACACACCGACACGGTATCCTGAGGATCATGGGTATATATTGCATCACTTCCTGTTTTCAACGGAGGTTTCCTGTCTGCGAATCGAACCAACAAAGTTATCGGCCCGTCTGGGGGGCGGGGCTCCCGTCGCCGGGGTGTTGTGATTGGCTGTCGGTGGGGTCAACAGCATGCGGAGGGTCCGGGCTGACCCCTCCGCCTTAATGTTATGCAAGTGTGACATGTTTAAAACTCAATGTTATGGTCTCTCTCTCTCTCTCTCCCTCCCTTCCACCCTCCCTCCTCCCTCCAGACGGCTCTCAGCTCGTTCTTCCAGGAGGCCAACATCCCCAGTCACCATCAGATGGTACGTAACACACACACACACACACACACACACACACACACACACACACACACACACACACACACACATCAAAACACCTGCGTCATCTCTTGTGCATGGCAACATCTGTCCTCTGCGCTCCCTCCAGATGTGCACCCCGCGCAACACGCCGGCCACGCCCCCCAACTTCCCCGACGCCATCACCATGTTCTCCAAGCTGCGGGCGTCCGACTGCGGCTCGGGGCCCGCCTCCATGGCGTGCTCCCCTCCCCCGTCGTCGTCGTCCTCCTCCTCCTCCTCCTTCTGGGCCTCCACCCCGCCCGGTCAGACCTCCTGGCTGCCCCCGCCCTCCTCCCCCACCGGGCCCCTCCTCCTCCACCACCACCACCACTACCAGCCCCCCCGCTGGCCCCCGGCCTCGCAGCCCGGCCCCCCGCAGGCACCCCAGGTGGTCACCGCCGTGCATGGCCACAGATGAGGGCACCACCTCCCCGGGCAAAGCCCTCCGGAGAACAGACTCGTTGTTGGCCGGGGGGGAGGGCGGGGGGAGGGGGGGAGAGGGACGGAGGGAGGGAGGGAGGGAGGGAGAGGTAGGGAGCGGGGGTGGCTTCCATCGGCTCACCTTTTTTAGTTTTGATTTATCTCTTCCGGTGTGGAGACGACCGCGTGGCGTGGATACGACTAAACGGGGGGACATCGCAGACGAGGCTTCAGGATGGAACGGAGCATGGAACACTTCCTGTAGCCCGGGTCACGTGACCTGTGTAGGCACTCTGGGATTGGTTATGTTTCCTTTAGTTTCTGTTTTGACTCTTTGGAGAGGTTCAAGCCATGTGACAGTAAGTGTGACAGGAAGTGGAGTAAACCACCACACAATGGTGGGTGGGGGGGGGGGAGGGTTGTAGAGTTTATTTCCTGTGTGAAAGATGTGTACAGTGTGAATAGGACATAGAGATCATGTATGTGGCCCGCGGCGTCTTGGTTCGCGCGGTTTCCGTGGAAATACCCAGGTATCCGTGGGGACAAGATCAGCGTGTTCGATTGGTCGAGGAGCATGTCAGAAAGATTCCGGCCACCTATGAGAAACATGTTTCCAGACGCTGGCTGGAACCGTTCGCAATAATACAATCGTACATTTGTATTACAGTCATTCTTTTTCTCGATTTTTGTTTCGTTGTTTTTTGTTTTTGTTTTAATGGTATCAATACGTCCATTAAGGCACCTTGGCAAAGACAGTGATTTCATTTTCTTGAGCCCTCCACCCACCAGTCCCCCAGCGCAGAGCGTGGGTGGAGGCTGAACTTCTCTTGCTGAACTTCTTTGCGTCCTCGTCTTCACGCCGGAAGGCCTCGGAAATCCCCACACAGGCTCGTTCATCTGGAACGCTGACATCGACCGGCTGAACAAAAAGCACGGAACACGACGCCCGCAGACGCACGGGGGGGGGGGGGGGGGGGGGCAGAACGAACGGGCCCCCGCGCGGAACGACCCACTCTCCGCGCCGCTCTGTCCACCCAGCAGCCTGGAAGAGCTCATCGATAAACGTCACAGGAATTACTAATCACTCAATTAGTCGGCATAGCGATGGCCTTGTTGACAAGGTAGAGCTGATGTTAAGGATGTTTGGGTTTTTTTAATGTTTTTTTTTTGTGTTTTTTTTATAACTGTAAACTTGGGAGTACATGTAAAGTGTAATGCAATACGCAGCTTATGACTACATCACAAACACACACACACAAACACACGCGTTGTCGGGTTGGTGGGACACCGGGACATTTGGACTGCCACAGTGCACCGCCAATGGGAGGTCCGCACGGCGATTCAATTCGGCTTCCACACAACCTGTCGACTCAACCACTCCTACCTCGCTGTGATTGGGCACAGACCGAATGGGCGGGGCCTCCTGTATTCTCCGATTTCCTCGGCCCGCTAACAAGCACCCTGGCTTATAGAGAGACTCGCGTGTCTCTCTCGGTGCTCCATCCCTGCTCCGTCCTGCCAAAACACAGCAGGCGCCATGTTGCCGCCTCTATCTCCGCTGTACCACCCGGAGAGTTTACACATTTAACAGCCGGGTGACATGGAAAGGACAGCCTCCAGCAGGAAGTCCACTCCTAATATGGTCCTGGGTGGGAGGACCATATTAGGAGTGGACCAACTGCAGCAGTTGACTACGTCACCGTGGCGACCACGCTGCCGTGGCGGGTTCGAGGTGGCTGAGAGACAAGCGGCCGCGACCCGACTCCTCCGCCCTTCACGCACTCTTTGACCCGGGACGGAGCACCTTATTACACCCCATCCTGTCCACTCATAGATATGTTCTTCAAAACCTGACTTGAGGTTGAGGGCTGCTTTGGAAGACCACCCTGCACCATCATCATCATCATGATCACGAGTTGAGGACATCTAGGTTGGTTTTTTGTTCTTTGGTTCTTTGTCGGAGGACGCGTGGACAGTTTCAAGCAGTATCCCTGTAGCTTGTGACCCGTAGCCACCACCGCGGTTGTCAGGGTGTGTGGACGTGTGTGTCTGGTTCTGACCTATGGGTTCTGATGGACTCCTCAGAACCTCCTCATGTTCTGGGTCTCCTCTTTTTTATACAGACTGTTCTTCTCTGTCACCGGTTCATTTCCCCGACCGAAATAATTTGTATTTATGTTTAATAAAACAGTATGACAACACAGCGTAGTGGCTATAACTGTTTCTCTCCCTGCTCTCACGCTTCTTCCTGTTGATTCATCATGATAATAATAATAACAGTAAACCGCTATGGTAATCAAGAGATTAGGCATACTCGTACAGGATTGTTGAGATTGAACGGTTGACACGGTAACCACTCTGTTGTGGTTCCTTTGGCAACGGCAAGAGACGACAACGCCCTTTTAAAAGTGCAAACACACTGACTCACTCCCTGACTCTCACTCTCTGTTCGAACATTTTTTCAAAAGACACAGCTGAGCTGGAGCAACTGAAGGAGGAAATGGAGGTTGGGTTCTGTAGAGGAAGCGGCAGTAATCAGAGGACTTTTTCTATTTACTTACCTTAAAAAGAGCATTCAAAGTGTTGTGCAAAACTGAGGACCAGGGAGATTAGCCTTGTGCAGTGAGCACCAGAGGGGTCACACTAGTGTGTAAGAGTGGATAGTGCAGGACCAGTCAGGCTACAGTAGTGTGTAATTGTGCATAGAGAGGACTAGAAGGGCTACAGTAGTGTGTAAGTGTGCATAGAGAGGACTAGAAGGGCTACAGTAGTGTGTAAGTGTGCATAGTGAGGACCAGAGGGGCAACAGTATTGTGCATAGTGAGGACCAGAGGGGAGACAGTAGTGTGTAAGGTGTAAACAGTGGACTCTGCATGACAGGAAGGACATAATAAAACGCTGACCTTAAGGCAATCATGATGCCCCTAAGGAATGATAAGTGAGCTCAGACGGCTGCTTTATGACTCGGGTTAGTCAACATCACGTGTCGTGTGACTTCTAGCAAAACTGTACTGTTAACAGGAAATGATGACTAGGTTAAAGGTTAATTTCCCTGACATGCTAGTACAACTTGTTCTTCTGTCTTTCTTTGACAGACACACGCAGCCTAGCACAGCAGGAAGTGGTTAAGCAGCAAGCCATAGTGGAAGCAATGGCATTGTGGTCACATGCTACGCAGTGTATCATAGCATTCCCCCAAAATCCCCCGACACACACACACACATTGCCTTTTAGTGTTGCACAATTGATGCGCTTGTAGCCATGTTAGCCTGGGCTAGTGTGGTTCACTATATGTTAGCGGTTCAAGCCCTGTTGTTGGCTAAGTTAGCTGTTAGCCATGATAGACATGTCAGTGACTTAACTGTTCATAGGGATGTTCTAAAAGATATTCCACATTACCCCTGGTCCACCACAAGCAGCCCCCAGTCCTCTAAGTACACCTCCCCGCTGTAAGTGTGTTATCGTTAATGGAAAAATAATTGTCCATCCAATAATAACAACAGGAGAAAACTCATTTGGTGCAGTTTATTTAAAAAGCCCCGCCTACAGGTTGGTCCCGGGCCCCTCCCCCTCCGGGGGTCGGAGGTCAATGTGCAGCTCGGTGACGGGGGGGCCGCCACGCTGCAGCTCTCCGCCGCTCTCCGCTGGCGAGCGCACGTCGTCAGCCGCCGACCCCTGAGGCGACCAGGCCCGGCCCGAGCCGGCAGACCCTGGAGGTCGCAAGGTCAAAGGTTATTCACGTCAATAAGGAACGGGTATGGGTTAGCGGCCATCTTGGTCCAGAGGGTCTACGGCTTTGAGTGTTTCGTTGAAGGCGTTTCAGACCCAGGGCCGCGTTTGCGATATCAAACAGATATCACAGCTAGCAAAGACTCACCGGAGCGACTGCGGACCAGCTTGGTGCTCTGTGGGCGTGGCGGAGCCCCGGAGCAAGGCACCGGGGTGGCGCCCGACATCTGGGACAGAGAGCGCTGGACTCTGATGTCGTCGTTTTTACACATGCCTGTGGTCATAGCAACGAGGTCTCATGACAAAATGCCATCTTTCCATAGGGTAGCGTTACAAAAAGTGTACCTGCTGTATAAGGTTCAGGTGATACCCACACACACACACACACCACAAACACATTGGTATATATCAACATGATGAGGACCTGGGCCATGTTCCAATATCCATACTTACCGTACTTACTATACTTTGTTTGAGTTCGTAGGGTGTTGCGATTACGATCGCGGCGAAAAGAAGTATTGAAAGGACCCAGATGGTGCCCTCAAAACGGTTAGTACGCTGAGTGGGCAACGGTTTACACTTTCTGTACTCAACGGCAGCCATCTTAGCTACGTAGTGGAAGAGACGGAGCCAGGCTGAGCCGCGCTCAGTCCGAAAATGGCTGGACATCAGTGGGCGTAATGGATTCAGGTGTGTTTGGCGGGTGACGCGGCCGCGCAGCTGATAGTAATTCCGGTAAGTACACCACAGAGTATTGGATTTGGAACAACACTAACATCTGAAAGTCTGCACACTTAGTGAGTGCGGATAGTGCACTACGTTTAAGTGTACTCATGGAAGTATGGATATCGGAACACAGTCTTCATGAGGACCAGGTCTTTATGAGGACATGGTCTTAATTGCGACCTGGTCTTTATGAGGACCTGGTCTTACGAGGACCTGGTCTTATGGGCACCTCATAAGCCTGGTAAACCACACCAAACCCTGGGTGACTTGTTGAAGCCAAACAGCCCTGGGGCCCTGGGGTTTCCTGTTGCTGTTACAACATGCTAACTTCTCTTTTCCTCTCAGCAAGGAGCTCTTTCCCCCCAGACCAACCCCACCCAGAACACACCCACACACACACACACACACACACACTAAGTCAGTGAATCCCCACCCAATCTCACTCTTTCTTCCATCCTGAGTGAAATTATTGGGTTATTTTTACTCTTTTTTTGTTAAGCAGACACTTTACTCACAAGCTGCTTACAGTGACTTCAGATCGATGTCATGAAGGAGCCAGTAGGGGTTAGACAGTGCAGAGACAGGTCATTAAAGAGTAGGTGGGGGTTAGACAGTGCAGAGACAGGTCATTAAGGAGCAGGTGAGGGTTAGACAGTACAAAGACAGGTAATTGAGGAGCAGCTAGGGGTTAGACAGTACAGAGAGGTCATTAAGGAGGAGGTTGGGGTTAGACAGTACAGAGACAGACTGTGAAGGTGCTGGTAAGGGTTAGGGGGCATCTTGCTTTAGGATGCCTTCGGGTTGACTGTGGACGCTGGGAATCAAACCCAGAACCTTTCAGCTGGGAGTCAACACCTTAAATACTACACAATACTGTTGGGTAAACGTGGTTGTGTTTCACTGAGAGATGAAAGCTGACAGCGTTGTGGTATGCTGAGTTTAGTCATTGGTATTTATATAACAAATGGCTGCCGAACTGCAGGATGCACAGTCACAGGAACCAGAGGCTGTCGGGACTGTGTCGCTGATGTGACCATTGTCATGTCGTTGTTGTCATGTCGTCCGATGTGGACTATAAATAAAGTTGTGAGGACGTACTCTCCCTAGGGGAGAGGCTGGGCAGGCGTGGGTCCGTGGTCCGAGGGTTCTTGGTGTTGAGGCGGCCCTTGTAGATCTGTCCGTCCGATCCCATGATATCCACCCGTGCTGGCTAACCAATCACAACGCACAAAGACACACACATCACCGACTGGGTAGCCAATCGTAGTACAGGGACATTCTGTTAAATGTGTGTGTGTAATGTGTGTGTGTGTGTGTGTGTGTGTGTGTGTGTGTGTGCGTGTGCGTGTGCGTGTGCGTGTGCGTGGGTGAGTGTGTGTGTGTGTGTGTGTGTGTGTGTGTGTGTGTTTGCAACGTAACTCAGTTAACCACTTAAACTCCCAACACAACCACTGGGGTTGTATCCCGCCTGTCGCTCTGGCCACTGACTGTTAATATTAATATTAAGTCATTTAGAAGATCTAATCAATATAAACAGGATACTATATCGTTTTCTTATCCAAAGAACTTGCAGCCAATTCAGATACGTTGGGGGTCGAACCCAGAACCTTTTGGCTAGGAGTCAACACCCTAACCACTACAGTGAGCGCACTATGCCCCCGGGGTCCGGCCCCGGCCCTACCTGTATTTTGCGCTGAGTGGAGGGGGCGGGTTGGGACTCCAAGTGCATGAGGTGCTGGAAGCGTGCGGAGCGCCTGGAGGGCTGGGTGAGGGTGTGGCCGCCGCCGCAGCTGCGAGACATGGTGACGTAGCTGTAGTCTGTCATCTCAGGGATACGCTCGCTGGTCCCAGGCAGGGGTTGGACAGTACAGAGACAGGTCGTTAAGGAGCAGGCAAGGGTAGACAGTACAGAGACAGGTCGTTAAGGAGCAGGCAGGGGTTAGACAGTACAGAGACAGGTCGTTAAGGAGCAGGCAGGGGTTAGACAGTACAGAGGCAGGTCGTTAAGGAGCAGGCAGTGGTTAAACAGTACAGAGACAGGTCGTTAAGGAGCAGGCAGGGGTTAGACAGTACAGAGACAGGTCGTTAAGGAGCAGGCAGGGGTTAGACAGTACAGAGGCAGGTCGTTAAGGAGCAGACAGGGGTTAGACAGTACAGAGGCAGGTCATTAAGGAGCAGACAGGGGTTAGACAGTACAGAGGCAGGTCGTTAAGGAGCAGGCAGGGGTTACACAGTACAGATACAAGTCGTTAACGAGCAGACAGGGGTTAGACAGTACAGAGACAGGTCGTTAAGGAGCAGGCAAGGGTAGACAGTACAGAGACAGGTCGTTAAGGAGCAGGCAGGGGTTAGACAGTACAGAGACAGGTCGTTAAGGAGCAGGCAGGGGTTAGACAGTACAGAGGCAGGTCGTTAAGGAGCAGGCAGTGGTTAAACAGTACAGAGACAGGTCGTTAAGGAGCAGGCAGGGGTTAGACAGTACAGAGACAGGTCGTTAAGGAGCAGGCAGGGGTTAGACAGTACAGAGGCAGGTCGTTAAGGAGCAGACAGGGGTTAGACAGTACAGAGACAGGTCGTTAAGGAGCAGGCAGGGGTTAGACAGTACAGAGGCAGGTCATTAAGGAGCAGACAGGGGTTAGACAGTACAGAGGCAGGTCGTTAAGGAGCAGGCAGGGGTTACACAGTACAGATACAAGTCGTTAACGAGCAGACAGGGGTTAGACAGTACAGAGGCAGGTCGTTAAGGAGCAGGCAGGGGTTAGACAGTACAGAGGCAGGTCGTTAAGGAGCAGGCAGGGGTTAGACAGTACAGAGACAGGTCGTTAAGGAGCAGGCA
>JAXIVH010000021.1:5535128-5592628 GCA_036785325.1 Urophycis tenuis | reverse complement strand
TCCAGGAGCTGCTTGTCCACCTTGGTCTCCTCCAGCACCTCCATCGACTTGTACAGTTGCTGTGGAAACCAGCACGACATCATCACTGACTGACACTCGGGATGGCTGCCGCGTGGCACAACTGACATCACGGCGAATACCACCAGCGTGATACTACAACAGTGACACAACACACAGAACTGACCTGACACTTTGATAATTCATTAATACTACATATCACTCTCATGTGATGTTATCAACAGTACAGTGAACAGTGCTTTGAACAACACCGTGTCACAGCGTCTGATAACGGACTGGAACAGTGAGTGGATGGTGTTCACTGTTACCTGGAGGTGTGTTTGTCTCTCGTCGTGGTTTTCCAGCAGGTGTTGCGTTGTGTCGCGGAGCTTCTCGCACTCCCCCTGGAGCTGGGCGATGGCATTCTGCATGTCACTCTGACACACACACACACACACACACACACACACACACACACACTGTATCACACACCATGATGAGCGCCATGGTGAGTGGAGGTGCTGGTGGGGAGGAAGAGGTTAATGGAGCAGGAGAGACCAGGGTGTTCGTCTCCCAACCGAAAAGGTCCCGCGTTTGATTCCCCTGAATCCTCCTTCCTCAGGTCCCCTACCTAGTCTCCCCTACTCTAGTTCTATGCTAGTTTTGCTCCAGCTCTACTCCAGGTCTACTCTAGTTCCAGGCTGTAGCTCTGTGTGACTGGAGCGCCCCCCGGTGGCCGCTAATACCTCTGCATCGCTGCGTTGGTCCTGCTGTCTCATCAGGGTGCTAACCGCTTCCTGCAGCTTCTCCAAGGGCTGGGACCGATGGCTCAGCTTCCCGCCGACGGACAGTGCTTCCGAGCCCAGAGCCCCGACCGCCTGGCCAAGACCCTGGCCCAGGCCCCGGGGATCACTCTGTCTCTGGGGGTCTCTCGCTTCTTGGGTGTCTTGCACTTGTTGCTGTTTGTCATCTGGACGCTGGGTGTCAGACCGGCCCGTTTCCGTCTCTCCCTGGGTGTCTTTCTCACTCTGGGTGTCTTTCTCACTCTGGGTGTCCCTCTCTCCCAGGGAGTCCCTCTCTCCCAGGGAGTCTCTCTCCTGGGAGAGTAGAGATGAGTAGGAATCCATCATGTCCTCTAGCATGCCTCGCATGTGTTCCAGCTGCGGGTCAAAGGTCAGAGCTAGAGGAACATGGCCACCCAAAGCTGAAGGTTTGGACACAGCAGGCTGCATCACTACACTGTACATGTTCTCCGTCAAGGTAAATAACAAATAAAAAAACATATCAGTCAAAGTAAATCTCTCTGACCTTGTCCTGGAGGTGTTGCTTCACCTCCTCATGACCTTCGGCCTGCCTCAATTCCTCTTCAAGCTGTTGCACTACATCCCTAGACAGGACCATAAACCAGGCCCGGCTCACACACTACCAGTCTTCACAAAGACACTAAGACATCAACAACAACTCCCAGCGCATGTTTTTATAACATGCGTGACCGGATGAGTTCAGGACAGCAGTATGAAATATGAGATTATTTGTTGTTTCCTAGGTTACTCTCTCTCGTCACCTGAGTTGTATCATCTGGGCTCTGACATCCTGGATGCCTTTAGCAGGCTCCGAGTCAGGTTTTGCCTCTCTCCACTCTCTCTCCTCTCTCTGAGGTCTGTCTCTCTCCCCTCTCCTCTCCCTCCCCTCATCAGGGGTCACGACCTTCTGCTCGATGAGGAGATCCGGCGTTAGATGAGAACATCGTGAGCATGTGTGTGTGCTTGCCTGCGTGCATGTGCGTTTTTGTGTGTGTGTGTGTCTGTGTGTGTGCGTGCATGTGAACGTGTGTGCGTATCCAGACGACTCCTTGTCATGACGAGAGGCCGCGTGTCGCTCACCTTCTCCCGGTCGCTGGACAAGTCCTCCACCTGGGACCTCAGGTGTTTCATCTGCTCCAACACGTCTTCTGGTGGATCCGTGGCCCCTGCGCCGCCACCACCACCACCGCACCACCCGGCACAGCACACCACCCGACACAGACCACCGCCACCCAACACACACCACCACCACCGTGTCACCAAAACACACACCAAACACCCAGCCACAATGACCCTCAGCAGAAGCTTCATAAAGAACATGAATGATCATTGCTAGCAAGACACCCTATCCCTAGACGACAAGAAGATTCTAAGGTTACGAGGTAACTTTAGAATCGACAAGTATTTTATATGTGATATGTTCGAATGCCGAGGCCATAAAGGTTGCTTAACACAGCGGCCGTGGTTATTTACCCGCGCCGCCGCTCGCGAGCTTAGCGAGGTCGTCTAGCCTCGCTAGCTCCGCCTCCAGCGCCTCCACGCGCTCCTGCAGGTCGCCATGGCGATCGCTGAGCTGGCCCACGACCCTCAGAGCCTCCAGCGTCTCAGGGAAGTGCTCCGCCGCGCCGCCCCCCCGCACCGGCGCCGCGCTGTCCTCCGCCGTGACCCCGTTGCTAGGCGACGGTCGTTGATGCGGCGCGGTTGGCGGGGGGCCGCGGGGCGAGGGCCGGCCGGGGTCCTCGGGGATGGGGGGCTCCGTCACGGGGCCCTTGGACCCGGGGGATAGTTCCTGTATGCGATTCGGATGCTGTGAAACCAGTTTGAACTGCTTCTCTGTTTTTTAGAATATGATACTGGTATAATACTGCTGAACAGCAGTGTGTAACAGAAGTGTGTAACATTGGTGTGTAACAGCAGTGTGTGACAGCAGTGTATAACATTGGTGTGTAACAGCGGTGTGTGACAGCGGTGTGTAACAGCGGTGTGTAACAGCAGTGTGTAACAGCAGTGTATAACGTTGGTGTGTTACAGCGGTGTGTGACAGCAGTGTGTAACAGCAGTGTGTAACAGCAGTGTGTAACAGAAGTGTGTAACATTGGTGTGTAACAGCAGTGTGTAACAGCAGTGTATAACATTGGTGTGTAACAGCGGTGTGTGACAGCGGTGTGTAACAGCAGTGTGTAACATTGGTGTGTAACAGCAGTGTGTGACAGCAGTGTATAACATTGGTGTGTAACAGCGGTGTGTGACAGCGGTGTGTAACAGCGGTGTGTAACAGCAGTGTGTAACAGCAGTGTATAACGTTGGTGTGTTACAGCGGTGTGTGACAGCAGTGTGTAACAGCAGTGTGTAACAGCAGTGTATAACATTGGTGTGTGACAGCGGTGTGTGACAGCAGTGTGTGACAGCAGTGTGTAACAGCGGTGTGTGACAGCGGTGTATAACATTGGTGTGTAACAGCAGTGTGTGACAGCGGTGTGTGACAGCGGTGTGTGACAGCGGTGTGTAACAGCAGTGTGTAACAGCAGTGTGTAACAGCAGTGTATAACATTGGTGTGTAACAGCAGTGTGTGACAGCGGTGTGTAACAGCAGTGTGTAACAGAAGTGTGTAACATTGGTGTGTAACAGCAGTGTGTGACAGCAGTGTATAACATTGGTGTGTAACAGCGGTGTGTGACAGCGGTGTGTAACAGCGGTGTGTAACAGCAGTGTGTAACAGCAGTGTATAAAATTGGTGTGTAACAGCGGTGTGTGACAGTAGTGTGTGACAGCGGTGTGTAACAGCGGTGTGTAACAGCAGTGTGTGACAGCGGTGTGTGACAGCAGTGTGTAACAGAAGTGTGTAACATTGGTGTGTAACAGCAGTGTGTGACAGCAGTGTATAACATTGGTGTGTAACAGCGGTGTGTGACAGCGGTGTGTAACAGCAGTGTGTAACAGCAGTGTGTAACAGCAGTGTATAACATTGGTGTGTAACAACAGTGTGTGACAGTAGTGTGTAACAGCGGTGTGTGACAGCAGTGTGTGACGGCAGTGTGTGACAGCAGTGTGTGACAGCAGTGTGTGACAGCAGTGTGTGACAACAGTGTGTGACAGCAGTGCTTACGGAGGTCTTGTACCTTGTGCAGGTTCTTCCGATCAGAGAGCAGCGCGGCCTGCAGGTCCTCCCAGGTCACCGGGTTCCCCAGCACCTCCGGACCGGAGCAGCTCTCCACCCTCTCCCTCAGTAACGTCTACAAACACACATGTAAACACCATGTAAACAACACCATTTTCTATCTATTTTATTCTGAGGAGCTGCTTTGATGAATAATGCAAAGCCCTTCTATGTCACAGTTCATGTGATGCGTGCCTGTATGTGATGTGCCGTGCGTTACCGTCTCTGAGACGATGTCATTCTATTCTACCACCGTGTGCAACAGCGACACGCAACAGGCAACAGGCACGTGACACCGTGAGGCTGCAGCTGCCCAGAGGCCCTGGTGGACCAACAGCCTGTTTACTTGCACGGTCACGGTGTGATGATCACTGACCGTCGCAGCCTCCAGTTGGTCCACACGGTGGCAGCACTCCTCCAAGGCCGTGGTGCGGTCTGCCAGGAGGGCAGAGTTCTCCTGGGTCTACCACACCACAACACGCACCGAGGTGGAAACCATGAAAGGGATACTTGGTTAAGGTAAGGGTGAAAGGATGAAAGCAGCAGCCTGGAGAACCAGGGTGCAGCGACAGTGGACATGTGATGCAGACGTTTAAGAGAGAAGAGAGCATGTATACTCGCAATGGTCGCAATGGCAACTTGTGTGACTTTCTTACTGCAGCAATGAAATGTTTCACCTTCTTATTTATGACAAATGTAAACATTGTAAGTCGCTTTGGATAAAAGCGTCTGCTAAATGCCTTAAATGTAAACGTAAATGTAAATGAGCGCAGACCTTCCCCAGGGCGGTGTGCAGCTCCTCCACCTCCCCCTTCAGCCGGTCACGGGACTCCTTCAGCTCCTGGATCTCCAGCAGGAGGTCCTGGACCAGAGACAGAGACTGGAAAAACAAGCGTGGGTTACTAACACACACAGACACAAACACACACACACACACACACACACACACAGCACAAGACAACCTGTGGTCCCGGATGCTCTGATCCCCAAAACCGGTACCTTCCCCTGGCCCTTTAACCTTTGAACCCCTGACTGTGTGTCTGTGTGGCACTCCAAGCTGGTGCATGCCGGGTGGGGCTAGAGCTTGGGGTCTGAGGTCAGGGGTCAGAGGTCCGGTTAATTATAAGCAGCCATTGGCAGCCGAGCTTCCAGCCTTCAGGTGACTACTTTTCCTCCAATGAGTCAAGTATTTACCTTTGGGGGAGCTTAAATTAACATTTAGGGTGTGTGTGTGTGTGTGTGTGTTAACCTTTCAAGCGTGTGTTTGCCGTGTGTCGGAATGCGGCCAGGCCTGCAGTGATACATCACTGCACACACAGACCCCATGCCCTACACAAGCACACACACACAAACACACACACATATTACGCACACATTACCACACACAAACACACACAAACACACACAAACACACACACATAGACACACAAACAAACACGCATATAACACACGCATATAACACAAGCACACACGCATATAACACACGCATTACACACACATTACCCCACAAAAACACATGCACACACATACACACACACACAATCACAGGCCCCCCGCCAGCACTGTAATCGCTAACGGACGTTAATCAGTCGCATGCTAACAAGAAGTGATGTCAGTTCCGGAGGTACCATCGGGGGGCATAGCCAAAGCCGTCTCCTAGCGACCATGTGGGCATGTGGGCATGTGTGTAGGGCTGCACGCACACGCACGTCAAGTGTACGCGCGTGTCAGTCAGGTGAAAGACTCATCCTAAAGATGACCTTTAGCTTCGTAGGAATGGGACCCTAACGCCAACCCTGGATGAGATGAACACACAGTGTGTGTGTGTGTGTGTGTGTTTGCGTGCGTGTGTGTGTGTGTGTGTGGGTGGTTTGGTGTTTGGCGTCATGCCAACCCACAAGGCCTCGGGGTTGTCTCAGTTGCTGCGGTTACCAGGGGGGGGAAGGCGTCCACATCAAACACAGCGCTGATGGATTAGCTCAGGATGCTACGCAGGAAGCATTGCGATGCACTCGGTACACGCACGCACGCTACTGAATACACTGAGATTAGCAGCTTAGCTAAAACCCCTGGTTACTCTATTCAACTCTTAGCATCCTCGCTTACCCCTGCGTCTTCTATTTAGGTCCTAGCATCCTAGCTAACCCTGGTTACTCCATTCAGCTCCTAGTTTCCCAGCTAATGTCTGGTTAATCTTTAGCAGTTCTGTTGTTAGAAACAGTTAGTCATTTCCTGCCTTCACCGACTGCCACTGGGGCCCACACAGGTAATCCATAACCCTTGAATACTATTAAGACATTTAGGAGAGACAGCTCAATAAGGAGCTGATAGGGGCTGGACAGTACACAGGTCATTAAGGAGCAGGTAGGTACGACAATACACCGACTAGCCATTCATGAGTGGGTGGGGGTTAGACAGTACAGATACAGGTCATTTAGGAGCATTTAGGGGTTAGACAGTACAGAGACAGTTCATTAAGCAGCAGGTATGGGTCAGACTAGTCCATCCCTGTGAAGAAGGTGGCTAGTTTGGATGTTCCACTCTTAGCCAAAAGGTTCTGGGTTCAAATCCCAATGTCCACAGTTTAACTGCCCTGTCCTGTTCACACACCGATGGCAATGACAACCACGCAAGGGAACTGTTCCTTGATGACATGTGATATGGATATTGGGGTGGAGGGAGGTCAGGGGAGGTCGGGCGGGTGTAGGATGAGCAGGGGGGTGGGGTGGGACGGGGGGGTAGGCCATGAATGATTCAGGTGGGCCCCGCTCTTCACCTGAAACCTGGGAACCTTTTTATGTCATGACAACAGAGACCTCTCAGCAGGGGGCATGAACACCCCTCATCCAGAGAGATAAAGAGACAGCCAGAGAGAGGTAGACAAGAGAGAGAGAGAGAGAGAGAGAGAGAGAGAGAGAGAGAGAGAGAGAGAGAGAGAGAGAGAGAGAGAGAGAGAGGGGGAGAGAGAGACAGAGAGACAGAGAGGGAGAGAGAGAGGGGGAGAGGAGAGAGAGAGGGAGAGACCGAGAGAGGGAGAAACAGAGAGGTAGACAAGAGAGAGAGAGAGAGAAAGAGAGAGAGAGAGAGAGAGAGAGAGAGAGAGAGAGAGAGAGAGAGAGAGAGAGAGAGAGAGAGGGAGGGGGAGAGAGAGACAGAGAGACAGAGAGGGAGAGAGAGAGGGGGAGAGGAGAGAGAGAGGGAGAGGCCGAGAGAGGGAGAAACAGAGAGAGAGAGAGAGAGAGAGAGAGAGAGAGAGGGTAACAGAGTGTGGACATCCAAGCAACCTCACAACAACAGCCGATTCTCCAAGGGTTCCAGCTAACAATCACACTGGAAACGAAGGACAGCTTACCATCTCAGATCTTTAGCTCAACATCTTACCCTATACCACCCCACCAGACCTCTAGACCACCCCCCACCTAGACTTCTAGACCACCCCCCCCGCCCCAGACCCCTAAACCATCCTCCACAAAGTCGTCTAGACCCTCTACCAGCCCTTTTGACCCTTAAATTACAGGGCTAGGGATTTGATTCCCAGCGGTATAGTAAGGCATGAACACTGCCATGGTTGGGGTTTGATTCCCACTGGTAGAGCAAGGCATTACCCCAAAAAAGGCCTCGATATTTTTCAGGCAATCGGGTGTCTCTTGACCTGGTTTGACATCCCGTCGCCGTGGTTACAGGCTGTGCGGCAAGTGTTTGTGTGTGTGTGTGGGTGTGGGTGGGGGTGGGGGTGGGGGGGGTTAGTGGTGATGGGATAAGGAGCCAGACAGGAACCTGAACACGGAACACGGACACGGACAGGTCATCTGAGAAGTCAGGGTGGTGCCCTGCGGCTATTGTCCTTTGAGCTGTCATCACACACACACATGCACACACGCATGCATGCACACACACACACACACACACACACACACACACACACACACACACACACACACACACACACACACACACACACAAACACACACACACACACACACCCCATGCTGCCTAACAACAGAAAGTGCACGAGGACAGAAATTACATTTGTTTTTGGAGCAGCTCAGATATCACACACACACGCACACACGCACACACACACAATTCAGGTGATGAAGGGAAAACTACTGACATAATTATACCTGAGCTGGTTGGCCTGGATACACCAGTGCCTCCCACTTAACTGGTCTCTGTACCTGACGTCAGACCCCGCCATTATGTCACACCTCAGATACCTGTCTCCCATGTCAGAAGACACGTTGTGGGGGGGGGGGTCAGTCTCACCTTGGAAACCCCGTCCTCGTTGGCCTGGATCTTGCGGCGGTGCTGCATCAGCTGCCACATGTCGTTCACCGGGGTGGCGGAGGCGGAGCTCCGGTCCAACAGCTCGGTACCGGAGGGGAGGTTCTCCATAAGGGCGATCTGCGTCTCGATTCGCTGCAGCTTCTCCTCGAGCTCCTGGTACCTGGGGAGGGCCCGGTTCTTCTCCGGGGCTGGAGCCGTAATGGTCTGGCCCACACATTCCTCTTCTCTGGTCCACTTGATGATCACCGTTTGGATGTTCAGGTGGTCCAAGATCGCGTGGAGCAGAGTGTGTAGCGCGTTGAAGTTGACCACCCCGATGTCCGGTGTTCCGATAGATAAGTTCACCAAGTTATATAAACTAATATCCGCCGACATGGTTTTATTCTTTTTTAAATTGTGTTTCAATTTAGAAACATGACACAGTCAGTCGTTCAGTGGCCGGCTATCCTAAGGAAACCCAATAAGTAGATCCAAAACATGTCCAATGTCGAGACGAATAAAGGTGGGCGTACCGGTGTTGGTCCGCTTCTCGATGGAGTCGACTCTTTTCAAATTAAAAACACGACACGCACACGAAACGCGTTATTTTGTGTGGACATGCCGTCCGCTTAATTGAGTTGAGTCGGATCTCCGGGTCTTCAGATCGTCGTCCATAGTGACCGTGGAACCCAGCGGGCCGTCAAACCAAAGCAAAGCCCCCCGTCGCTCTCGCGCTCCCCGGTCACTCTGCTCTCTCCTCGGCTCAGTCGCATCCCACGTGTTGACTCTGCAGCGTCCGCGGTCGCGATGGCAACGGGAGGCAAGGGCGCCTCACCGAATCCTCCCATTAGTCCCCTCTTCATCGGTACCAGGAAAGACGAAATTATTTTTAGGTTTTCAACCATTGCCTGCTTCATGTCGTTTTAAAAAGAATGTTGGCATTTGAGGAATAGCATCACTTCATCGTGAGAGAATATAAGAAAAAAAACAGCAAGCCAGAAAATCATAGTTTTTTTTAATTACTCGATTCAAGTAAAAAATAACATCCAGATACAAGAAGGTACATTTCCCTTAACATCCAAGTCATTTACAAACACAAACTAATGCCTAATGCCATCCCATAACCCCCATGTTCTCCAAATGATCAGCAAACAGACGATTCATCCTCGGAAAAACACAAACAGCATTTCAACGTAGCACAATGCTTTCCGCGAAGGTAAGTGAACAAGTATGTGTTGACCATCTAATGTACGGATAGCGGTTTATTGGTCAATAAATTGTCATCAAAAAACACAATGAAAAAAATTAAAGTGACTACATGAGTTGAAGTGAATATCGCGAATGACAGGTTGAAATGACCCGTTCCCAAACACAACGCTGTGTTGTCTCGTAAACCCGTAGCCTCCCCCCAGTGACGTTAAGGCTTCATCCGATGAAATACGCTGACATTTTGAATGTCGTCCCGAATCAGCAAATCACGCAGCTCAGAACAGGACCTCATCAGTAAACATACCGTGAAATGCCTCCTTTTATAATACACGTTTTTGTTTCCCTTTACCAACCCAGCCCTGTTCTCCCAGTTCTTTCAGCGGTAGGAAACACACTCCCCAACACCTAATGTCATGTGACTTGTGCGATGTCAGCATTCAAGATGGCTGCCGCCGTCAACACCAGCTCAATCTACCTAAGTGACCGATGAGAGTGTCAAAGCACTCTAGGCTAATAGCGTTCAATAGCTGTGTGTGTATAGTGCATAATGTTTTTCAGGTGAAAACATGGCTGAAAGTCTTATTAGATGTGACCATAAAGAAAGTGGAGGGGGAGGTTTTTTCCATCACAAAGAAAAAATGCCAGTTTTAACATGTCAGTTCGTCAGGACTCCAGTTCCACCGAAGGCATGCTCGGAAGGTGAGACGCGGAGGGGAGGAAAGGGAGCGGGGGAGGGAGGGTCAGGGTCAGAGAGGGAGTCTGCATCTTCCCCGGACGACGCGGAGAGGAGTGCAGAATAGCGGACTTTACTGCCAGCGCCCGAGCACTGGAGGCGGCGGCGTCCGCCACGCCCTCCTCCAGCTCCAGCTCCTGCTCCTGCTCCTCCTCCTCCTCCTCCTCCTCCTCCTCCTCCCGGTGGCCGTCAGATACTGTCGTAGTCGGAGTCGCGGCGCTTGGCCACCACCAGCCACTCGGCCACAAAGAAGGAGAGCGTCCCCAGGAAGCCCGTGAGCACCAGTAGGAGCAGCTGCCAGGGGAGCTGCAGCACGTTGCTGTAGGAGAAGGCCACCGCCGCCATGATGGACTGGGGAGGGAGACACAGGACTGGGGTTACTATTAGTAACCATTACTAACTATTACTACATAGGACTTACCATTACCAACTATTATTACTACTACTCACCACAACTTACATTACTATTATAACTATTACAAACCATTATCAATGGTTATTAATGTTATTACTAACCATGATTTACCATTATTAACTATCATTACCATTATTAATCATTACTAACTTGTATTACTATTACTAACTATGACTCATCATTACTAGCTAGAGTGATGCTTTAGCAGAAGGCTGCCAAGATGGACTGGAGAGAGACAGACAAGGCTTTACTATTGCTAACCAGTACTACCAGAATTACCAGGAAAGCTGCATCTCTCTGAGTGAGTGAGTGAGTGTACCTGTATGAACTTAAAGACAGCGAAGGCGGGGGCACTGTCCTCCTTGTACAGGAAGCCTATGATGCTGAGCAGCTGAGTGTTGAAGCAGCTGTCCCCCAGACCCAGCAGGAAGCTGCAGAACAGAGCCACGCCCACACTGACACACACACAAACACACACACACACACAAAACAAAAATAGGTTAAAAAAAAAAAACACTTATCTTACAGTGTAAGTGAACCCCTGTTACAGCTGCAGTCGACACTGGGGGTGTGTTGTCCCCATGGTTACGACCGATGGCACCTTTGGCAGAGACTGGATGTCTGCAGGACTCTAATTGACGACCTACCCGGGATTGGTGTGTGACACTAGATGTCTCTGTAGGAACCTAGAGGACTTCCTACCGGGGGTGATGTAGGACTTTACAGGGGAACCTACTTGGGTGTGATGTAGGCCTGCAGGTTGGTGCCCTCCTCCGGGGCCTGCGGGGCGTCCGGGGCGATGTTGAGGAAGATGAGGTAGAAGGCCAGGTAGTGTAGCAGCAGGCCCAGCAGCACCACAGGGTTCCTGCCCAGGCGGTTACTGTTCAGAATGCCAAACACGCCCCCTCCTGGACACACAGCACCACCACAGGGCCAACGGGAGAAAGACAGACGTTCAGTCAGGGATACAGATAATAAGAATAAATCCATATATAGATTTTTCTATATTACATATCTTTACTCTATTGGTCTACTCTTTTTTTGTGCTATGTGTGTATAGCTATGCTATCACGCTAACTCCTAGCCCCTGCACTAAACATACCAAATATCTCTGCTACCTACCTAGGATCTCTCCTACCTACCTAGCTAGGATCTCTGCTACCTACCCAGGATCTCTGCTACCTACCCAGGATCTCTCCTACCTACCTACCCAGGATCTCTCCTACCTACCCAGGATCTCCGCTACCTACCCAGGATCTCTGCTACCTACCCAGGATCTCTCCTACCTACCCAGGATCTCTCCTACCTACCCAGGATCTCTCCTACCTACCCAGGATCTCTCCTACCTACCCAGGATCTCTGCTACCTACCCAGGATCTCTCCTACCTACCCAGGATCTCTGCTACCTACCCAGGATCTCTCCTACCTACCCAGGATCTCTGCTACCTACCCAGGATCTCTCCTACCTACCCAGGATCTCTGCTACCTACCCAGGATCTCTCCTACCTACCCAGGATCTCTGCTACCTACCCAGGATTTCTCCTACCTACCCAGGATCTCTGCTACCTACCCAGGATCTCTCTTACCTACCCAGGATCTCTCCTACCTACCCAGGATCTCTCCTACCTACCCAGGATCTCTGCTACCTACCCAGGATCTCTCCTACCTACCCAGGATCTCTGCTACCTACCCAGGATTTCTCCTACCTACCCAGGATCTCTGCCACCTACCCAGGATCTCCGCTACCTACCCAGGATCTCTGCCACCTACCCAGGATCTCTGCCACCTACCCAGGATCTCTGCTACCTACCCAGGATCTCTGCTACCTACCCAGGATCTCCCCGACTCCGATGAGGATGCCTGAGATTCCGATCAGGCCTTTGGCATCATGTCCAAAGCTCGTCATGGCACCGATGCAGGTTCCGTAAACGCCGCTGTAGAACGTCAGCTCCAGACCTGACATGTGGAGAACCAAAACCATTACCATTTCCCACCTGATGTTAAGGTCTGTCTCTGGCCAGGGCCAGTCTGTCTCACCAGGTCCAGTCTGTCTCACCAGGTCCAGTCTGTCTCACCAGGTCCAGTCTGTCTCACCAGGTCCAGTCTGTCTCACCGTCAGGTAACGTACTCACCTGTGTACACGATGGGCATGCTCAGTAGCAGCATCTCCTTGGTAACAGACAGCTTACAGGCCTTCACTGGAAAGAGACAACAGGAGCGTTAAGAACACAGGCTGAGTTCAGAGGTCAGAGAGGCACACCAAGGAGCAGGTGAGGGGAGATGAGCAGGAGGTGGGAGGAGGAGACTTACCAAAGGCGTCCAGAGCCTGAGAGCAGAGAGATCTCCTGGGAGGTCTGAAGAGGAGAATAAAACATGGTCAGGAACTGTGACCTTTAATCTTTTAACAAGCCGTTAACAAGTCATATAGACATTTAAAATGGGGGGGGGGGGGGGGGTGACTCACACAGAGATGGACACGCTGTCAGTGGTCTCGGTCTGCGGGAGGGTTTCGGACGTCTCCGAGGGCGTGGGCTCGGCCAGGTCCGGCTTGCGGATGAGGAAGAAGAGGAAGCAGCCGATCAGGCTGATGACAGTGAGGGAGATGAAGACAGTCTGGCGATCCTTCTCTGAGGGACAAGATGGGGAAACATGAGCCAGGGACAGACAGGTGCACACACACACACACACACACACACACACACACCCATTATATACATACAGTCATAGCATGGGTGTATCTTTACAGTGGGAACTTGTATGATATGTATGTGTACACTCAGAGTGCTGCAAGAATATATATTCTTTAAATGATCATAATTATTAATATTATGATTCATTTAAATGTAATTATTGTTTAATCTAAATCTATGGAATCTAATAAAATTGTGATGAAATTCTAAATTTTAATGGAGACACGTATGGAGAGAAGTTATAGATCCACGCCCATAGGACAAAGCAACAAGAGTAAAAGCTATCACACTATGACTAGAGTAGCTATCACACTATGACTCTTTAGCAGTCACTCTTGTTCCCGAGCGTTCAGATCTCATTCAGGAGGCGGTAGGACTCAAATCAGGGAATAATCCTGCAGGGTACCTGAGATGTGATCGTGTCCATGCCAGGCCAAGTAGATGTACAGGTTCCCAAAGAACAAGCTGGGGGGAAAAAGAAGAAACGGACTTCAACTTCCTGTTTATGTGTGACAACATCCTGTTCCATGAGTAGTACGATTAAATGGATGACAGAAAGCTGCCAATCAAGCACTGACCTGAACTGTAGCAGTGCCCAGAATATTCCGCTGTTTCGTCCGATCGTTGTGTCAGTGGAGTTAATGGCGAGCACGTTACCCTGGGCGGTCCACAGCACTAGGTAAACAAACACACCCAGTCTAAGTAAAAAGCTGCACAAACAAACACATCCAATCCAGATGAAAAGCACTCGGGCCTAAACCCCAAAACAGCCAACGACGATGAATTTTTGGGGAGGCAGTGGGACAGGTTCTGGAGGTTCTGCTGCGGTTACCTGCGGCTCCAAAGCCGACAAGCACGGAGGCCGTGTAGAAGCTCCAGACGCGGGGCTGGATGAACATGGCGATGTACGCACTGGTGACCACATGGAGAGAACGTCAACACACAATCACTGAACTGATATTACATGCCAACCCTGATAGCCTTGTCTGGAACCCGTCCACCACCACAGAATGAAACACGCGATTTCCTTGGTGAAATCCAGATGGACACATTGCAAGGTGTTGTTTGCAGTATTTGTGAGCTGTGCTCTTCTTAACTTATACTGCACCTGTCATGTAAGCTTTGGCACAATGCGAATGTAAATTTGGTCTGCGATCATGGTGGGCATCCTGTGCTGTGCAATTAACTCCGTCTCAGTAAGTTATCTCAGTTAGCAAACTGGTTTGAATTACAGTATATTAATACTACAGTATCATCTCCCTAAAAACTGCCAATATTGTGTTCACATCCCACTGATATGAATATATGTATACATTATATATAACAGCATAAACAATATCTATATCTCATCTGGTCTTGTTTGACTTGGAAAATGACCAGTGGCAAGTAGCAGTTTTTCAAAACCACCACAGAAAGAATTACAAATCAACTCGTTGAAACGGCAATAAGGTTCCCTGTGTTGAAAGTGGCATAGCCAGGTGGGCGCACCTGTACAGCAGCCCGCTGAAGAACATGGAGAGCTGCGGCCCGACAACGGCCACCACTGACGGGGCGACCAGGTTAGAGGCGGAGAAGACGCCGTAGATGATGGACATGCTGGAAGGGGGGGCAGAGACCAGAGCAACACGGCACCCTTTGTTCACAAAGCACTTCGCATCGGCAGAATCATGTTGAAAAACACCAAGGGACAGCAAAAGACACAAGGACAATTTTGATGATAGAGCTGCTGCAATCACAACACACTCCTGGCTATACTCAAAAGTCCAAGGGTGGAGGAAGTCAGGAGGTTTGTTCCATATGCGTGGTTGGATATAAAACTAAAAGCTGCTGCACCATGCTTGGTTCAAACCAAAGCAGAAGTTGAAGGGCTACAGAGAATACGAAAATAACCATTCCAGTTCATAGGCTGAATACTCACTGTTGAGGATTGCGCAAATGTCACCAGAAAGGACTACAGAAAGGAAGCCTAAAAGATACAATGTATATTATATAATGTATTACCTTGTGTATCCACTAGCGTTAAAGTTGTTCAAACTCTTGATAACAGTTTGCTGAAAAGAAAATGGAAAATCATTCACCCCAACATGTCTAATACACTGCATTAAACTTGCTTCACGGTTTAAAAAATAGTTATGAGTGAATATGAATGAATATGAGTTTAGACTTTTGTGTTGTTGCTTGAAACTTGTTCTGGTGACTTTCTTACTGTATTAGCAGCAATTAAATGTTTCACCTTCTTATGACAAATGTACTCTTTGTAAGTCGCTTTGGATAAAAGCGTCTGCTAAATGCCTTAAATGTAAATGTTAATGTAAATGTCTTGTGGTTTGAATGTGTACACCACCCTAGGTTACCTCTATGTTTCCACATGTCTGGAAGGCAGTGAACATCAGCATGAAGCCGAAGCCCAGGATCACTATGTTTAACAGCGCTTTCCCCTCCGGAGTCATGATGACCATTATCAAATGCCTCGAATGAGTTAACACAGGCGATATATAACAGCTTCACACCTCGTCTGCAAAGAAGAAAAGCAGGTATGCGGGTACATACATAAACAATACACATAGGTTTGACGACGAAACACAATATATCACTTGGATACGGATAAGAGGAGGGTTGATTGATCAGATATGGACTACTCACCAATGTTCAAGTAAAAACTGATCTGGTTTGTGTAAAGTTACTGCCCGTTTAGCGACATTGCCCTTATAGCACTGTCATGTGCTATTTGTTACTGAGCAAGGCACAAGATGAGGTTTTTCCGACGCCAAAATACGATTCTCCCAGTGTGTTCTATGGTCCCAGCATTATGACTGTACGTGGTGTCATGTGAATGTAGTCATCTGATTCACCAAGGAACCAAATCGGCAAAAAATAACCACTACTGCATACAGCGGTTTACTTGTGATCAATAGAGCTACATATCATCTCTCTATGTACTTTGATGGACTTATACCGATCCAGCTTTTCTTAAATCAAACAACTGGACAAAAAACAAGAACACGGAAACAGCCGGTGTTGGGATATTTACTTCCGGATCAAGTATGTAGAAAAAAAGTTTAACAAATGTCTCTTATTACGTTGAAAGAAGTTTTAAACGTGTGGGGGACATTTCCAACACAAAAATACTCGTGTTAAATGTATGAAAACAAATTGACAATTTTACTTTCGTTTAAAATAACCGGCGGTTTTTTTCCCCACCGGAAGATAAAGGCGCCGTGTTGACGTCACACAGCCACATTAGCAGCAGCAGCTCGGCGAGGGGCGACGGGCTTTGTGAGTATGCGAACTATTTAGTGAGAAAAACCGTAGCAATACCAATCCAAGACGACTGAACTCGATAGTTTTTTGCGTATCAAGGTCAGGTAGTCGTTCGCGACCGGCCATCGGGTCTTTTTCCGTCGACGTTTGTCGAGTTTATCTCCCCGCGTGTTTCAGCGGTCGGGCGCGATGAGTTACGGAAGGCCTCCCCCCGACGTCGAGGGCATGACGTCCCTCAAGGTGGACAACCTCACGTACAGAACGTCCCCCGAAACGCTTCGACGCGTGTTTGAAAAGTACGGCCGCGTCGGCGACGTGTACATCCCCCGTGATCGGTACACGAAGGAGAGCCGTGGGTTCGCCTTCGTGCGTTTCCACGACAAAAGGGACGCCGAAGACGCGATGGACGCCATGGACGGCGCACTGCTCGACGGGAGGGAGCTGCGCGTCCAGATGGCGCGCTACGGCCGGCCTCCGGACTCCCACCACGGCAGCGGCGGTGGTGGTGGTGGCGGCGGGGGAGGAGGGCGGCGCGGCGGTGCCCCGCGGAGGAGCGGAGGTAGTGGTGGAGGTTATGGTCGCCGTAGCAGAAGGTAAGGGATTGTTTTAAAACCCCATTTCTTTCGCCATTTTGGTGCGGGCATTTGAAACTTGCGTAGTCAAAAGCGCATACTTAAACCTAAAAAGTAGTTATAAAGAGCAATTCCTGTACAACTTATCGTGTTTCACCGCTAAAAATACAACAAATAATGCAACATATTTACGGTCCGACGGGCGCGGACACGTGGTGATGAATGTGTGATTCTGCTTCCTCACTAACCACTCAATCCACTGAATGTATTCAGCTGTTCCCCCAGCCCGAGGCGGCGGAGACGTAGCCGGTCCCGCAGCAGGAGTCGATCCCGTTCCCGCAGCAGATCCCGTTACAGCCGCTCCAGGTCTCGCTCCTACTCGCGTTCAAAGTCCACCTCACCCAAGAGGAAGAAGGCCACCAAGTCCCCGTCTCGCTCCCGCTCCAGGTCAAAGTCCAAGAGCAAGTCCCGTTCACGTTCCCCCGCCTCCAACAGAGGGTCTCGGTCTAGATCTAAAAGCCCACCCAAGTCCCCTGGAGCTGGAGCAGCAGCAGCAGCAGCAGCAGCCGGAGAGAACGGAGGCCAGACCCCTTAAAATGTAAAGATATTTCAGGTAAGAATCCTGGTCATTGGTCATGTTCATCTGTATAGCGTGTAATATTTTTTTCACATCTTACTTTCAAAAGACATCAGGATTTGCAAACACACCAAAACCAACATACATTTTTTTTTTGTTTATGAACCGTAACATACTGTGGCGGCCTTCTGGCAGCCCCTGAATAATAAATCCAACACCTCACTACCACTAAAGCACATGGCAAACCCTTTTTGTTCCCCAAGAGTTTTGATTTGAAACATGGTCACTTGTTCAGCAGGCTGATGGTAAACAGATTGTGGCATTCTCTCCACCAAAGCTACTGAGGCCCCGTATTGCAAAGGTGGCGTGTGGCGTTGCGCGTTGAGCTGGGGCAGAATGTGCGGTTAACTGGGGGTTGCAGTGTGAGCGTCCGCTGCGCTGTGGAGCAGGTTGGAGAGTTGGGGTGGTTGTGTTGAGGTATGTCTTGTTCGGGTGGCTGTCCGCTCAGGAGACGGCCCGGCTGCGGGGTCAGCCAAGGTTGGTTCACCCCCTACTCCTTGTGAATGTACCTGTTTTTTTAATTTCTTAACCTCGGCTTGTTATGCAAGCTTTTTTTGTTGTAATAGGATTGTTATTTCATGCCCAGCCCCCGTCTGAGCCATGTGTTGCCGTTTTGGCGGTAACACATGGCTCAGCGATGGCGTGGCAGCTACTGGTTGTCTTAGTGATTTACTCGCAGCCAAGCGTTGTCATGTAGAGTTGGCTTCCGCACAGGCACGAACTTCTCTTAACCACGGTTTGTTTTGACTGTTTCTCTCCAGGCGAGGACGGCGTTACCTTCAAGGCCAAGACAGGATTCCAACCAAGCAAAGATTTACTAGTGTAAAGGTTACTTTGGTGTCTTCCTCCTCCCATTTAAAAAAAAACAACAAAACATAATGGCATCTTTTTTATATTTTTCCAAATACATTGACTAACAGGCAGATGTGTGGGTCCTCTTAAAACGACCTCATCACTAGATGGCTGTTTAACAGGTCACAAGCTGCCTGTCTTTTTTCCTTTTTTCTCTTTATGTTGGTAAAAAAAAAAAAAACCAACAATTTCAAAGTCTACCACAGATTTTAAGGTATATAGTATTAATTTTTACAGGATCTGGCAGTAGTTAATTGATATTTTTATTTTCTTTGGTTTCTAATCCTCTTCCCTGTATTTTTTGTGCACTAGGCTGCAGTTGTGTAGCGGTTGAGTTTTGCGGGTTAGCTGTTAAGTGGCGTTGTGTCCAGTATTCTCCTGTGACTACCAAGGGGTGACTGCTGCTTGTCCAGTCTATCCTGACAGGTAACCTGGATGGAAGTTCTGTTTTCATTACTTTTAATAAAGCTACATGCCCATGATGCATCTTTGAATGTGGTGTTCCTATTCCGCTGTGAATGAAATTAAAGATTTGGTGATTTGTCTAAAAAGGCCTCAGGTGTCCTAACTTTATTTTTATTGACGGGTACATAACATTGAAATGTGAGGAAGTACGTCAGGGAATGAAACACATACAGTAAAGTTCATTGTAATTTACAACACACGTGACAATTACAGTAACGTAAATAGCATCTTTTTACCCAAACAATGCTATTAGTCTTTGAAAGACCCCACTGCTGCACTGTTTGGCCCGGCTATATGCTCGGCGTGCATGCTAACGATTAGCATTTGAACCGTGTGTCGGCCCGGCAGTGTGGAGCTAGCAAGCTGAGCCCTGTTAGCATTGAAGCTTGCTAGCGGGACGCTAACACACCCCAGCTTCCACTTGTGAAGCAGCGCTTCTATGGACCAGTCGGCACTGAAAGAAAATATAGGAAAAGGTTATCGAAATGTTTGGGAAATGCATTTAATTTATTTTTTTACGAGGGAACACACCTTCTCTCTTGGTATGTGGTCCAAAACTCTGCTTTCGGGTTTTTCTTCAGCAGGAAAGCAACGCTAACGATGACGTCTTCGAAATCTGCAGAGTTCACTGGTCAATTATATCGCCTCCAATGTGTAAGATTTGATTTAATCTAGAATGGATAGTCTTTGCTGAATTATATTTAGACGCAAGTGTCCGAGTCGAGTCACCTTCTGGTTCATAGAAAACATCTGATCCTAAAATGACGTCTAGTGAAGGAAGGGACACCAGATCGGGGGAAATCTCGCCCCAGGTCAGCCCCAAAACAGGCACCCCCACCAGGGCGTTGGCAGCACAGCTCCTCCTGCAGTTATCCAGACAGAGGGGCAGCCGGGCACTGTCGGACAGGATCACCCTGGACCCACACCTGGCCGCCACCACCCCTGGAAGACTCACACCGGCACCCAGCTGGAGATGCAGAAGTGAAGAGGGTCACCCATCACACACTATTTGCAATGTACGAATCTTGATGTGGAATATCACAGCAGTTTAACTGGTTTACAAATAAGATGGAACTTTATGAATGCCGACGGAAACACAGTGGCCTGTATTGCCTTGCAGTATCTGTATATGTGTTACTGCTCTGCTCAACAACAACACAAACTTAAACCGCAAGTTGAATGTAGGTAAAACAACCAGAAGCAGTCCCACCTCCAGGAGGGTCTTGTCCCCAAGTTCACCCCGGTGTGTCCATACATACTGGGCGAGGACGACCGCCGACGGCCACACGTACATGCCATACCGAGGGTCGAGAACCTGCAACCAAGAGAGGTAAGAGAATAATGTCTACGATTGAATGATGACATGTCCAGAGAGTCTCCATTCACTGGCAATGTACGCCTTGGATAAATACGATGACTTCATTAATCCTGTGAGGGAAATTCAGAGGAAATCAAGACAGTAAGTCAAGGCCAGATAAGGACAAATATACCCCTGCAAAGTAATATATATATATATATATAGTATATAATATAATTGAATACAACTTTTGAATTCGGGTTTTTAAATGTAGCTAGCTACATTGTGATAATTGAGACAAGATCTGATTAACGTTGGACAGGTTCAAACCTCGGGTATGGAGACAGTCAGTGACTCCTGCGTGCCCTCACTTCCTTCAAAGGTGAATGATTTCAGGACCACGTCGAGCTCTGTGGTTGTACTCTCATCCATTCGCGTTCCTTGTAGTACTTCAGTACTTCATCACATCCCGAAATCTACCATGCTGGTTCCGACTTCATCTAACAAAAAAGAACCTGAAATGATTGACCAACCAAGAGCCGTGGCGGGAAGGCGTATGCTACAGTTCAACGAGTCACCGCCTCGACGCTCAACCGTCGCAGCCAATCAGCGTCCAGTCAGATCAGCGAGGGGCGGGCACATCGTGTTGTATAATTGGAAAGCAGACTAGCTCCCCATGCTAGTTGTTCATCAAACACCACCCACATTAAACAGGAGCGAAGCGGTACACATGAACGAATATTCATAACCCGCCAGGTATTTTTTTGAATAAAGAACGTCCGATTTTATCTTATTGCTTTTCAAAGTAGCGCAACTTTCCCTGTTTTTAGCCGGGGCTGACACACCTGCGCTAGCGAATGTGCTTCTCCGCCAGCCTGAGTGTAGCTAGCTAGCTAACCTGCTACTTGTTCTCTTCATATTACAGCTCTGGTTTAGCTAGATAGCCAACCTTTTGCTAGATCGCTTATTATTGTAGCCCCACGGTTTCCCCTCTGGAGGAATGAACCACAAGAGCAAGAAGAGGATTAAAGAGGCGAAGCGCAGTGCCAGGCCGGAGCTGAAAGACTCGTCGGACTGGACGAAGCATGCCTACAGCGACACCTTCGACCTGTCACACCTCACTGTCAAGGTACCTGTCATTAGTCTACGCTTTGCTAACGAAGGCTAGCCTAGCTTCTGTTAGCCGGCTGCTAGCCTAGCTTCCATTAGCCGGCTGCTAGCCTGCACGTTTCACGTTCCCAGCCCCCGAGCTCTGGGTCACGTAAGCAGCAGTAGGCTACCCGTGTACTACATAGAGCCTTCTACTGCGTTGTTGTGTTTATAGTGGACTTGGAGCTCGTGTTCAGATCCTCAATGACTGATGTTCCCATGAACCAGTTTATTTATTGACTACTTTAACCCATATACATTGAGATATGTGTGATATTGTGTTTTACGATTGATATGTATGGTATGTTTATCTCTTCTATTTTTATTATCTCTAGCATATAAAGTAGTAAACATCTTCACAGCATAGGACATGAATACTATAGTAAACTGGGACTGATCTATCGTCATCCTCCAAGTCTGAGTTGGTCAGAGACTTGGTCAGATTTCTGCAACCATTTTAACTTGTGAACTCTGTTCAACTGGGTTATTTAAACGTTGTTGTTGAATGACTATGTTCACCAGGGTTATTAAATTTTTTTTGTCCATTGCAGGGTGGTGTTATTGTTGTCTTGAGTATACGTTCGCCATCTGCACACACAGGCGGGAGAATGTCTGTCTCTCTCTGAGACACGCACACACAACACCCTGTATTGTCCCCACACCAACTGACGAGAGCATCCGTGTGTTGTCAGGACAACGTGGAGCGCGTGGACACCCTGCGGCTGACCCCGGAGGACTTCATCCAGCGCTTCGAGCGGCCCTACAAGCCCGTCGTGCTGCTCAACAGCCAGGAGAGCTGGCCGGCGCACCACAAATGGACCGTGGAGCGGCTGAAGCGCAAGTACCGCAACCAGAAGTTCAAGTGCGGCGAGGACAACGACGGCTACTCGGTGAAGATGAAGATGAAATACTACACGGAGTACCTGGAGTCGACGCGCGACGACAGCCCCCTCTACATCTTCGACAGCAGCTACGGGGAGCACGCCAAGAGGGGCAAGCTGCTGGAGGACTACCAGGTGCCGCTGTTCTTCAGGGACGACCTCTTCCAGTTTGCCGGCGAGAAGCGCAGACCCCCATACAGGTCCGCCCCCCCCCCACCTTTTCGCTGTTCCACTTCCTGTTGTTGTCTGTCTTTGCTGCGGTGCGCCGTCTGCTGTGCTCCTTCACCGCTGTTCACCAACGCATGTTTGTTGATCGCAGCGCAGTCAAAACACTCGACTCTAATATGCGTCACATATTTCAATTTCCGTATTGGCTCTCAAAGCACTATAAAGCTCAACTAAAGTTAAACGTGAGGATGGGTTGACGTGTATGTCCTCTGGGACTGATTGTAGTATTGTAAGACCCTAGGGTTGTATGTCTCGTGTTGTGATTTTATTGCTAGGGTAGGCGATTTTGAAGAAACCAGCCAGACTAAGCTAGATTTTGAAAGCATCAAAATCTGCAAAAATCTCTAACCCTTCCCTTTTGGCCTCCCTCCCAAGCCAATCCCCCAAAACACATGACAAGCTTTACTAGCTTGAGCAATAGGTGTGTCTCGCTTTGTGGAAGACTCTGGTCATTCATGCACAATAACTGCATAGGCAAGTATGCGCAGGTACACGGACGTAGGTATACGGTATACGGACAGGTAGGATTCAAGGATTCAAAGGTTTTATTGTCATGTGTGCAGTAAAGAAACACGTTTGTTTCCCTGAACAATGAAATGCTTACTTTGCTGCCCACACTGGATACCATATATAAATAATGTATAAAAATCTAAATAGAATAAACTGTACAATAAAAAATTTCAAATAAAAAGTAAAAATATATAAAATAAAAATAAATAAAGAAAAATAAAATAGAAATATAAAATTTAGAAGATGTGAATGAGATGAAATTGTGAAATGAAATTGTAAATGTGCAGGTAGCCTTCCCAATTATTTAATTCTAGCAAAAAATATTATTGGAAGAGCTTATTACATGCCTGTGAGTGCCACAGATGACAGGATTCCCCCCCCCCCCCCCCCTTTTTTTGTTGGTGCATTTTTTGGCGCATTTATAGATTGATGTTGGGCTGCAAAGAGAATTTCAACAAAAAAGCAACTAAAATGTCCTACCCCAGCTTTAATCAAATGTGGTTGATGTCATATTATATGTCCTATCACAATGAAGTATTTTCCATTGTATTTTAAACCTTGGATGTGTTGATCCGATTCCTCTCCCTCTCCGTGTTCTCCAGGTGGTTTGTGATGGGCCCGGCTCGCTCCGGGACCGGGATCCACATCGACCCGTTGGGCACCAGTGCCTGGAACGCCCTGGTGCAGGGCCACAAGCGCTGGTGCCTCTTCCCCACGCACACGCCCCGCGAGCTGATCAAAGTGCGGCGGGAGGACGGGGGGAACCAGCAGGACGAGGCGGTCACCTGGTTCACGGTGGTTTACCCCCGCACCCAGCAGCCCAGCTGGCCCGCCGAGTTCAGACCCCTGGAGGTCCTGCAGAAGGCCGGGGAGACCGTCTTCGTCCCCGGTGAGCGCTGCTCTTCTCCTCCTCGCTACTCTTCCTCCTATTTCTCTCCCGCTCTTCGCCCTCTACTACTTTCTCTTTCATAATCCCAGACAGGATGTTCTGGTGTCACAGCAGAAGTGTGGCAGCCGGTGTCTCTCTACCACAACAACAGATCCTAAGTATCAGTGTCTGTTGTGTCTGTCGTCTAATATGAGTCATGCAGACTCACCAGGATGAGGTGCATTCATCTCAACCTAGATTCTCCTCACCCCCCCCCCCCCCCCCCCCCGCGTTGCCACGGATACGTGACTAAACCCACTGATCCCCTGGCTCACAGCCAGGATTCAGACTTTTTGGTTAGCCAATCACAGCCGCCTTTTAAGTGCTGTTTGTTTTGTGTGATCAGAGAGTTGGTGGGGGGGGGGGGGGTCAGGCTTAGAGATTAGTGTGACAGAAAGGCACTCTGTCTAAAGTATGGTGTTTGTTGTGGTACCTGTGTTGTCTTGTTGTCATATGTCTTATTTTGTATTGGTGGACATTTATAATTAAATCTGCAAAACGTTAACATGCTAATCTTTTTACTTACTAATGCGAGCACTGCTAGTATGTCTTTAACATGACTAGTTATTAACCCTAACTGGCTATTACTGTTAGGCAGACGGCTAACTAGTGTGTGTGTGTGTGTGTGTGTGTGTGTGTGCGCACGCAGGTGGCTGGTGGCATGTGGTGCTGAACCTGGACACCACCATAGCCATCACCCAGAACTTTGCCAGCACCACCAACTTCCCCATCGTCTGGCACAAGACGGTGCGCGGGCGCCCCAAGCTGTCCAGAAAGTGGTATCGGTAAGAACCAACCACCACTTCCCCCCCCCCCCCCCCCCCCCCCCCCCCCCCGAGGCTGGGATAGACCACCCTGCGTCTAGGGGCCCTGCAGTGCCATGCCCCCCCCCCCCGGAACTGTTCAGAGAAGAGTCTGGCTGTTCTCCCCGGGTTAATATGGGTGTTAACGCATAAATTCCACTGGATGCGGAACGGCTGCAGATCCGCTCCGCTACGGAACGGCTGCGTACTCCGACTTCGTCAACACACACCGGTTTCGTCCGTGCTCCGAACTGTTGCGGGTCCGCCTGTGACAGCGGAGTCCCGAGGGTGCATGAGATCTCGCGAATTGATGCATAATCACGTGTTATAACTGGCTAAATTGATGCGCCGTGCTCCGGCGTCCGGCAAAAATAGAAGCTCTGCGTATGGTTTGCGAGGGCTGCCGGATGCCGGAGCCGTTCCGGACCCACAACGCAGCGGACCCGGAGTCGGTGGACGCTCACGCGTTGATTATAATTGATACGTATCTGCTCCGCCGCCGTAGCGAAACGGATCTGCAGCCATTCCGCATCCAGTGGAATTTAGGCGTAATACTCTATAGTTGGTCCCCTGGCACTGCCAACAACTGCCGTTGTGTCGTACTGCAATGGCAAAGTGGAAGCTTGACTCTATACTGCGGACGACCCAGTTAACCTCAAGTATTCCCCTCGCCTTCTTCACCTGATTGTGTGTGTGCGTGTGCGTGTGCGTGTGTGTGTGTGTGTGTGCGTGACAGTGTTCTGAAGCAGGAGCGTCCCGACATCGCTGCGCTGGCTGATAAGGTTGACCTCCAGGAGTCCACGGGCATCGCCTCCGACAGCTCCAGTGACTCCTCCTCTTCCTCCTCTTCGTCCAGCTCCTCTGACTCAGACTCTGACGTACGGGCCACATACACACACACACGTACAGATGTTCATGCACACACAAATGATCAATATGTTCTATTGATACCCACTCTGTACGGTCAATCTGATGCAAACTGTGTGTCAAATCTTTCATATTGCATCATGAAAGTGATGGTTCGGAGTGAAATTCACCCTGAGGTAATTTACACCAATAGTCATACATTTTTAGCGACGGTCAATATTTATCAAGTTTAGGGTTATCAGCCGAAAGACTTCGTACTGGAGTGCCGGTACAGTGGGTACATCTCGTCAATTACTCTACTAATAATTAGGGTTGCACCGAATCCAGTATTCGGGTTCGGATTCGGCCGAATATTGGGCTTTTTTTAGGGGTTCGGGTTCTGCCGAACCTTGGCAATTTTTTCCACCGAACCCGAATCCTACGCTTTCACTGCGCGCGCCACGCTGGTCGACGTAATTATCTGTTTACAAAAAAAGTGGCGCGTTGGAATGCAGTGGCTATAGCTGCGAGAAAGCGAAAATGGAAGTAGTGGACAGGAAAAGTGTCGTTTGGCAGTTCTTTCAGATAAAAGAAGGCGATTGAAGTCGAGCTACATGTTCAATTTGCAATGCCGATTTGTCTCGTGGTGGCATTTTTTTCCCAGTGAAAATTAAATAAAACGAAAAATACACTGATGTTGACGTTGTTTACTTCATTAATGTGTTTAGTGTTAATGGAGTAGGATTCGGTATTCGGGTTCGGATTCGGCAGAATCTTAACCAGTGGATTCGGTATTCGGCAGAACCCTAAAAATCTGGATTCGGTGCATCCCTACTAATAATGCATGGATTGTTACCCAACTTCTGTAGTAGTACATATATGGTCTGTACTATGGTCTGTAAAAGTTAGTGAATTCAACACTCCATCTAATTTCAAGTATTCAATTATTCCAGTTGTCAATATATTTCGATGGAGTGTTGAATTCACTAACCTTTTCCTTACACTTGTGAGTTTTGAAGAGGACTTTTACGAACTTATCCGGAAAGACGGAAGAGACGTCGACGCAGCGGTAGCCTTAGCAACAGCTAGTTGCTCTTTTAAATAAACTCCTGTTGTACTTACAAACATTAAAATGCCTCGTTTTGTGAGTACAGACCATATATGTACTACTACAGAAGTTGGGTAACAATCCATGCATTATTAGTAGTCATTGACGAGATGTACCCACTGTACCGGCACTCCAGTACGAAGTCTTTCGGCTGATAACCCTAAACTTGATAAATATTGACCGTCGCTAAAAGTGCATCCGAGGGGATATTTAGCATGACTATTGGTGTAAATTACCTCAGGGTGAATTTCACTCCGAACCATCACTTTAATACATCTATAGTTGTAGATATCTTTAGAAGTAGATATTTATAGTTTTACATCTATCGTAGTGTATATCTATAGTACTAAATTTAGTAGTGAATCCATAGTAGTACATCATTAGTAGGACATAGCTATAGAAGTAAATATCTATAGTGGTAAATCTATAGTAGCCCTGTAGTAAATATATATGTCCGTGCTGGATATATACAGCTGCCTTCTTGGGTTTCCTCTCCCGAAGCATTTTTAGCCAGACTCTCAGATGTCAGTTTGCCATAAAGTGATGCATGCCAGGCGTGTGGTTTCTCAAACTCAAGTTCCACTCACTCTTCCACCAGAGGAGAGATCTACACACAAGAAGATCCAAAGGACAACACAACACAGTGTCCCCAGGCAGTGTCCCCAGATGTTTGTACCAGACAGAGTGTCCCCAGGTGTTTGTACCAGACAGAGCGTCCCCAGGTGTTTGTACCAGGCAGTGTCCCCAGATGTTTGTACCAGACAGAGCGTCCCCAGGTGTTTGTACCAGACAGTGTCCCCAGATGTTTGTACCAGACAGAGCGTCCCCAGATGTTTGTACCAGACAGCGTCCCCAGGTGTTTGTACCAGACAGAGCGTCCCCAGGTGTTTGTACCAGGCAGTGTCCCCAGATGTTTGTACCAGACAGAGCGTCCCCAGGTGTTTGTACCAGGCAGTGTCCCCAGATGTTTGTACCAGACAGAGCGTCCCCAGGTGTTTGTACCAGACAGTGTCCCCAGATGTTTGTACCACGCAGTGTCCCCAGGTGTTTGTACCAGACAGAGCGTCCCCAGGTCTTTGGACCAGACAGTGTCCCCAGATGTTTGTACCAGACAGAGCGTCCCCAGGTGTTTGTACCAGACAGAGCGTCCCCAGGTCTTTGTACCAGACAGTGTCTCCAGATGTTTGTAGCAGACAGAGCGTCCCCAGGTCTTTGTACCAGACAGTGTCCCCAGATGTTTGTAGCAGACAGAGCGTCCCCAGGTGTTTGTACCAGGCAGTGTCCCCAGATGTTTGTACCAGGCAGTGTCCCCAGATGTTTGTACCAGACAGTGTCCCCAGATGTTTGTACCAGACAGAGCGTCCCCAGGTGTTTGTACCAGGCAGTGTCCCCAGATGTTTGTACCAGACAGAGCGTCCCCAGGTGTTTGTACCAGACAGAGCGTCCCCAGATGTTTGTACCAGGCAGTGTCCCCAGGTGTTTGTACCAGACAGAGCGTCCCCAGGTCTTTGTACCAGACAGTGTCCCCAGGTCTTTGTACCAGGCAGTGTCCCCAGATGTTTGTACTAGGCAGTGTCCCCAGATGTTTGTACCAGACAGAGCGTCCCCAGGTGTTTGTACCAGACAGAGCGTCCCCAGGTGTTTGTACCAGACAGAGCGTCCCCAAATGTTTATAGCAGACAGTGCTTCCCAGGTGTTTGTACCAGGCAGTGTCCCCAGATGTTTGTACCAGACAGAGCGTCCCCAGGTGTTTGTACTTGGCAAACATCTGGGGACACTGTCTGGTACAAACATCTGGGGACACTGCCTGGTACAAACACCTGGGGACAGTGTCTGGTACAGAGTGTCCCCAGGTGTTTGTACCAGGCAGAGTGTAACCGGTGCGTATGAAGCCAGTGTGCGTCCTGTGGTGTGTACCCTGGCGTGTTCCCTTGCCAAACATCTGACCGCGTAGTTGCAACACACGCAGTTGTAAATTACCTCTGTTCAGGAACACCTCTTTCAATAGCCCTCAGGTTTCTGAACACGGACACACCGAACCGGGATCATATATCCCCCTCATACCGAGCCAAAATAGTCTCTCGACCACAGTGTTCTCCCCTTACAAAATCACAGGCCCTGTGCCAAACACGTTCAGAAGTTTTACTGCTATGCATTAGAGGAAGTCCACACACAAAACAAAGAGCTGCAATCCCAGCTGCAATCTTTATTTTGAGTCCCGCTCTGACATCCCTTTCGAATCACAGCCCTTCAAAAATCGCGTGAGAATCGTTCTCTCGGCAGAGACGCGTGGTCCGGGGCTACGTAGACCGATGGGAGCGGCCTTGTTAAAGATACGAAGTGCGCTGCTCTAAAAACGCAGTTCGTTTATGACACTGGCTGTCGCTTGCAGCCCTTGAAAAATGCCGTCGTAAAGTTATCTTTGTTGAGAAGCTATCAAGAGTTCAATGGGAAACGTTATGAAACGGGCCAACACAGCTGGCTGTAGCACTGTAATAGGAGGCAGGACGGTCTGGTGGTTATGGGCTGGATCCCCGGTGTCCGTCCATGACAGACCCATCTGTCTGCTAACCCCCTAACCCCCACCTGCTCTGTGATGACATGCAGCTGAATTATCTCCAAGATGCTTTGGAAAAGTCCTAAATAGCAAATGGTCATACGCCAACATGTTATGCACCTTAGGTAAGGTTCCTAGGACCTAGTATAGGACCTAGTATAGAGTGGAATACTGTATAGAATTGTGTCATCTGACCATATGTCCCTGTACTGTAAAGGTACCAGGTCTGTACTTAAAGGTCCAGGCTCACGTGCACACATCAATAAAGACACTGGATCTATACTTAAAGGTCCGGGCTTATGTGCACAGATCAGTAAAGATACTGGATCTGTACTTAAAGGTCCGGGCTTATGTGCACACATCAGTTAACATACTGAATCTGTACTTAAAGGTCCAGGCTCACGTGCACACATCAGTGAAGATACTGGATCTGTACTTGAAGGCCCGGGCTACCATGCACAGATGAGTAACGCATGCGCACGTTGTCTCCACAGGGGTCCGGCTCGGAGGGCGACGCCATGTCCCACCGCAGGAAGAAGCGCCGGACGTGCGGCGTATCCAACGGCGACAGCAGCAATAAGGACGACTGCATCAGCAAGGAGCGAAGCTCGTCCCGGTGACCGCAGACCACGCCCACCTCCGCGCCAGGCCACGCCCCCTGCCATGTCACTCACCCGGAACCTACGCATGCATGATGCCGTCACCGATGGCCGCCGGGGGCTGCTCACGAGATGGACCCCCCGCCAGAGGGGTCTTTTAGATGAGGTTGTCCTTTGGGTGCCTGCTGGGGCCTTTGGGTGTCGGCAACATGATTATATTTCTATTGACTTGGGGTGGGGGGGGGTTGGTGATGCGGGGGGACGAAAAACCCTCCAAAAAGTCTTAAAAGCTGTGAGATGCGGTGAAGCTCCGAGATGTACGGTGGTGGACATGGAGGTGGAGGTGGAGGTGGGGCGGCGGGGGGGGGGGTGGGCGTGTCACTAGCGCTCAGATCCCAACACCCATTGTGGTATTTGGGTGGGTTGGACGCGAGGGAAGAGGGTTAGTTAGCCGAGCCGTAGACCACACTAAAGAATCACAGCATGCTCCCTGAGCTGAGGCCATATATCCACTAGAGGGGTTGTATTGTATAGAGCTGGACCCGTGGCTCACTTACCGCCACGCGACCGCACTGCTGCCCCCTAGAGGATGTTTGTGCATTAAATGCCACTTTAATATCTTGTACTTTTTTCACCATCGATGCTTGGCTTGTCCGCTGAACTAATTGGGTTGTGAATAGAAATCCATGCTGTGTTTGCTGTCAACCTCGTCGGTTAGCCTTAAGGAAGTGAAACGGCTCGGCTCTGTTTAACGACCGTGGGAATAACAAACGTGCGATCGCTCACATATTTCCCTTTTAATCTCACCACTGCTAGGATTTTGGGAGGAAGGTGGGCTGCGGTTTCAAGAGGTAACTCAGGTGAAGAAATAAAGCGATTCACAGGAATAACAATCCTTCATGATAATTAAACAATGTATTTGGTGTTTAGCATCTGGTGGCGGTTGAGTAAGGTTTGGTTCTGAATGATTCTGGTCTTTATAGCAGCGTTCTCCTGGGGAATGGTGTGCCATAATGCTGCTACGGTGAGATAGTACTGAACGTCTCTCGATCTCGTCTGAAGTCTTGATCTTAAATCCCGTTAAATCCCAAAATGTTTACTGTATGAGTGGTTTAGTACTCCGTGCAGACACCAGAGGACGCCAAAGTCACGAGATGTGCGTCGGCACGTGAAGTTTAAACCGTCTGGCCTTCATTGGTTTGTGAAGTCCGACATTGAGGGACGCGCAATTTACGCCACAAATCCATATTGTATTTTCTGCTAAACGTCTCGTGATTGGGTCTGATGTCCTGTAACAAATAAGAAAGAAAGGCTTTACTGATGTTTGTGTTCCTTCCATCTTTGAGAAAGTTTTGTCTTCTGTTCTTCACTGTGATTCCAAACACCTGATGTTTTCAAAGATGGAGTCATTCTGTTTGTGTGATCTCAATCTAAAACGGTGGTAATTAACACAGAATATGTGAAATGCTGTATTTGTGTCTTTAATCAGACTAAAGTGCCTATATGAACTCCTGTTTGTGTCCTTCTGTCTTTTGTGTGTAGACGATTAGCCCTCGTCTAAACGGTTAGCCCGGGGTCCCCACAGCTTAGCCATGGCTCTCAGACCTGCATGGCTCTCATCTGAAACCAGCCTCTATCTGACGAGAGCTCGACCGGATCTCAGCGGTCCAAGTAGAGGACTTCCTGTTCAGTGGATGACCCAACGGTGGTTTGGGTTTGAAAGGGGACTCTGTTGGCTATTCGTCTTGTATGACGTCCCTTAGCCATGTGACTGTTCTGCTTGAGTCCCTGTATATGTGTCACAAGATGACTGGAGCCATGGCAGAGTCTAAACCCAGGCTGGATGCATGTAGAATGAAAGAAAGCAGGATGGATACCAAGGTGCCAATGTGTCCAGGGAGCAGTTAGTTGTTAGTGGAAGTTGACCTGTCGATCAAATATTTCCGTCATGGTTGTGTTTCTATGTAATGTATAATGTCATGTATATTAAAAAAAAAGTTTACTAAAATGTGTGTGAACTGGACCTATAGGTCACCTATATAAGGTTTAGTTCAAGGGTTATGTGTTCAAAACACTTTGCAGAACCTGCTGGCCAAAAACAGCCTGTAAGACATCGTACCCCTCCATGTGTCTGTAACAGAATGTTGTCTCTCTTGTTTGAGTGACGGACAGACGTTCTGGCTGTCAGCCGCCTAGTTACACTCTAGCATCCTTACAGCGCCCCGCCCGCCCGGGTCCGTGACGCGCCTGGCGGAGACGCGCAGCGCCAGGCTGTGCGGGGAGGTGGGAGACGGCAGCATTCTGAGGGGATCTGCTGTCCGGACAACACGCACTCCGCAGGCTGCGAGGCTGCTTCATGCTCTGATTAAATGACCACAAACACACGCAATACGAAGCCATAGAAGTGTACTTTGACTTATTTCTGTAAGAATACCAAAGATGGAGTTGGACCCTGCGGTCATTATTCCGGCCATTCTGTTCACTGTTTTTGCTATTTATTTAGCGTCTTCCTTCTTGAGCAAGAAGGTCGAGGCAACCGCAAATAAGAAGAAACCCCGCGTGTATGAAGAGGATGAAGATGAAGTTTGCTCGTCTAGTTTTGCGTCTGTTCAGAATGTGGAGCCCAGAGTGGAAAAGCCGCCTGTGATCGAAGAAGTTAAACCCGCCGTGGTGGCCAAAGCGGAGCAGGTGCCCGTAGTGGCCCCCGTGGTGGCACCAGTGGTAGAGGAGGTGCGCCCCGTGGAGACCGTGGTGTCAAGCCATCAAAGCGCAGAGGTTGAGGTGGCCAAGGCGGAGCAGGTGCCCGTTGTGGCCCCTGTGGTGAAGGAAGAGCCGCCGCGCGTTGTGGCCCCTGTGGTAGAGGTACGCCCCGTGGAGACCGTGGTCTCAGGCCATCAAAGCACAGAAGTTGAGGTAATCTTGAAATTACTCAACTTAACGTTACTATAATAATGTCGTCACATGGCGCGTGACTTTGCATTTATACAAAAATAAAAAAAGTTTCGAATATATTTGTTATTAGAGATCTCGTGTCGCGACACTTTCTGCGCACACGTCACCCGCGCGTAAAACCGTAGTCTCCAAATATGTACAATGTAATGCAAACTTTATAATTAGCCTAAATCTAATCACTTTCCAAAATAGAGGGACGTAGTAAGGTTGTCCATGCTTGCCTTACTCCTCGCGGTCTTCATTTGAAAGGACGCTTTGTGCTTAGTGCGGAGCAGAACCGTAACACGCACAATGTCTCGCTTTATAACCACCAGCCTTCAGCCAGATCAGGCCTTCGTTGACTCAGTTCAATTTAAAGTAGACTGACTGTACTTAATTTAAGTGGATTTATTACATTTTAAGTGGACCTAAATTCAAGTGGACATATGTCGACTCAGCAGGTTCTTCAGTGTGACCGATGGAAAGGGCACCAGCAGCCCCGTCAACAGACCAATAGGCAGAAGAATGCGCGCAGCGGGTGACATGAGATTCTGGCATACCAAAAATAAAGAAACGAATCCACTATATTTGGTGTCAAAGCGGCATTCTATATTTACATATGAGGCGCGTCACGGGGCAGAAACCCAGCCAGCTCTAGTGGGCGCGGCTATAACGGGCTTGGCCCCAGCACATGTAGGATCATCCTATGCGTGTCCGTTCTATTCCACGCTAGGCTAAACTAGGCTATTCTGTGCTGTGATTGGATAGGCTATGCTATGCTATGCTAGGCTAGGCTAGGCTAGGCTAGGCTATTCTATGCAGTGCTTGATAATGCTATAGCCTACGGTGCTAGGATATACCATGATATGCTATAGCATGACAACAGCAGATCTGGTTTTAGCTTTTATTTGTGACAGAGCCAATGACAGGGGCCCATGTGTGAGGTCCCCTGATCGTTGTGACACACATGTCTCCAACAGGTGAAGACATTACAGAGAGTAGGTAGAGTAGACCAAGCACTGCAGATCAAGCTAGCCAGAGACTTTTGTTGTGAGAGTTGACAACCGATGCTTTCCTTGAACTTTTGCTCTAAGCAGTGTTTGTGTTTCAGTAGAACAACATGCCTGTTGTTCCATTGACTGGTATGTTGGGACAGTAGGCTGGCAGTGTGGGTTTTCTCCCAGTACGACCCAACCCATTCAACAGTAAACCATACTGGTACTGTAGACCCACAATAGTAGGCCTACTGTAGAATTAAATATAAAGGTATACCCATATGGATGTATTGATAAAGATATGTATATATTTGTAGTGGATAGACCTGTTGTGATTGGCTGGGATCCTGGGGTTTATGTTCACTGTTCAACCTTCTGCACTATGACACTTCCAGAACAAACAGCTGACTCTAGCCCAATGGGCCTCATTCACCTGGCGGCCATTGCATTTAGTTCCCCCCACTAAGCTAGCATTACGCACCAAGATTGCCACTAGATGCGTAACACCCATACTCATGAGAATGTAATCTGGTGGTTGGCAGCTCTGTTACCATGGAGACAAACACATCTGCTAACGCTATGTGCTCCAGACGTGCTAATGTTGCTAATATGCTAGCTTGCTCATCGTTATTCCTGTCAGTGTGGTATTTATCAGCCTTACGAGGCAGAGGCAAGTTTCCCCCGTAAACTACCAAAATATTCAGCCCTTCCCTCGTGGTGGGCAGCTGGTGTTGAGAGAGAGAGAGAGAGAGAGAGAGAGAGAGAGAGAGAGAGAGAGAGAGAGAGAGAGAGAGAGAGAGAGAGAGAGAGAGAGAGAGAGAGAGAGAGAGAGAGAGAGAGAGAGAGAGAGAGAGAGAGAGAGAGAGAGAGAGAGAGAGATAGTGGTGACTCCTCTTCTAGTCAGTTGCATGGTCTCTCGTCCCTGGGGGTGTGGGAGAGCGGTCGTCACATTTGGAACACTGGCATGTGTTCTGTTGGATTTGGACGAGAAGTGTAACAGACACTTCCTGCTTGTCCTCCCCGGGGTTGCTAAATAACTCTGAATTAAACTGGTGGGGGTGGCTGCTGGTAGGTGGGGAGGGGGGAGGGGGGGGGGGGGGGGGGGGGGGGGGTAGCTAGATAGACAGATGGATAGGCAAACAGACAGATGGATAGAAGGATGGACGGATAGATAGATATGGGTTGAGAGTTGCCTGGATAGACAGACAAGCTAAAAGAAAAAAACATACACTTATATTTATATATATGTGTACTGTATGTATATGGTTAGGGTTATATGTATTCAGCATACTGCCATGTGACATGTTCTTTCAAATGGTGTATTCTAATAGATTTTTTTCTACTTGCTCTATTCTATTGAACTAACTGTCTAATTGATTGTTATTTTGTCTTTATAATTTGTTCATTCATTTTTGTTTAGGTGCATTTGATCTGTTCTTGTGTTTAAGTTTTTTCAAGCGTCATTGATTCAATATCAGGACCGGTCAGTTTGAGAGATAAACTCTGCACTTACCACGCAGAAGGCAAGGGCAGTCATTAGATTATCCTCTGTCTCCCTTCCTCGCTCTCTCTCTCTGTCTCTCTCCCTCACTCTGTTAATCCCTCTCTCTGTGAACACTTTATTCCCCCCCCCCCCCCTCTCTCGCTATCACACTCTTGTTCTCCCCCTCCCTCCCTCCCTCCCCCCCCTTTCTCTAACAGTTCATCTGTTAGGAGCCAGACAGTCTGTAGCTCCCCACCTGCTCACAATGACCTCAACAGGAAGTGACCTCAGCAGGAAGTGACCTCAGCATGAACACCTGACACCTAGCTCCCTCTGTGTGCTAGCTTGAGTCAGCAGAAAACTAAGTCACCTCAGAAAGGAGGACTCTTTAGAACCTTCATAATAGATTAATAATGGGCCTTCTTCACTTAGTGGCCATTTTGGTTCCATCTTGGTCCTAAATGCAAACTGGGTGGGAACTGATGCTGACATAGCTTTTATATAACCTCACTTCAGAACATTACTACTTGACTAGAACCCCACTTTAGAAATGATGTAGTTTAATAGAACGTCACTGACGAACATTACTGGTTGAATAGAACCCACCTTTAGAATGTCACCGGTTGAATAGAACCTTGCTTGGGCATGTCACAGGTCCGATCCAGACCCGTGGAACCAAGCAGGACATTAAATTCAACACAAGCACCCCAGCGCCCCACGTCCGTCCAATCACTCGGCCGAACACAGTTGCTGCCGCGTTGGCATGAGAAGGCTGCTGGTTTGAATCTGTGCAGCCGATACGCACACCCAGGGGTCGTGACCTGCTGCCGGGCACCATGACACACCATGAAGGCCCACGCTGATTGACAGGCCTTCTGGATCATCTCCACGCAATCTCTTTCAACCTTCTGTCCAACCAGGCGATCCTATGTTTCCCCCTTTGGGGAGGCGGGGCTGAAGGGTGACATCACAGCAGAGCAGGGAGATGTGTCTGACCATATTAGGAGTGAAGGGAGCTGAGGCGCCAGTCTGTGTTTACAACTGATAAATATCCTCAGAACACTCTCAGTTACACACACACACACACACACACACACAGTCAGTAACACACACATTCAAACACATCGCACTGTTCTTACAGGTGACACACTCAGTAACGCATACACGTCATACTGTACAGGGGACACATGCAAACACACTCAATAAGACACGCACACATCCAACTGTTCTTAAAGGGGACACACAGCAACACGCAGCGCATCCATCTGTTACACAACATTGTACACATCATACTGCTCTTAAAGGGGACACACTCTGTAGCACACACACACACACACATTGTATTTACAGGAGACACACTAGCACACTCAGTGAGCACATACACATGCAGCTGTTACACAACTTGATAAACTTTATAATCATCCAGCTTCGACTATTTTAAAGCAACTTCGCCATACAAAGACCAACAAATATAGATAGAACACATGATAGTGATTGAGAGAAGAACAACAGATGATGGAGTGATAGATTGATTGGGATAAACAGGAAGAGAGGGAGGGAGAAATGTGTTTTTGCATTGACACAAGGGAAATATAAATAAAGGATAATATTTTATTAACAAAGAGAGATAACACAACTAAATATAGTTGATATGACATACAGTAAATAAAGACAGCTAATAAAATGGGAATTGGGAATTCAAGCTCTAACCATCTGTTGAGGTGCCAGCTGTTTTGACAGTGTCCTTAGCGGGCTAGCATGCTGGTTAGCATGCGTGGGCTAGCATGTGCAGGCTAATCTGCGCAGGTGGCAACATCTCACAGGATTAGTGTCGTCAAATGGAGGAGGAGGAAGGGGACGAGTGGGTGGAGGAGTAGGGGGTGATATCTTCATTGATGAATGCACTGATTGTGTACTGTTGGACAAAAGCATCAGCTCAATAAATGTAATGTAATGTAAAACGGGAGGAGTACGAGGAGGACTAAGAAGAGGAGGAGGAGGGGGAAGATCTGATGGATCTGAGAACCAGCTGGTCTGTTGCTGGTTCTCTGCAGGATTAGCTGAGTCATGCTGTTAAATGCTAACACTGTCCAGCCCAGAAACGGCTGCTGCAGAGAGAGACGGTACACCTCCTGGTTTAGAAAGTAAAAGTCCTCCCTGGGCTTTTATTCTGACACGTATGTTGATGTGACGTTTAGCCTGTTCCACGCCAACATAAAATATTTACAATGTTTGGTCTTCAGAGTGGAGAGTTTGATTCACTCTGACACCCAACAAATTAACTCTCTCTCTCTCTCTCTCTCTCTCTCTCTCTCTCTCTCTATGTCTTTCTCTCTCCCTCCCTCCCTCTCTCTCTGTAAGTGTGTGTGTGTGTGTGAGTGTTCCCTGGTCTAAAGCTGTCATGGGCAGGTAGGTGTGGTTGCCATTGTGATTGTTGTTGTTTGTGTCAGCGGCAGGTGGAGACGACCTCTTCACAGCGACACCAGGGAGGCCTGCTAGTGACACACACACACACACACACACACACACACACACAGGGACACACACACAAGGTCACCAAACCTGCCAGCCAGTTGTGCGTTAGCCCTTTGTAGCAGAAATGCTCTGATATTATTGGTTAAAGCACTCTGACAATTTCTGTGAAAAAAAGTGGACAGAACAGTCAGGGTGAACTCCTACATTGGAGGTTAGACTTAATCTCAGATTCTGCATATGAATGCAGAATCTGAAGGCGAGGGGACAAGGTTTTGGTATCGTAAGCGTTCTGGCTTCCGATCGTAGTCCGTTTGTTGTCCGAGCAGAATTGAATCAAGTTATCACGTTCAGGTGGGCTTTGGTTACGAGCGATAAGCAGTCCGCATGCAGAGCGATAATCTCTGAACCCATCGGCTCTCATCTAATATTAACTCTATTCTTTCATATCAAGCTGCTATTTGGACTGTAAACAACAACCGTTGTGCATAAGATGAAGCCTTGGCCTGGATGACCTGGATGACCGTTATCCAGCTACACCAGAGCCCCAGAACCATTTGCATTGCCCCCAGAGGCTAATCAATCATTTGATATTTTCTTTCCTTTGGTTCACTGTGTAGTGTTATAATGGTCACAATGTCATTCATGTGTTGGCAGGTTACACCAGAGCCTGAACCGGAACCAGAGCCCGTTGAAGAACCCAAACCTGTCTGGACCGAACCAGAGATCGTTTCCCCCCCAGAGCCGGTGGTGAAGTCCGTAGCTGCACCAAAACCAGTAGAGCCAGCCGTCGTAGCAGTAACAGAACTGTTGGTTGAATCAGTCCCAGTGCCAGAACTTCAGTCGCTCCCAGAACCTGAAGTGGAGTCTGTCACAGTCAGAGAACCGGCCCCTGAGCCCATTGCAGAACCTCAGCCCATCGTTGTAACAGCACCTGTAGTTGTAGAAGAACCCAAAGTAGTTGTAGAGGAACCTGTAGTTGTAGAGGAACCTCAAGTGGTAGAAGAACCCAAAGTAGTTGTAAAGGAACCTCAAGTGGTAGAAGAACCCAAAGTAGTTGTAGAGGAACCTCAAGTGGTAGAAGAACCCAAAGTAGTTGTAGAGGAACCTCAAGTGGTAGAACAACCCGTTGTTGTAGATGAACCCAAGCCCACTTCAGAGCCTGAAGTCCTGCCGGAACCAGAACCAGAGTCTCCCATTCCAACAGAACCCTTTCAGCCAACTGCTGTTGAGAGTCCCATCCCAGAACCAGCAGTTGCCGCTGCAACAGAACTGGCCATTGAATCCGAGGTCCTGCCTGAGGAAACCTCTCCAGAAGATGTCCCTCAGACCAGTGAGTTCTCCACAGGACCATCACGACCTGGGTCTCAGTGGGTCTCCTAGGTTTTACCATTCTATCCAAAGTGACTCACAGTGAAACAGTGAAACATGTCATGAAGGAGCAGGTGGGGGTTAGACAGTGCAGAGACAGGTCATTAAGGAGCAGGTAGGGGTTAGAGAGTACAGAGACAGGTCATTAAGGAGCAGGCGGGGGATCGAACCCAGAAACTTTCAGCTTGGATTCAACGGTTTCAGGTCAATAATTATTGCGACCCAAACTTGCATCTGCTCTCCCACACAGTTCTCCTAGGTTCTCCTAGTGACTCTGTTTCAGTCAATGGTCCCGTCTTCTCTCGTACAAGCAGCAGCTGCAGGAGCCAGATAACCCCCCCCCCACCCACCCAGAGGTGCTCTCTGAATAGACCCATGAAGGGGAGGTAGTGATGAGGCATTGGTATAGGTTTAGACACACCATAAAACAGCATAGGTGTGTTAAATGATAAGGGAATAAGAGATGATTGTTATGCAATACATGTATATATATATATATGTATGTACACACTCACACAGTATATGTAGCCGCCTATATGCACCTTATATCTATCTATACATAGTGTTTGGGGTATTTGACTCCAAGCCTGAAGGTCCCTAAATGTATAGAAAACTAAACCAAATCCACTGGAAGTTGCTTTGCATAAATTCCATGATTCCATGGATGACATGACAGTCATCCATGGATTCCATTGATTCCACGATTCCATGGATTCCATGACATTTCTAGATGGGCAGGCCTCTTGTTCAGTACTTCTGAACGGTGTTATCAGTATAGCAGCACCCAGGCGACAGCAGGCTGGGCCTTGGCAAGACTGACACACGTGACAGGAAGTGGATGATCCGTCTGAGAACTCTTTAATCTGTACAGACACACTGGTGACAGACTGGGCTAAGAGGCTTTCTGATCCCACAACTCACCCTCGTGTAGACAAATCCTTAAGTCATCCTGCATGGATGGCGCCACTTCTGGTGAAACGAGTGAGTTTTTGGAATGAGTATTATGTTTTATCATTGGCTGAACTGGCGCCATGTGATGTCATGGAATATCACATACCTTGGGGAAGAGGTCACTGTTGGATTTTGAACTGGTTAGAACTGGTTTTATATGGTTTGAACTGGTCTGGTCTGTCTTAGTTCAATCTGGTTCGGGCTGATATTGTCCTTGAACTTGTTTGATCTGGTCTTCACTTGTTTGATGTGGTTTGATCTGGCCTGAACTGGTCTGATTTGGTTTGATCTCGTTTGTTTCAGACATGGCTGCTTCAGAGGAGGAGAGAGTGAGCTTCACCCCTGGGAAGAAACAGAGCAGGTTTGAGACATTGATGACCAAGGAGGAGATGGAGGAAGAGCAGAGGTAACACATTCATCATGTCTGCTGCGCACACAAACACAAAGACACATGCACGCATGCAGATTCACAAACACACATAGACATGCACGCATGCAGATTCACAGGCATGCCTGCACATGCATGCAAAAACACAGTTATGCATGCACACACCCACTTTAACCTTTCTTGCAGATTTCTTGGAATTGAAATGATAGTCGTTGTCAGACAGTTACCAGAGCTAGTGTGTTAAGCGATATAAAATGGTGGAGCTAATTTGAAGCAAATATCCATGTGATTATTGTGTTAAATTCAGCGCCTAGCCTAGCGTAGCCTAGCCAAGCCTGACAGTCTGAAGCTAAGCAGTACTAGCTAAATGCAGTCTATGCACTGAAGCATGTTAGTTATGCTTGCTTTCTATTACCACTGTGCCTTGCCCACCCCCCTCCCCCCTCCCCCTTCTCTCTGTCTCTCCCAACCAATGTTGACAACCAGTCAGACAGACAAGTGGGTGGGATGAGGCAGCAAGTGCTGCTGGGAACTGGAGTCTTAAAACATGAAAAGAAGAGGTAGCCGTTTGATGTAGAGAAGCACAAGTTAATAAAAACACTCAACATGTTTATAGACTCAGTAGAACAGCAGCCAATCAAAACCTGTAGGTATAATGTTCCTGCTGCGGCACAGGGAGAGTGTGTGTGTGTTTCCGATTGCTCGATGTGTGTATAACATCACTGAGTCAAACTCTTGAAATACCTCTGGAAAAAGTTTGGTGGGGGGGGGGGGGGGGGGGGGGGGGGGTGCAAGGGAGAGACGGGGGAGGCAGAGAGACCGAGCAGGGGAGAGAGGACAGTGAGTGATAATAGGGGGAGAGAGCGGGCAAGGGAAGAATGTATGACGACTTTAGGAAACTTTTCTTTGCCTTTTGTCAAATTTCTTTCTATTTTTACGGGCTGACTGTGACTCAGCATTGATGAGTCACATACTGTTAATACATTAGCCACGCACACACACACGCAGGCATGTGGGCGCGCACACACACACACACACACACACACACACACACACACACACACATACACACACACGCTCATGTGATGATACACTTTCATGTAAAATACAAAGATTCAGATATTCTTTAAAGCAACGCTGTGCATTTGAAAGCCCGGCGTCCATCCTTCTTCCTCCACCCCTACCCAACACCAGCACGCTGACCCCCACCCAGCCCCACCCCACCCAGCACTTCCCAACCAGCACCACCCTGCCAGCACCCTGTGCGGTACCCAGCCCCACCCAAACCACCTGCCCAGAACCCAGCACCCCCACCCTGCCCAGCACCCAGCCCCCACCTCCCTAGGGCCAGGCGAGTGTTTGAATACCCAGATCTTTATTTACAAGCTGTGTTGCGATGTGTTGCAGGATAGAGCTAACAGCTGATCTGACTTGTCTGTGAGCTGAGGACACAAAACTTACTGTTAGACACACAGGGTAAGAAATATATAAACTATATTATATTCTAATATAATATACTATACCACACTAAAACTATACTATAATACTATAATGTAAACAGGGTAAGAGACACTACTAGTGTTGTTACTATATATATGATATATATATATATATATATATATATATATATATATATATATATATATATCATATATATAGTAACAACACTATATATATATATATATATATATATATATATATATATATATATATATATATATATACACGTTTATATATATATACAGTGTGTATATGCAGTGCTTTCCAAATTTATTAGGCCACCTGTCATAAAAACGATAAAACTAACAAAAATAACAACATTATTTATTTGGCAAATAACAAACTGAAGCAACTAAATAGTCCTTTTTCACACATAATAAGCAAAAAACATAATATTTTGTATGGCCTCCTTTGGCCTTGATAACAGCTTGCATTGTTTTTATGTACTTTTTGACAGACTCTTTTGTTATTGAGTCCCTAGTTTCTAGCTGTTCCCACGGACTTGGTTTAGATGAAACTTTTGTGTGATCAATCTTTGTATCTACTAAATCCCAAATTTCAATACGATTCAAATCCGGACTTTGACTTGGCCAGTCCCATCAGTTTCAGCACTCCAGATTCCTTTTCTTGTTCAAATAGTCTCTGCACTGCATTGAAGTATGCTCAGGGTCATTGCCTTGTTGGTATGTGAAACCACTACCAATCAGATTCAGTCCAGAAGGGATTCCATGACGCACTAAGATGTTGTGGTAGACCTTCTTGTTCATGATACCGTCGATTTTCACTAATTTACCCATAGCGTTTCGACAAATGGAGCCCCATACCATAATGGAGTCTCCAACGTGCTTTACTGTAGGTGTAACGCATCTGGTATCAAAACGTTCTCCAGCTTCTCTGCGGACATAAACATGATGATGCTGACCGAAGAGTTCGTCCACAGTACCTTCTTCCAGTCATCAACAGTCCAGTGTACGTGCTCTCTGGCAAATCCCAGGCATTTCTGTTTGCAGGCCTTAATAATGGCTTCTCATCTGCTTATGGTCATTCTGGAGACTTTCTCAGACTCTGATCTAGAAGCATTCACCTCTGCCTGAGGACCAGCAGTGGTCTTCCTTCTGTCCCTAGTACTTAAAAACTAAAAGTGTCTGACATCTGCTTCAGTTAACTTTCATCTCCTACCTCTTCCTTGGCGCAAGTACCAGGCTCGGCAATTGACTCCAAAGCATTCTTGACCGCACAGTGAGAACACTTTATGTCTTTCCCTATTTGTCTTAGAGACCATCCAGCATCATGAAGTGCTTTGATGTGGACTCCTTCATTCCCATTTTGAACAGGAATGAGGAATTTCAAACTGAATTCACCTTTTTATACCCAACTTTGAGCTGGCTCACTGGCCTTCTCTCAGAAGTCAGGTATTAATCAAGCACGACATTCAACCACTGTTCTGTTCTGTTCAGGAATCCAAGTAAATAACTATCATTTAAATTAATTGATAACAATAATAATGATATTTTAGCATTAAAAATATAATTTCGGTTAAAGAGCTTCTATTCTGGTGTATTAACCTTTACAGAAACAAAAAATGTGTTTGGTAATTACCAGTGCTGTTAATTTAGGGCAGCTGTGGCATAAATCTTACATTGGGTGGTGGTCTAATAAATTTGTTAAGCACTGTATATATATTTCACTATACTGCAGTGCTCTATACTAAAGCTACTTGGCTATGCTATACACTTGACAATACTTTACCATACTATACTATCCTACTACACTACAAACAGGCCTCCTGCTATCACACGACACTACATTATCAACGCCCACACCCCACCCCCCAAACTGCATTACCCATAAAGACTTGCTAAGCGTTTTTTGGTTTGCGGACGAGGAGTCTGTTATTTTAAACGTCGCTGTTACGTATGGTTAGTTCTCGTATGGTTGGTCATCAGCGCCCTCTTCTGGGATGATCTAGAAACTACTGTTCTCTGTACTCTTACTTGGAAATGCCATTCTTGTAAATACTTGTCGTTGGTTGATTGATGTCCTCTTGGCAACTTAAAAAAGTTGTTCAGTTGTAAATAAAATATAACATCAGATGTTGTTGACAGACCCTGTGCAGCCGATTTTCAGGTTTTGAGAATCGCTGGGAAAATGACGTCACACAAAATGAACACATCTTCAATATAAAGTTGCCAAAATAAAATGTTTTAGTTTAATCTGAAAGCAATCTCCCAGATGTAATATCATCTGTGTTTAAAAATCCCTGCGTGGAGTGTGCTGCTATGCTGTGTTGCTAACTGCTAACTGCTATCTGCATGCTACATGCTACCAGCTACCAACATATTCACTGGTGAGTTAATTAATAACCCTAACATTTATAGAATAATAATATAAAGTATATTCAATTAAATACCTTCTATTTTACTGTGAAATATAATTGAATGCCCCCTTTTTTCACAGTGCAATGGAGTAACCACCTTTGTTTGTGTGATAGTGTGTATGGTTGTCAGTGTACAAATGTGTGAGTGTGTGTGTGTGTGTGTTACCCCTGGTTGTTGAAGAGGAGTGTTTGATTCGCTGCTCTCCACATACGACCGCCTCAACCAGAAACAAGACAAAAGAAACACCTCACGAATCTTGTTCCTTTATGTACCCCTGGTTTGTTTGTCTATGTATCTGTTTGTGTATGTGTGTGTGTGTGTGCGTGCGTGTGTGTGCATGAATATGTCTGTGTCCAAAGTGGGGAAAGTGAAATAAAATCTATTTGTGTTTTTTGCAAGGTAAAGTTTGTTGTGCTGGACAATGCTGTCATGTAGCTTATTTAGCGTTTAGCTTAGCATGAATATAAAGCCCCTTTCACACTTTTTCTGTATTTCCCTGCAATGTTCCAGAACATTGCCTGCATGGGGTTACGCGCGTGAATGGGAACAGGGATCGATGTTCAGGGAAAGCTGCACCGGCAATTTGCCTGCTCGAGACCTACAGTGGTAACGTTTCCACAGCAGCGACATTGACGTTGTCTGATGTCCGTCCAATTTCAAGACTCCGCTAATGACATACTTTAATCCACGACTGTTTATCTTAACGGGTCATTGCTTTTTCGGGTGTGCCGATAACAACGTCAATACAGCCTCTTTTGTTTGCAAACAAGCTCCAATTGTTTCAAACGGCGGCTGGAAACTGGCGGGAGTCAGAAGTAAGGGAGCTCCGCTCTGACTGCACGTTTTATGTTGGTGGGCGTCCATCAGGGCGACGTTACCGCCCTCTGCTGGACGGTCCCGTCCGTGGCCCGTCTACTCTGGCATCCGGAATGTGAATAGTGAAAATCCCTAACAGCGCCTGAAACGTTATCCCAGTAATGTACCGGGAACTGTGTGTGAAAGGGGCTTAAGTATGTTGAAAACTGTTTGAGCAAAGAACTTTCCAACTTAATTAAAAAGTTTCCTGAAAACGATGTTGAATTTGTTCTTTTTCTCTTTTGTGGTTACATAAATAGATTTAGATTGGGTTTATCCGTATGTTTAGTTCTTTTGTTTTCAGAATCATATTTTCAGATTTGCTTTTTTCTATATAAATTTTGTAATTTAACCTTCCTTGAAATTTATTTTCTGTATTTATATTTTTGGGGCCATAGAATTGAATTTGATTAATTTGAACTAAAATGTAAGCTTGCCTTTCCATAATTGACCAGGAGATTCTTATGCCAGGCATTGAAATGAAACCGAAATGAGGCTTCCTCCGACAGGAACGCACACATCCTGCAGAGTAAATACGCGTGTATGTATTAGTTCTGTGGTTTTCAGAGCAGAAGTGTCTTTCAGGAGGAAATACACCGTGTGCATAGGGATTACCCCTAAGGGATGCTAAACCACTAAACCACTGAATCAGCCAGCCACCCAGCAGGCCAGCCAATAGGGCGGTGTCAAACTCACACTTTTAGTTGCTTTGTTATGTCGCATATAGCCTGTCAACAGTAACAAACAATGTACTGTACGTCTCTCGCTCATACACTTCTCACACACTAGCCCCACAAACACAAACCCAACGCACACTGTACACATCTGGGTGTCATCTCATGATAGGTTGGTGTGAGACACACACAAGATAAGTCTGTACTCTCTCCAATGTGCATACTTTTGTGTTTTCAAAAGTAAAGTTTCAATGCATTGTTTGCATTGTCGTTTTTTACCATTACCATAAATGTATGTTTATTTCTTCAAAGTGTTGTTGATGATACATCTTTGTCGTTATTGTCAAGTGTAAGTAAATATCCTTTATATACAACCATAGAGCAACATTGATATTTAAGACACACTTGTTTCTTGTCTATCTAAAACCTGTTACAGTGTGTGTGTGCAGGTTGGTGTGGCGTGCGTAACACATCCATTTGTGTGCACACATGCATAACATGTGTGTTTGTGTCCACGTGCATAACGTGTGTGTGTTTATGTGCACGTGCGTAACATGTGTGTGTGTGTTTGTGTCCACCTGCATAACGTGTGTGTGTGTGTTTGTGTCCACGTTCATAACATGCATGTGTTTGTGTGCACGTGGGCGTGCCTGCAGGGTGCAGCAGGAGCAGTTGGCGGCCATCTTCCTCTTGCTGAGGGAGAACCAGGAGGCGCTGGGGGAGGTGACGGAGGGAGACATGGAGGAGCAGCTCAAACTGTACTCCCTCTGACCCTGGACACCAGGAGAAGCCAGGGAGCCAATCACCAACCAGAGAACCAATCACCAACCAGGGAACCAATCAGCAGTCACAGAACCAAAGAACCTGTCAGAGGGGGTGGGGTCTTCATTCATTCATTTAGCAGACACTCCATCCAGACGACTTATAGTGAATATTTTCTGTTAGTCTCTAAGGAGCAGGTAGGGATTAGGGGGCATTTGATCTGGGATGCCTACCGCTGCAGACATTGGGGACTGAACCCAGCTGAACCCAACCGGACCCAACAACAGAACTGTACAAAAGTGTGAAAGAAGCCAGACCAAAGTAAAGCGATTGAGTGTTTAAGATACCTACACCCTTTAACATTTATAACTACAAATCAATATCCTTATTTAATACCTACACTAAGCCGTGTCTAGTGCATTATGGGAATTAAGGCCAGCTTAGTAGTAGGCGATCGGTGTGTACATCAGGATCAATAAGTTGGAGATCAGTACCTTTTTGATCTTTATAATTGATGGTGGGAGAACTACATGGGAAGGGGGACCTCCTAACAGATTTGTTAAGAGTTCATCTCCAAAGTGCCTTTAGTTGCTGGCTTTAAGGTTTGTTCGCCCCAATAAAAAAGAGTAGAAAGTATTGAATACCTGGGTCACCCAAGAAGGGATACTGGGATTCTCCATTTGGTGTTTTTGTAGACGTGAACCATGTGCTTTGGGTTTATTGGTTAGGTAGATGACATAATGTCATGTTGTTGTTTTAATGAATGTCCTCTTCTTCGTGTTATTGTAGATACACACCCTATTCAATGTAATGTCATCTTTGTCCATGACAATAAATATATTTGATCAAAAGACAGCCCTTGCCGGACTTTCTGTAGGACTAACTCTCGACAACCAACCGATGCCAAACCAAACCATAAATAGACTGTACTCAAGTTACTCAACTCCCTGTGTTGTCATTTGTCACTGCAAGCCTTTTTCGCCAGCCAGCGTCTCATTAAGATTAAATAAAAGTTCCTGATAAATCCCAAGGGGGTGCTGCAGCACCCCTAGCGTTCTCACTTCCTGCGGGCATGACACAACTGCTCAGCTGCACAACTGCCCCCACACACACACACACACACACACACACACACACACACACACACACACGCCTTGGCTCTATGTGTCAGGTTAGTTACTTAGTAACCCATTTTACTGTGAAAGTAGAATCCTTTTGCAGCTCAGACCGCGGGCGGTATTCAGCAAAACGAACAGAAGAGAAAAATAGTTGGAGACATGTTCAGTTTCCTCCGAGTGATCGCAAAGCCGAGTTACTGGAAGTGTGTGTTCCTCCTGCTCGGAGCTCTTTCCCTCGGCTTGATCGTTATTTACGGTGGGAAGAACACACATGGCGGTATTGACAGGTAGGTTTGGTTGGTTCATGGTGCGTGTTTTTGTATGAAGAACGTCAAACAACTTTGTTATCTGTATACCGTTTGAAATCATTACAAGATTAACCAAATCCAGAATATAAAGTTGGAGTGTGGGCGGTTCCTCGCCTTGTTTGCAGGCCAACAGGTGACTGCGATGCGGGCGCGACCGCATGACTGTGGGTCAGCGAGGCGAAGTGTTGACGCGCTTTTATTCACGGGCCACTGTTTAGGATAATAACCATGGCTGATGCAGGCGTGCGATGCCGTTTACCATCAATAACTGATGCAAGGGATCGTTCTGCGTCGATTTGAAAGGAGAGGACGGTTCGGCTTTATTGTGTCAGTCAGGATGTGGTCATGTGATTCAGTTTTCCCACTGGAACATGGCAGGAGTAGAGTGGAGTTTATAGATGAAACAAACACACACACACACACACACACACACACACACACACACACACCACACACACACACACACCCGCCCGTATCCTAAAAGAGCTGTAACACAGCCACAGAAATTAGTCACATTATTATTGCATAGCAACAATATATTTCATGATAATATGTAGGCCTACAAGGGTCTGTACTATAAAAGTAATAATTGTCATAATATATGTTATAATGTATGTATGTTTCCTAAACCATGTAAAAGCTGGTGTGTGTGTGTGTGTGTGTGTGTGTGTGTGTGTGTGTGTGTGTGTCAGTGTCAGTCAGCAGGGGGTCCCTCCGACCAGCCACGTTCAGCTCCAGCATGAGGATGTTCCTGCCAACCAAGAGTGGGTGAGTCCTGCAGGTCTGTGTGTGTTCCCACTGTGATCCAGTTCACCCAGGTTTGAAGGGCCGAACCATGGACCTACAACGGTCTCTTACCAACCGTAACATGGCAATCTCAAAGACCTCCATAGACTCTGATGTAAATAAATGTCAGCCAAGTCACTATCTATCGCCCGGTGAGGGAAGCCAATGGGGAATGAGCCCACGGCACACTAATGAAAGCCCTTGGACGTCAATCTAAACATAATAAATAAATAAAAGTTGATTGATTGATAAACATGACCGCATCACACCTTCACCTAAACATGACCAAAGCTAACCTTAAGCTAACCGCCACAACAGACCTGCGATGTACCGGGGATGTGAGAGCTAAGATGGTGTCTCTGTCCCCAGGGGGATCCGGTGTGTTCTCTTCAGGACACTGCGAGGAAGCGTTCCCAGCAGCGTCCTGAGGAGGTTTAACTTCTCCATGACCGTCTTCCAGTGGGCGGGGACTTCACCGAGACAGCCTATCAGAGACTAGGGGCGTCTCGGCACACACCATATGGATGGATGGGAATACCCGAGGCCGGTAGGAACCACAGGGATGTCCTCTCGTTGTTCTTCCTCCTCCTCCTCCTCCTCCTCCTCTGATCCGGTCCACATCTTATTTCCTCTTTCTGCTTCTCTTCTTCCTCTGATCTAATCTTCATCTTCCTATTTCAAATTCTCCCCTGATAGCTTCTTCATCCTCTTCCTCCTGAACGTTGTTCTCATTTGATGTCCTCCTCTTCCCCCCCCCTGCTCGCTCACCTGGGTAGTTCTCTCTCTCCGCTTAAAGACAACATGGAGCTGATGTCGTGCCCCGACTGTCATAAGTTACTGGGTTCACTCCCCAATGTCTGCCGTTGACCTGCAGGCATCCTCGAGCAATGTCCCCAAACCAATGTCTCGCTCTTTAATGATATCTGAAACCAAACTACTAAATAACTAAAATACTCAAGAGAGCTCCTACCCAACTGGCCATAATCAAACCAGGGGCCAGGTGAAGGGCTCATTGCCACTGATGCTTCCCGATTGGCTCAGAGCTGTGTCAGGTGACAGTCGAGTCTCCTGTTTCTTCTTCAGTGGTTGGCTCCAGCCTGGGGCTCCTCAGCAGCCCCTCCAGCAGCCAGCTTGCGGAGCGGCGGCCAGGCGAGCGGTGCGTGCGCTGCGCGGTGGTCGGTAACGGCGGCATCCTGCGTCATTCGGGTCAGGGGCAGAACATCGATGACCACGACCTGGTCTTCAGGTGAGACCGCGACCTCGTCCGCAGGTGAGATCACAGCCTGGTGTGCAGGGGGGGGGGAGTGACCCTGAGAGCGGTGGTGCTTTCCAACGGTCCTCTCCAAGTGTACTGCATGGTAAATAAGGTCCAATAAAGTCAAATAGGTCAAGAGAACACCAGAAGACACCCTGTCCTGCCTGCTATGACCAGTCCAAGGTCCTGCTTTAATTCAGGGGGCAGAGAGACCAGACCACCCGGCCCTTCTGTTAGGTCAACCTGACTTGTGTGACCAGTTGTTGGCCATGTTTGATTTTGACTTTGTGCAGAGGGCTGTGCAGTTTATCTGTTTCACCGTGGGAGGGTGAGAAACGTACTCTCGATTCCTTTGTATCCTTGCCATGTGAAGGAATTGACAATAAAGCTACTTTGACTTTGACTTTGAGAGTTGTAACACTCACACTGCATTAACAGGTAGATCTTGTTTGATTTTTATTGTTTACTGAACTCTCCTCTACCCTCGCTGCTGGGACTTCAACCTGGAGAGTTGATGATTCTCAGCCTGGCATAGGAAGGAAGGGGGGGTTTTAGGGATCCTTGAAATCCTCTGAGGGGATTTAAGGTCATCGGCTGGTTTGTTTTGTCTGTCAATACATCCAATCCTCCATTTTAGTGAGATCTTGTACCCAGATGCCAGTCCATAATAAAGACTTTGTCTCAATATTTGAATTTCAGCCGGCGGGGTGGGGAGGGGAACGGAGGCAATCTATAAGTGAGGCCAACACCACACACCTTTCCTTCTACACACAAACATAACAAATAAAAAAAAACCCACATGCTTGCGGGAACAAGTTGGGGGTTGGTCACATGATATCCGCGCTTGGAGCGAGGAGCTAGCGTTGCATGTCGTGGCAGAACGGCGTGGCGCTCTAGGCATGCAAGGCCACAAAGGATCGCTGTGGAACACGAGCAGCGGGCACGCCTCTGCCCTCCGGAGAACAACAGAGAAGACGACCTCACCCTCACCCCAGGGGAGTTAATTCTCTCAGGCCCCAGTGTACTTACAACTGAATCCAAGTTGCCCTGTTCACCTAGGCTGTCCCAACCGCTGTCGAGCAAGGCGATTTCCACGGGGTACAATATAGTCAGTGATGTGTGGGGGGGGGGGGGGGGGGGGGGGGGGGGGCTGTTCTGTTTTGACAGCTGGTACAACAGGGATCACCAGTACTGCCAAGAGGGAGGCCCTGCCACTCACAGGCCTGGGGTTCAGTGTGTCGCCTGTCAGGCAGTGTCTGGTGGGTACCGGGCGTCCCTGGTGGAACATTGCCCTGTATGTCAGCTATCGTGTGTTGTATACCACCACTGGTGACCGTTGTGCTGCATATCACCATTCGTGTGCTCTATAGCATCATGGATGGTGCTAATTCGCCTAAGTCAACGTGAACAGCAAGCGAAATGCTGCGATTGGAAAGCTGAGGGCTGTGCTGTTCTTATATCTAATGATTGTCTTGAAGGCAAGTTTTAATTTGTTCTATGTTTAAACGTCTCTTAGTTTCCCCGCTAAAAGACACTGAACGGCATTCAGTCAAAAAAAAAAATCCAATTCTACTCAGTACTTGCAGGTCAAAGAGACCTATGTCCCTCTTAATAATGAAGAGGGACATATTTGCTTTGCATAGTAGTAGTGGTGTAAAAGTAGAGTAGAGAAGGGTCTCATGTCTGAGGAACAACTACGTCAGTAGTATCTGACGAAGGTCACCAGCCCAGGTGTTCCTCCCCGTGTGTTCAGGATGAACGGCGCCGTGACCCGGGGCTTCGAGCGAGACGTGGGCACCAAGACGTCCTTCTACGGCTTCACGGTCAACACCATGAAACACTCGCTGGTGCTGTACCGCCGTGACGGCTTCACCAGAGTCCCACAAGGCCCGGTAAACCACACCCACACTGTACTCCCCCCCCCCCCAGGAGGCTGTAGTGCAGGGGGTCCTGACAGTATGTCTTTGTGGGCACTCAGGAAACCCGGTACATCTTCATACCGTCCAACCTCCGAGACTACGTGATGATGGCGGCGGCCATCCGCCACCAGAGGGTCCCCACAGGTGAGGACATCTGGGACAGGTGAGTTCAAACTCCGGCCTCACCTGGATTACATGGTTTGATGAAGGAACTACAACTTTGTGGTTCATGGTGAGCCTGCAGTTTCATTAAAGATCCCCAACGTCCTGGTTTATAATGGGCCTACAGTTTCTTTAAAGAACTACCACTTCTGAACTACCACTTCTTGGTTTTCGTGGGCCTACAGTTCAAACCCACATCTTGGTAGAATGAGCGTACACAAAAGGTATTGCGACTTTCCGTCTTGCAGGTTTGATAACGGCCACTAGGTGGTGACAAATATCTCTGCCTGAGTTCCTTGTGGCAGCTGATGCGTTTGTGGCTGAAGATGCTTTAATCTGTTGTAATCTGTTTTACATTGATTTACGTTTTCATCAGGAAACAAGTAAATGGAAATATTTTGCTGATGACATATTTCACAGTATCGTGTTTGTTGTCTGTTTTGTGTTCTTGTGTTCATATGCTGTGGTTGTCATGTTGTCATGTTGGCATCACCTGATAGAACTGGGACATATTTCGGCAACAGTTCTCAAGAACACTTCAGGATGCTGCACCCTGATTTCATATCCTACCTGGCGGAGCGGTGAACACACACAACCTTGTTCTTATTTAAAGCATATTTGTTTGACTTGTACTATACTATACTGTAATATAATGTGTGTATGTATATACAGTTTAATGTGTGTAATAATAAAAATGTAATATGACATAGATTAATGTAAAGTAATGTCAACACATCATAATAATATATTAGCTATTATTTTGATTGTCGGGCAGTTTATTACTCGGGTCACATGACTTGTCACATGACTGATTTGTAGTAAGCACTTTCCTCAGGGATTACTAAAGTATTTCTTGTCCGTCTGTCTGACTCGTTTTTTTTTGTAGCTTCCTGAAGTCTCCTCTGATGGACCAATAGCAGGACCCAACAACTGTACATGCCCAGCACTGGAGCCCTCATGCTACTTACTGCCATACACACCTGCGACCAGGTAGGCGCGCGCACGCACACACACACACACACACACACACACACACACACACACACACACACACACACACACACACACACACACACACACACACCACACACACACACACACTGATGTTGCCGCTGGTTTCGGGCAGGTGTCTGCGTACGGCTTCATCACGAGGAACTACGCAGCGTTCTCCGACCACTACTACGACAGCTTCATGACCCCGCTGCGTTTCTATGCCAACCACGACCTGATGATGGAGGGCAAGCTGTGGGAGGTGCTACACAACCAGAAGATTATCCAGCTCTACACCAGGAACCAATGAACCTCTCTCACACACGCACACACACACACACACACACACACACACCACACACACACACACATGCACACAATGTGCCAAACTGCAGCCTGACAGGCAGACTAGCCATTCTTAAAAAACTTTTACTTTGAAGGATGAAAGCGAAGATGTGTGTGTGTGCGCGTGTTTGCGCGTGTGCGTGTCGTGAGCAAGAGCAGAAGAAGGCACGGAACAGCGATAAGCACTAAACAGATCAACACATGAAGCATCATGGTTTAGAACCAAGTGTAAGATATTTCCTCCTTTAAGAAGCCAGACGTTCCCCAGTGAGGGGGTAATGTAAATACTATTTTGTTGTCTGGACGTAGCTCTCTTTAGTTTTTATTGACTTTCTTCGTTGATGAAAATTCTGTGATTTGTTTTTACTTTTATACACGTTAGGATCACCCTCACATGTAACTCTGTTGATTAAATGTGTGATGGGCATCGTGTTTGTTTGCCTTGAGTGCTGAGTCAACACAACGCAGACATTAAAGAGCCAGAGTGACCCGCGGTGCCGTCCGTCGAGCGTCGACCCGTCCCTTACCTGTGCAGGTGCAGAAAGGGGTCGCTCCTCTCGGGAGGTGCACACACAATAGCGACCTCACATGGAAGTTTCTCCTTTCATTCTCAACGTCCTTTTGTACGCTGGCTCGGACTTTCGTGTCTTTGTCCGCCGCTGCCAGAAATGACACACACACACACACACACACACACACACACACACACACACACACACACACACACACACACACACACACACACACACACACACACACACACACACACAACAATGACACGAGACCGCTCCTTTGATCCCGCGTTGTTTCACACTCCGCGTGCGCGTACACGCACACCCACGCGCGGTTTTCAGAAACCCGCGCTTGCTCCCAACAACAACAGCGCGAGGAGGTGAAGGTGTGTCAGCAGCGCGAAGGAGGTCTGTGTGCGTTTGGCGGAAATAAAATAGTTTATAACAACCGAACATACTAACTCAATCTAAAACTCCCCCCCGCCTTACCCCCAGGTTTGGGACGAGGAGTGAGCCGGCGGGGCGGTGCAGTGCGAGGGAGGAGGTGCGGAGGGAGGGAGGAGGTGCAGTGGGAGGGACGAGCAGACCGTGTGTGTGTGTGGAGAGTGTGTGTGTGTTGGAAGCTGGTGGTGACGGCGAGGTGGAATATCGTCCTGAATGTTAACGGGAATGCTAATAACCCGTCACACCGCGGCAGACTGTCTAACGCCGCCGCCTCTTTCAACCTGAAGTTAGAGGACGTTGTTCGGATCCCAGGAGGAAAAAAAGGAGGAACAACTCGTCGAGTTGCTGGACTATCATCCCCAGCAGAACTTACCCAGAGTTCCCCGGACGGGAACAGGAAAATGCAACTCCCAGTGTTGTTGGACCAGTTGAGAAGTAGGCCCACCTCCAGAGAGTGAGTATGATCTGAATGACTCTTTCTCTACAGGTAAACAAGACGCCGGCTTCTTATCACTTGTTGTTGTGCGTAAGTTTAGTGCAAAGGTCGCCCAGGAAAGGAAAGTCGTGCGTCGCTTCCACAAGCGACGCCGTCACCTTATGGGTGATCGTGAACCTTGACTCTCCTCTACTCTCCCACCACTAGAAATCTCAAAAAGTTCGACCCATTGGAGGTTTTTTTCCTGTAAACTAAAACGACCAGCAGCTTCTTGTCGCTGGCTGATCCGTGCAGAAAATCAAAATGTGCGTTGCAACATTGTCAAAAACTACCACATCAGTGTTTAAGCACAGCTCGCCAGGGTTAACACCATTTCGGGTTTTTTATTTTTATTTGATAGGCTTCAACTAAATGTGAGCACACTGCGTCACTCCGTGGCCGCTGGGGGTTAAAACTGATCCTCTTATCCTCAAAACGTCTCGGTGATCAAAGTTGTTCTCTTGTTGTGTTTGCCTAAAATCAGGTCAGACCGAGCTGTAACTTTTGTTGTTTGTGTGTGTGTCAGTGTGCGTGCCTTATTTGATGTGTGTGTGTGTGTGTGTGTGTGTGTGTGTGTGTGTGTGTGTGTGTGTGTGTGTGTGTGTGTGTGTGTGTGTGTGTGTGTGTGTGTGTGTGTGTGTCGGGGAGACTTCCAGAGGAGTCTAACGGGAGGCCGGTGATCGGGAATGACAGCCCGCATCACAGTGCTCTGTTTCCGGGTGTGTTAGTTATGTAACTCGGCAGGTTGTCTCAACATGAAAACAGCGCACAGTAGAGAATGGGGGACGCACGCCACCCGATTCTCCTCCACCGCCTCAACCGATGCGTGTGTTCTTAGCACTGTGGAACCCCCCACAGTGCAACTGATTTTATATTCATCTCCGATAACCTATATACTCTACTCTCAAAATCTAGGCGTCTTTGGTGCGTCGGAAACGTAGGCTACTGTAATAGCGTTAAAAATCGCACGTACAGGAAAACATCAGTCGTAAATCAGGAGCGTATTAAACCGAGCCCTGACCGTAATACGTGATACACTCAGAGATGTTCACAGGCCTACATGTGATTTTAGTAAGGGGTCTGTTTTTGTGATAAATATCACACTTTAAGCTCGGTTATCGCTGGTGTTTAGATCGGTCAGTGTTGTGGAACACTTCAACTACCCCAGTCAGGCCTGGATGTCAAAACGTGCAGAGAAGAAAATCTTGCGTCAGCCCCCAAGGGCCCCACAGTACACAACGACAGGTCACGTGGTGGTGGAGGGCCACTCCGGACTGTTTCCTCCGGCGTCTATTGGTCAAGAGATCTAAAGTAGGAACCACGACGAGATCTGAATGTGGCTTTAAAAACGCCCCAGAGGGCTTACACATTACATGCCATACTCAGTGGTGTGTGTGTGTGTGGTGTGTGTGTGTGTGTTTGTGTCACACGCATAGATAAAATCATGCATGGTTATGTGTATGCATGCGAGTGTGTGTGTGCAGGATTTTGCCGATGCAAGTGTTGTTAAGTGTGCCTGCATGGTTTTGGGTATGCATGTGTGTCAGTGTGTGTGCCTTATTTGATGTGTGTGTGTGTTGTGTGAGTGTACTTGTGTGTAATTTCTTCTTGCGGTCAGCAGTCTTCTGTTCTCCCTCTCCTCCATCATTCACTCCATCCCTCTCTCTTCTGGTTCTCAGTTCGTTTGGACCGGCTCCGAGCCTTCTGCCTTCCCAGGGGCCCCCCGACCACAGACCCCCCCCCCCCCCCCCCCCCCCCACACACACACACACAGACACACACACACACACGCACACGCACACACACACACACCTCCCTTGACGGCCCCTCTACAGTAGCTCTGCTTGCTTCACTGACACCACCACCCCCACCACCAACCCCCCCGCCCCCTCCGTCTCTGGAAATAACATCTCCGTCAAGCAGAGTGGAGAAAGAAAGAAAGTACGACAGGAAGCTGAGCTCTGAAAACTCATTTCCATTTCCCCTGGCTGGCGTCGCTAATCGAACCGACCCAGGACCCAGGGCCCAGGCACGTTCTCTCCCTGCAGGGAGGAGAGGCGGGTGGGACGGACGGCGGTGGAGTCCCCCTGGGCTCCACGATGTGGCTCTGAGAGGTGTGCCACCTGTCACCTCTGTTGGGGGTGCGTCTGGATGAGAAGCTTGCTCCAGAGCACTGCAGCATCATGGGAAAGGAGCAGGACCTTCTTCAGGCCGTGAAGAGCGGAGACCTGACCTCCACGCTGAGGCTGCTAGCCAAGCTCAAAGGCTAACCGCAACAGTAAGTACCCCACTATCTCTTGGGCTAAAGCTAGGGCTAGTGCGCTAACGCCACGATGCGCTTGTCAATACATTTGGGCTGTGCTGCTCTGGTCCTGGTTAACGCAGATGTCATGTTACTGTGACACATGATAGCGATACCCTGTTAGCGAATCAAGATGTTAGCCGGGTTCTGGTGCTGGTGC